>CM056952.1:18330439-18930439 GCA_029856935.1 Cyclocarya paliurus | reverse complement strand
AGATAAAAACACATTTAATGCAACCAACCATGCATGCATATGATATGCTATGCATGAAATCCAAAAATATCATTTTTTTCGAAAATTGATATTTTTCCAACACACCCCAAAATCCCATTTTGGCCCAAAAACATTTCCAATAAACATTTCAACCATTTTCCCAGAAAATGGCCCAAAATAAATATCCATCATTTTTCCAGAAAATGACTCACACAAAATCCATATCCAACACACGCTATTTTCTCAGAAAACAGCCATTTCCATTTATCCATTCATCCATATGCACCATGGTCTCCCCTAGGGACCATCCGCACATCCTGGCTACATAACGAGAGATGCCCAGTTCCGCATCCAGTGCATTCGTGGCCAGGCATCCTCTAGTCCCCGCTAGCAGAAGGGCCACAGAGTCGGCACATAACTCGTCCGATCCTGTTGTCGCCCGGGGACAACCCAGGGGACGTCACTCAGTATATTCTGCTCCCGAGTGACCAGAGGAGTTCTACCGAGATAATGCCCCATCTCGGCTTGGGGTCGTGATACACACACACCCAAAATCTATTCCACACATGAAAACCCAATTTTCAAAATATCCACATGATCATGAATGCAATTACACGAAAATTCAGTTTTCAATTTACAAACATGAACATGCGTGCATATGCAATGTACCAAACCGACATCAATATCCAACAACCAACCAAATTATAATATAACCAAACACACAAATAACTCCGTCCTCAATCCATCCGACCCCCGTACTCCTTGGACTCAGTCCAGAATAACCAACCAGAACATAGTAAAATCAGTTAGTGCAAAAATATATTTAAATCTCAAAAGATGTTTGGGAAAATACTTATAGCGCTATATAATAATTTTCAGAGGATCAATAATGCACTAGAAGCCACAAAACAGCAACCGAACAGTGTTAAAATACACTAACCGTGGGTCTCAAAAATTCACTTTTGAACGGGGTCAAACCAAGACTCGAAATTGATAGGGTAGAGCTTAGGGAGGTCGGTGAAACTAATGGTGGTGGCCTTTGGCCGTGGGTGGTGGCGGAATGGGCGGTTTAAGGCCAAAAAGCCCAAATCGAAAATGTGGATAATGCGGCTTCACTGGTGATGGATCGGGGCCGGGGTTGGGTCCTATGGGTTGTTGGGAGGTAGAGGAAGATGTGGTGAAGAAATGGTGGCCGGACGGCAGCGCAGCGACGCAAAGAACGCCGTGGCTTCAGACGATGCGTGCGGGCTATTGCCGGATAGGGAGAGGCTGAGGTTGGAGAGGGATGGTCACCGGCGGCTAGGGAAGCTTTTGGGCCGGGCGGTGCTAACCACGGCGGCGGTTGGGTGGAAAAGGTCGAACGCACGGTGAGAGGGAGAAAGACGAGAGAGAGTGCGTCGAGCGGGAAAATAGAGAAAAAGAAAGAGAAGGAAAAGAAAAATAGATGGAAAAAAATGAGGTCCAATCCTCACATTTTGGGGTCCCAAAAATGATCCAACGAAAAAGATTTTAAAACTGCAAACTAAATAAAATAATTCAAATCCAGTGAAAAGCTTAATTAAAACAATACTAATTTTAAAACTCAAAAATAAACCAATTTAAATTAAAGATCACTTTAAATGTAAAACAGTAATTAATAATAAGAAAGCACATAAAAAATAATTTTCACAACTTAAAATATTATAAAATAATATTCTAAAACTCTCATAATTTTAAAACAAGAGAACTAATTTTTAAATTAATTAAAATAATCATTCAATAAAAATACATTAAAATACGGAGTGTTACACCTAGCTAGGCCATCATCCAAGCCCATATTCATCTGATCAAGTTAGTCTCTAAACCCAATAACTTAAACCCTAAAATCCTTAAATAATTTGGGTCCAAACTCCAACCCTTTTTGTTTAACATAAAATAATTAAAGCCTAATAAAATATCCATACTCTAATTAAGATCCCAAAAATTATACCTTAAATAAAATGATCGAAAATACCTAACAAATAAATTAGCATAAAATAATGACATAAAACTACACCGAAAATAATACTAACAACCATAATACAAAATAATAATAGCACAAATTATTTCTAAGTCATAACTAGAGTATGGATAGTGAAAGTGTTTCATCTCATCTCATCTTATCATTACAACTTTTTAAATTCTTACAAAAAATGTAATAAACAATTAAAAATTTTCAAATCTCAAAATAATAATAATGTTAAAAAAATAATATTCTAACAATATTTTATTCAACTTTTTACTTTCATCTAAAACCATTTAGAAATGTTATTATTTAGGATTCTAGTCTATGAAATATCAACAGGCCAGCTTTTGGTTTAAAAATCTACTGTTCATATTGTGGTTAACTATTCAAGTATCCACGATCAAGGTAAATTATTATGGTTAGTATGTTATAGCCTTACCAGATTATATATAAAACATTTATTTTTATCACTGGCTACGAATTGAAAATTGCAAGTCATTAGCAATCATGATTTAGATCTCTTGTGGACTACTCCCACTAAATATACACAAATCACATTCTTAATGGCTTAAGGACTAAATATAATGCATCATATGAGAGGTATTTGAGCTTGCTTGTTTCTACATGGATGCGATTTATAAGCATTAAGTGTATAGTTTGAACACCAGGAAGTAAGACTGTCTGAGTTATCTCATTTAGATTTTTAGTTCTATATAAATTTCCAAGACTGTCTGGGTCTTGGTCATTATACACTCATAATGGGCTTGACCCATGGATCCTAGGCCATCTGCATCCAACCCTATATTCATCTCAAGTTAGTCTCTAATTAAACCCAATAACTTAAACCCTAAAATCCTTAATTAATTTGGGTCCAAGCTTCAACCCCTTTCTGTTTAACATAAAATAATTAAAGCCTAATAAAATATCCATACACTAGCTAGGATCCCAAAAATTAATACCTTAAATAAAATGATAAAAAAATACTTAACAAATTAATTAGCATAAAATAATAACAGAAAATTACACATAAAATAATACTAACAAGCATAATAAATAATAATAATAGCATAAATTATTTCTAAATCATACGTACAGGGGGCTACAAGTTTGTTTATTTGGTATTTGCACTGGTTTGCTTCCAGTACTAGCTGGCAAGTGAAAATGAGAGTCCTATATATATGTGTTGGTTACAAGATTTGATATATCAATATCCACCAGAATATAAAAGGAGTATGGTTTTTTCTACTTTTATATGAGCAAGCTTAAAAACATATTTAATAATTAGATTCATAACTCAACGTAGTAGCTGTAAAATAAGGTTTGCCACCAAATAACTATATATTCAAGTATTTAGGACTTTAGTCTATGAAATATCAAAAAGTTTTTGGTTTAAAAATCCACTGTTCATATTGTGGTTAACTATTCAAGTATCGAAGATGAAGGTAAATTATTATGGTTAATATGTTATAGCCTTACCAGATATATAAAACATCTATTTTTATCACTGGCCGCTATACGAATTATTGTAAATTGCAAGTCATTAATTAGCCAATCATGATTTACATCTCTTGTGGACTACTCCCACTAAATATACCCAAACGATCACATTCTTAATGGCTTAAGGACTAAATATAATGCATCATATGAGAGGTATTAATTCCAGTGAGCTTGCTTGTATCTACATGGATGCGATTTATAAGCATTGAGTGTATAGTTTGGACACCAGGAAGTAAAACTGTCTAGAGTTTTCATCTCATTTAGATTTTTAGTTCTATATAAATTCCCTCATTTTTAAACAAAGTCGGAAAGGAACTATAAAAGTAGCTGTGCGTATGTATGTATTATTACTTATTGAGTTAAAGGTAGCTGTATGGTATACAAATGCTTAAGATAACAAAAAAAGTTGCCTCAAATGATTGTGGAGGCAGCAGAAAGCTAGTTGCTGATCAGTGCTGTTTTGAAGTATTGCTAATGCATCAGAATAATGTCTTCAAAAGAGAATGACACAGCAAATGCATTACATATGGCCAGCGACGTTACTCCGTGGGTTCATTGAATAAAGAGAATCTATTACTCATCAGATGTGCATTGTAGGGTAAAGCTAATGTTTTGTTGTTTCCTGGAAGTTAGTGAAAACAGAATATTTGTCCAATTATATGGCATTTGCTTTGGGAACTTCGAAATTGAAATGCAGCAGCAGCAGCATTGTACGTGTTCCCATCAGATATCGACCTAGCTAGCTAGCTAGCCTCATCCACCGATATATGATTCTCTGGCCTTGTTTTTCAAAAGGTAGTGATTATCTTAATAAAGTACTTAATCTCTTGATTTCTCACCAGCAACTTAAGAAATATTAATTGCTGTGTGAAGCCGTATATAGCTAGGCGCTATTTCCTTCTCGATGTAACACCTTGCCAGCAGCATGCATGGTTTGGACCCATCTTACCTACCGTGGTTCACTTTGATAAACATTGTTTTGAGCTGTAGTTATGCATTAATTAGTTGTCCCCATTAAGTTATGCTTTGAGAAAATAATGACAGATCAACAGCATGCTCTCCAAAAGTCCTGCCCAACAACCACTTTATGCCTGGAGAGCATCATGCATGTCTTTTAACTGTGACTAGTCTAGCAGCCAGTTGTTCCATAGGTTCTGTCGGCGGATCCCGCAACGCAGTTTGGCAGCACCTTTCCATGAACAGATCGAGATAATCTACAATTTTCTATCCACAAGTATTATTGGGGTACCGTCCAAAAATAGTATCATCTGCTTGTGGCTAGAAACTTGTAAGCTGGAATTTTTTATCCTCACTTTCTATATTTTTGGATGTAGGCCGTTGGATGGATATAAATATTCTTGTTCCTTATTCGCGTGGATTTTAATTAAACGTGATGTTAAAACGTTGCCCTAGCTAATTGACGAATGGTCTATTAAAAACTGAACATATCATAGTTGATTCCAGCTTATTTTCTTCATTGCCTTTTTCTTTTTGGGCATGACACTCGTCATAATTGATTAATGTTTAACTATGGTTGACTTCCACAAGTCCCTGCCCCCCACCAAATTAAAGAGAAGCATAAAAAAAATTTATTTTTTTAAGTCTATATATATATATATATAGATGTAGATAATTATATACTTTTAGGTGTTGAAGGCAAAATACTTTTTGGATTCTAAAAATGAGAGATACTTTAATTGATATGTTGTGGAGACCAAATGATTAGAACATCCCTTAGAGGTGGGTTTTTATATTTTTTATAAGGGTGAAAAGCTTTTTTAAATTTCCCAGATCTTTTCTAATTGTTCTTTGAAATTGAAAAGCTTTCAAATTTTTTTAGCCGGCTGGTCATTTGTCTCCATTCATGAAGGTCTGCCAATTTTTCTATGTGATAGAAAAAACCACATTTTAGTAAATGTCATACAGCTCCTATCTGACTTGATCTATACATATTATATATATATATATATATATATATATATATATTTATATATCTCCCTTTTTGTCCTTTTGTTACTCACATCATGTTTTCATCTCATTATATAAAATGCGACACTTTTATCTCATTTGATAATTTTTTTTTTTAAATTTAAAGGTTGATCATTTAAAAAAAAAAAAGGAGGATGACACCTCCATCTTTTATTAAAACAACCCTCACTTATGGCGGAGGAATACCCTTACAAATAATCACTTATAAATCAAGAACCACCCAAGCAAACCCAAAACCAAAGAAGAAAAAAAGACTAATCCTAAAATTAGGCAAACCAAGAAAATCCAATCTAAGCAAACCTCTCACATCTCATGGTAAATCCACGGAACCCAAATATGTACAATTTCTCCCCTCCTCTCCCTGCCTTGCCAACAAATCTGCTACTTTATTCCCTTCCCTAAACTGGTGTGCAACCGAGTATTGTAAACCAATGGTGGCCCTCTTGAGTTCTTCCCAAAAATCCCATAAGTACCATGCGGTACAATGAGAACCCCTCAGCCCTTGAACCACCCACATCGAGTCACACTCAATTTCAATCCTTCTTAAACCAAGTTCCCTGCAAAGCAAAAGCCCATGTTAAAGCACGTAATTCAGATTCATTATTGGTCCCATTACCAAACTTCACCGAGAAAGCAGCCACAAATTTGCCTCTATCATTCCGCACCACCCTGCCCCCCCCCCTAGCTACCTGGGTTGTTTGTACAAGAACCATCAACATTTAATTTAACCAACCCCTCACTTGGTCTCTTCCATGCAACTAACCGTGCTTTTGGAATCCGTATATTCTGCACTGAAATTTCTAAAGCTTCGAGAATGGCCCTGTCTAACCGCGACACAATCGCCACTTTGTTTATCTGCCTAGAAATCTGCTGCAGCCAAAATTTGATCGAGCACCATAAACTTTCAACCGACTAATAGTGTCCTTCCATCCTGGCTGAACATCGCCAACTCCACAATTTCCACGTGATTATACAAGCTGGAAGCAAACCATCAACACCCCCTTTTGAGATATTTTCTTCGCACAACGGAACTAGCAGCAGACTTTCATCCACCACATACTCGTCTGCGCACAATTTACGTGTAAAGCTAGAGCCGCCCTCCTCCAAATCTCTTGGGTAATTTCACCTGATCCAAGAACATGGTCTAAATCTTCTACCTTACCCAACCTGCAGCAATTACATCAAGATGCTAAAGGAATACCCACCGATTGTACACGTGAATCCACTGGAAGACAATATTCGCTAAGATTTAGCATTGATCTCCATTGTTTAGGCAAGAGATCATTTTTTAGGTAATTACGTCGATTTTGACTTCTTTCATCCATTTAAACTGAGCATGATATAATCTCAAGCTAGCAAGTGCATTAATATGGCACTTTACCATCTCAGTAGACTTTATTTAGTGATCATATATTGTTTTGGTATTCCTTAGAGGCATCGCTGATTGGAAAAAAGGAATAGTCCTGAGATAGTATAAATTTTTACCCTTCAGTTATGAGTTTAATGTTCAAACTATGAGTACTCAATCTTCCAAACCATATTGTATTTAATTCGATCCAGAGGCCTTTTCGTCCAAAATGGTAGTTAGATGGCAAAACGAATAGATCAGTCTTGTCTTTCATTTGAAATAAAATATGAACAATATGAGTAACAAGGCAGTAAGTGTTACAAATAATCAATATATATAACAAGGGTGGACCAAAGTGTTAGTTTGGGGGGGCTTTGGCCTCCCAAAAGACCAAGGATTTTTACTTTTTCTGGTTTTTATACAAGGAGATCAATTTGATAGAAATTAATTTTGCTTTTGAAGAAAAATATTTTTATAATTCTGGTCCCACTTTTATATTTCTTGGTTCTGCCCTGAATATAACGTGGAGCACAAAGAATATTAAAAATATAACGATGCAACGACAAACTTATCACAAAATCTTAGATTTCTTGATAGCGAGTAAACATAAATTATTATGATTATGTGATAATTATTCTCATTAATTTGTCAATCTAAGTGACTATTGCAAAATAAAATTTATTTGCCCCTCTTCCGGTCTTACCTTTCAAGTTTTAATAAAAAGAATTTATGGAGGATATTATTAAACTTAGGGCTAGGGGCTGGGTACCCGCACCCACCCACTCAATTAGGCCTTGTTCGGCTGAAAAAACATAAGTAGGGTATGAGGTTTGGCGATACCCACGATCTTCAGAGGGGTTTAAATGGCCAAATAGGCTTGGAAAGATACTTATCGACAGAGTTACACCTATATGTAGAGGAATTTGATATCTTAGGCTGGTGGAAGTTAAATGTTGTCAAGTATCCTGCCATTAGAGATTCTCTTCGTCGTGCACTGTTGTAGCCAAGGCCTTACTCCATAGGCCGCGTTGTCTCAATCCTTTGTTGTCTCTGATTGCTACTCTCACTTTTTTAGAAGAAAATCAGAGCACCAGCATGCATCCATAAATTTTCCCACCACATGAGGTAAGTGGCTCTCCAAACCAAGCTCGAGGATGGGTGCTACGGGCTTGATGATTATGCTTGTTGTTCACGTGCTTCCCTCTATGATGTTGGAATTAGATTGGTATTTTTGTTGTACATAGTCATCTTTGTTTAACACTTATAACATTTTGCTTAAATGATTGTAGATATCATGTTTTGCCTCTTTGTTGTGAGAATCTGTTGTGAACTTGGTTGTTAAAATCATCCTTGAGGTTAGAACCATGGGTGTATGGGTTGAAGGTTTGCTTGGGCAGTTGTCAACTGGGAGCTTGAATTTGTGGATGTTGATTGGATGTGATTATGTGGTAAGAAGTTGTAGATTTGTTTGTTTGATGATTTTAAGTTGGAACAACCATGCTATGTTGGAAATGAAAGTGTAATGTTTTGGATTGATCACTATTGCCTCTTTTGTTGGCATAAAATTCATATAAATCAAGACCATGATTATGAGGATAAGCGGCCATGTTTGTATGCAAACTCCCACATTTGTACTATTTTCAAATCCACATTTGCACATGATTAAATGAAAATTTGAATATTTGTATGTGAAAAGTGTTTGCGTTTGTGTTTGTGGTGAAACTTTAAATATTAAGATGAGATGAGTTGAAAGGACTTTGCTATCCAAACCATGTTAGAACATACTTCCCACGTCACAACCAATCATGCATCATGATAAGCGCACATATGTATACACAAAAAACTTTTACAAACTAAAAGACGCACACTTTTTAAAGGATGCATAAACATTAAAAAAATAATAACGAATCAATCAAATAGAGAAAAATAAAATAAAGTTACAAAATTTTTAAAAATAGTAAAATTAAAAAGAAATACTTAAAACAATAAAAAAAATATAATTAAATTTTTTTGTAAACACATAAAGTGAAAATTTTATCAACTAATTTTTTTAAAAATAAAAAAGAGTTAGATCATACTTCCCACGTCACAACCAATCATGCATCATGATAAACGCATGCACACACTATTGGGTGGCCATATCCCTAATCCCAAGCAGTGGCCATTGGCGGCCACCTTTTGGTAGGGCTGTAAAAATAAACCGGAGAACGGACCCAGGACCCATTCTTCAATTTTAAAAACCGATCATAACTGGTCCTGTCTCAATTTTATATTTTCTAGGACCGGACCAGACCGGTTTACATATTTATATATTTTTAATTAATTTTTAATATTATATATAATATCTTTAATATTATATACAATTTTTATAAATTATAATTATATATGAAATAATGTTATATTATGATTTATTACATAAAATTTGAATCTTAAAGATGAACATTTATTTGATCATATATTTTAAATATAAAATATATATTAATTACATTTTATGGCTTAATAAATTTTCAACATATTCTTTTGATAAATATATTAGTAATACTAATATACATTAGTATATTAATTATTATATTATTACTAACGTATAGTAATAGTACTATATGAATAGTATTACTATATACTAATAGTATTAGTGTATTAGTAATATTTATATATATTAATATATATATATATATATATTTATAAGTATAAAATATTAGAGATTTAAAATATATTAAAAATTAGAAAACTAGACCGAACCGGTAAAACTTGTTTAAAAGGATAACTGGTACGGTATCAGTTCTTGAAAATGTAAAATCGATGTATACCGATTTGGTCTCAAAATTTATAAAAAACATGACCAAACTGGGCCTGTTACACCCCGAACTTTGGGTGGTCTAAATTGCTTGCCCCACTAGCCACTACTTAATTGGTTGGGCAGCTCGAAACGGTGGTTGTTGTTGGTTATCCATTTGGGGAGTCTAGATTGGACTACCCATAGGGTGGTTATCGACCTTTGGTGGCAACAAATGAGAGGGCCGGGCCACCCTTTTTTTATATTATTTTTATTTTTTATTATTTTTTTAAAAAATAATTTTTAGGAACGAAATTAGGCAGAACCAATCGAACCTGTTCAAATCGACACTTACCGTTTGAACTATAAGAAATTTTCATTCAAACAAATGACCATATTTGATCCTGTTCGAATGAATGGAGTGTTCAAACATGTTTTATGCATTCGAACCAATAAATTTTTTAAATGACTTGTATTCAAACATAAATGATGTCCGTTTGAATAGACTCTTTATCTTTTAAATTCTTTATGTTCCAACGGGGTTTTGCATATTAATGTTTTTCGAACAAATATTTTATTGTTCGAATGGACGTACGGACTGTATTTCTTAGTTGTCATTCGAATGCGTTATTTTGTGTTCGAATGGGTCAATTTTTGTTCGAATGGATTTATAAATGCTAATTGACCGTTCAAACAGGTTATTTACCGTTAAAATGGTATTAATTATACAGTACAAAATCTAATTAAAAATATCATACTAATATTACATAAATTGTAATTCAAATATCACAATTGTTTAAATGTTTTAGAACATCATAATAGAAAGACAATTAAAGAAAAAAAAAATTTTAAGATTATGGTCGTGGCATAGAGTTTTGGGACATTACGATTGACTGAAACTGTTCAACATTTTTTGATTATTTAACTGTAGCCTCTTTTCTAATCTCGCCTCTAAATCCGCTGCTTGATCTAATCGGGTTAGCAACTCTTTTTCCTTGGACCTCAATTGTTGTCTCAAGTGTTACTTCTTCCAATTCCTTAGTCTTTTCGTCATTTGATTTGGCTCGAGAAGAGGATGATGATGTTGATGATGGGTTCATACAACATCCTAAGCCCTTCAAATATCAAGAACGTGATCCAAGAACTTGAGAAATGATTTGAGCATCGTTGACAGATGATTCATCAGATGGATCGACAACAGTTTCCTTAACAGATATCATCTTGTCCTACAAAAACAAAAGTATTAAAGTTAGTATAAATAACAAAAATATTATTAGACAATGAAATTAAAGAAATTTAAACTTATATAATTTGCCTCTGCTTCGGGACTGGTCCAAACACCATCACGATTTTTATGCGCTTTAGCTTATAATTGGGTCACATCATAGTCAGCAGGACTTTCTTTTTCCTACAAAAGGAAAATCTATATAAGAATTTAAATCAGAAAAATGTATTATATGTTAATATTTAACGAGGACTAGAATAACTTACTATTTTTTTAGACAAACGATGAAAAGATCGAGAATCCACATGATAGTATGTTGTTAAATTTGATCTATTTGCTTTGTTCATAGTACTTCGTTGCTAAAAAAAATTATGTCTATATGTTTAATATATTTATCATATACAATTAAAAAAAGATAGCAGCGAAATTACCTAATAAAAAGGATTTTTAAACATATCACAAATACTCTGAAATGTCTAAGGTTCAATTGCATATAAAAATAACTTTGAAATCCAGCTACTAACTAGTTATGAAATCAAATCATGAAATAAATCACATTCCAATTAAATCACAAATACATTGCAAAATCACATTCCAAGTATTACTTATTCTTCAATTATACATTATAGTTATGAATACTTAATTATCTTTTAAGTATTTTTTTAATTTAAGTATTAATAATTCTTATGTTTATTATTTTTAAGTATTAATTATAAAGCTTATTTGTTAATTATACATTATAGTTTTTTAATTAATTTTGTTTTAAGTTTTATTTATAACTTAAGTATTACAATTTAGGAGTACAGCCTTTCGAACACTTAAATGTTATGCTCGAGCAGGATAATTCGTTTGATCGGAACATTATAGTGTTCAAACGGTTTCAACCAGAATCCAAACATGAGTCAGAGATGAAACACAATATTAGAAAATATCACAAACTCATATTCATCCATCTATACAAACATATAACATATACACTTCGAATAACAACTATATATACAAAACATGACAAACATGCAACACCTATATTTTGAATAGTAACTCCAATAAACACCTACACAATATATATAAACTCTAAAATCAAAAATTTATTTGGAAATTAGTTCATGTACAAGGTAAATTAACAAAAATCACACATTTAATTAATACAAGTGTGCATACCTCTTTGTAAGATGATAGAATGAAGGGTTATGTGAAGAAAATGGAGGATTTTGGAGAGAAAATGGAGAAGAGAGGAAACGAGAAGAGGAAAATGAGGGACTGATCGAGGGCTGAAATGAGGGACTGACAGCGGGCTGAAATTTTGACTAACGGCAGGCTGAAATGTACACTTCATCCATGGAAATCAGGACGAGGGATCAATTTATACAGATGAGGTCGATACCTTTACTGATCACGAGGTCAGAGACTTGATTGTTGGTCCAGATGCTATTGTGTACAATGGGACGAAGAACATTAGGTAGACAGATTTATCTTCTTTCTTCAAAATCATGAATATGATAATTGCTAATAATATTGACCCTCAGCAGCACAAGACTGAGGTTGGCATGGGTCGAGCAAAATTTATGATACAGGTCACTCGTGACATTCCTATCGACCTCGTGGGGTATATATTCGAGAGGATTCGATAAGAGGTTTAGTACATTACGACAGATATATTGCCATTCAAGATCTAGATCACTTGATTTTTCTATATTCCAGGGTTTTGCCAAGCGTGCACGGGAGCCGATGGGACCGATCAATAGCACCACCCTGTCACGGAGCACAGGACACTCAAGACATGATTTTTGTGGACCTATTCCTAACCTGGTTGATATTTAGAGAGATGCACAACTGGAGGATTCTGGAGTATCGGCTGGTGAGGCATCTACACAGGTCAAGGCATCACGCACAATAACTTGCGAGGAGATGACTGACATACTGCATGTTGAGATCGGCAGACACACATCAGCGGTGATCAATGCAGTGCATACTTGCATCTCTGAGTTGCGTACAGAGATTACTACTAGTATTTCTGAGTTACGTATAGAGATTAATGCTAACATCTCTGACTTATGTACAAAAATTCATGCCATTAATGCAACTCAGGTCACGCTCAGTACTCGACTGATATAGGTAGAGAGACGATTAGCTCCAGTCGAGGATGTATACAGAGAGCTTAGATCATAGTAGTTTCTATATTTTATTTATATTTTTTTTGTTTTTGTTATGGACAGTATCTGGTGTTTTGATAATTTGCTTTAATTATGAATTAAATCTTTTTTGTCTTTTTTGGATTAATTATTGATTTATATCATGTAGTGTATGGATGATAATATTTATTTAACTAAAAATCTTATTTAAAATAAAAGAAATCACTAAAATATTTTTAAATTAATTATATAAAATTAATTTATAAATTCGTAAATATTTTAATTTATAGTAAATCATAATATATAATATATATACATATATATATATTTTTTATATTTTTAACAAGATACTAACCGTTCGAACAGGTTTAAAAAATTTCCACCCAATTTTAATTTAATTTCCCAACAAACTATACATTTGAATGCATAAATGTGGTGTTCAAATATGTTTGAACTAAATATGTATCGTTCGAACGGTCTTGAAACATTTTCGCCAGATTTTGCCACCAAATCTATCCCGTCCGAACAAAACAATTGTAGTTCGAATGGTTTTTAACTTTTCTCGAAAAAATAAATTACTTTTCCGCCAAGATTTATCTGTTCGAACATATGTTTTTGCTATTTGAACGGTTGTGACTTTTTGAGACGATCTAATTCGTCACAGAAGATCCAGTTCGAATGAATATTTAGATGTTCGAACAGGCTTATCAAGTCATTTATGTTTTAAAATGAAATTTTGTCTCCAATAATTACTTTTAAGGACAAAATTCAGTTCGTCCCTAAATAATTTTATCTCTTAAACTAAAATTTGTTGTAATGACATCATGACTGTCATCTTTTCTGTCATTAAACTAACGGAGTTTCTTGGATTGATCTGGATTGATGATAAAAATGCGATGCTGGGCAACGGAAGTTCTCACTTACACTAATTTGTCTGAACGCGCGCGGACTGACTTTGACAATTGATATATGGGGAACATTCTCAACACTTAACAAGTTCTAGTACTACTTTGCATACTATCCAGCTCGCTTAATAAGCACTCTTATCTTTCCCGTTTCGTCGTTATCAAACCTCTTAGAGCATTAGTAATGGTTATTCATCTTTATCTTCATATTACATAATCTTTAAATTCTCTAAATTTTTACAAGAAATATTATTCACTCTTCAAATATTATTTTAATATTTTTTCTCTCTCCTACTCATTAAAATCAACTTTGTAAAATTTATATTAAGATGATTTTGATATATGAAAATTGTATTAAGTTGATGATATATACAAAGTTTTTTTTAGTACATATTAATATTTATTGATAAAATTAGTCATTTTGATATATGAAATTGATATATGGGGAACCTTCTCACGACTTAACAAAAGTTCTAGTACTACTTTTCATACCATCCACCTCGCTTAATAAGTACTCTTATCTTTCCCGTTTCGTCGTGATCAAACCTCTTAGAGCATTAGTAATGGCTTATTCATCTTTATCTTTATATTTGTATAATATGTCTTTAAATTCTCTAAATGTTTATATGGCAGAAGTACTATTCATTATCCAAACATTATTTTTAATATTTTTTCTCTCTCCTACACATTAAAATCAACTTTATGAAATTTATATTAAGATGATTTTGATATATGAAATTTGTATTAAGTTGATGATATATACAAAGTATTTTTTAGTACATATTAATATTTATTGATAAAATTGGTCATATATGAAATTGATAATATTTAAATATATGAAATTGGTATTTTTGAGCACATGGTGCTAATTGCAAAATACGTAAAAAATAATAATTTTAAGAAAAAAATAAAAAATAAAAACATTTTATTATTATTGGTTCAAATATGCATAATCCAAGATAAGAGTTTTTCTTGATATGCAAAATCAATCTTCAAAATCAATCCAACCAACCTCGTAAACGTACATATAATTAGTCTCCATTTGAATAGTGAGATGAGATGAGATGAAATGATTTTAAATAAAAATTGAAAGTTGAACAACATATTATTAAATTATTATTTTGAAATTTGAAAAAACTGAATTATTTGTTATATTTTGTATAGAAATTTGAGAAAGTTGTAATGATGAGATAAAATGAACCGAGATGAGATGAAACTGTTTCTGTATCCAAACGGGCCTTAATCGATTGTTAACCACTGGAGTCTAATTAATTGTTTAATTACGTATGATATATAGAATCATGATCTACGTACTGATCATATAACATTTTGTTCATGTTTTTCCTTTTTAAAGAAGGTAAAATTCTCACCCGAAAGAATATTAATATTGGAATAAGAGATCGAGTACTGCATAAGTCACAAAAAAGATTTCATAAATATAAACTTACAAATTGACGTGAGTTCTCGTAGTTATGTGTAGGGCATACCCAATAAATGAAGTATTTACATGACTTTATTTGATTTAAATGATATATTTTAAAATTTAAATTTTATAAATCAAATTTTATAATTTTAGTAATCATGTAAATAATGTACTCTATATTACGCGGACTCAAAAATATATAAAATAACTCCCTCTGAAATCTACTTATGCGTAAAGCATCTTTTTCTTGGAATTATTGACCATAAAGACAAAATAACAAACATGTACGTACAATCGCGAGCTGGATGAACGTAGGTACAAGGTTGTGGTTTATGGATCTAACACGTACGTAAAGTTTGATATGGCGCTAGTGTTGGTGGGATGGTCTACAAGAACTAACATTCCCGCTAGTTTGTTTGCCTCTGCCACGTACGCTCGATCGCGAGAAAATTCGCAAAGGTGCTTGCGAGAAAGCAGTGGGGTCTTAATTCCAATTATAATCATCTACGTTAGACAGATCATGCAGTCACATTTATTTTGGCTCATTCGTTTAGTGTGATGGTTGATGTGACCAGGGTCAACATGGTTAATTAATTGTTTTTTTCTTCCAAGCCGTCAGCATGCAGTCAGTACGTACGTAAGTAGGTATGGTTTATTGGAAAGATTAATGATGTTTATATTTATATATATATATATATATATATATAAATAAATATAAGTTGGTACGCACAGGATTGAAATCTGATGATGATCGGGTTTTTAATCAAATATATATTTGTGATTCATGCATGAGGAGCTTTCAAGCATATATATATATATATATATATATATATATATATATATATTAAAATTAGGATAATTGTCTAATTTGAATTATCCTATATATAGCAGTGGGTGAAGTGATTATCTTTCTAGCTATATATTTAACTCTTTATTAATGAAAAGTGTAATATTAGAGACAAACCTCAAATGTAAAAGTCTTACACATATAAGTTTTTTTGTAAAAATGTAGGTCCCATAATAAAAAGAAGTGAATTTTTCACTTTTTTTTTAAGATAGAGTCTAATTGTTTTAAAAAAAAAAGCCTGTGCGGGATTTATACATTTTGAATTTATATATATTATTATTCTTTATTTAAATTGCCACTTATATATATGCTATGGATCGAGTACTAGATCTAATTTGTACAGATCCTAATATTAAAGATCTATTTGATACTTAGTAATTAAGATAATCTGAGATCATTACAAACTACTTTATTACTATTCACAAACTATTCATTATTTTTTTTTATTATTCATTAATTTTTATTTTTTTTATTATAATTTACAGATCATCTAAAATCACCTCAACATCCAAACATAGCTTCACTAAACAAATTAACCTTCTCTCTGTATTGAGCCATTCATATATATAGCTACAATCATTAGCTGATCCTGAACTCAAAGTTTGAATGTAAGTAATTGGAAGCGTACCTCTAGTAGGATCTAGGACGTGATGAAAAAAGTAGTCATTTTGTGTATTGGGTGTACACTAGAAGTAGAAGATGCACCTCGTGAGAAATCTTTCCATGAGAAATCTGGTTGGAAAGGTAAAACTAATAATTATGTTTCCACTTGTAACAAGTATGATGTGTAAAAAAAAAAACAAACTTTCCCTTTTATTTGATGGCGTAACTTGACAAAAGATTTGAGGTCCGCGCATAAAGTGCATAGGCGTGAATTGATTAACATATGCATGGGTATTTTCCATGCTATTCTTCTTCTGTTGGTTGTTAATTAATTTTGGACTTTTGAATTTTCTGTAAACATTTTTAGAGGTTTTAACATCGTTATGACAAGGTTGATGTGTAGTTTAGCTGGTATGTCTTTCTTTTGTAGTAACAAATTGTGAGAATGTGAGGTACGTACCACCAATGTGATAGTTTAGTTGGTACGAGCTGATATTTCATGACTTCGAGTTCAGGAATTTAAGTCATGACATAAGTTGAATTCACTTGTGGTAGTAAAACTTGACCTTTTGGGCCATGGGATGAGCTTTGGACTAATTGATATCTTAGGGATGCTATGGTGACGGGCTCGCCCTTGGAGTAGTAGCTATGGCTCAAACTGGACATTCCACAACAGGAAGTGGCTCATACGGTAACGCTTATGGAGGGTTACTATTTTGCTTAGAAAAAAAAATGAGAAGGTTGTGGGTTCTAACTCTCAGAGACGAAGTCATGGATCTAATCACCACGGATAAAGTTTTGCATACAAAGTTGTACCAAAAAAAAAAAAAAAAAAGGAAAAAAGAAATGTACGACTTTAATATGTTACGATGAGAAGGGAATGAAACGACACACTAAACAAAGTCATGTTGTTTGAAGTTGCTAACTAGCTAGGTAATTAAAAGAATATTTCACATTTGACTTATTAATTAATTATGACCTGTTTAATTATATCAATTAGTGTGAACTTATAATTAGTTCAAAGATATATATATTTATAACAAGGAGCTGTAGGAATAATTCAAATCTTATATTATTACATCCACGTACACCGGACCTTAAATTTGTTATTTGAAATATACCTACAGCTAATGGTACATGATATTGCATATATAATTCCCCATCGTCAATCAGAAAAATAGCATGCAGTTTCAGTTTGTAATGAAGATTAATTACCTGACGAAGTACTCTTACTTAAAAAAAAAAAAAAAAATCGTGGGCTTAGGAGTTTGATGTTCTTTGAACTCTTTGTTACAAGAATTGCATACATGTCCTGCGCATCACAGAGTTGCTCTAGCAAGCATCGAAGATAGTAGGTGGATATAGGAATCCTATCAACGGATCAAGGAGACGATCTTGATTTGAGTTTCGTAGTTGATCATGAGTTAAATATTACATCCAGCATACAGACTAGGCTACGAACGTAAATTAGTTATCCCCATATAACTTTGAAATCTCAAACCAAAAATAGCAAATTTTCTTGTCAAGTTAGTTCCAACCAGCATGAAAGGGGTAACGATCTATGAATGGGGTAAAAATAATCCAGATATACCGAGCGGCCTAGTCCATCAAAAGACAATCATCATGAGGCAAGTGGGGAAAATAAAGAAGGGGACAAGATGAAAAGGAAATACCAGGTGTCAGAGAAAAAGAGAGAGAAAAAAATGAGAGTAAAGCAAATCAGACATGCAGGAAGAGACAAAAAGCTATCATTTCTCATCACTCCCAAGGGCTATGATAAAAGGGATTAAATCGGATGAAAAATGAGGACTTTTGAGCGAGGATTACGCGAATACAGAGATCATCTTTAACATCAATACAAGAGCTCCTAAAAGATTATCTTCTCTGGAAAGGGGTCTCTAACGTTCATTGTACAGAGAGAATTGAAAAACCATGAAAAACTGTAAAATACTCATATTATAGTGGATTTTCCCTCCAAACGACTTTTGGGCATAGACTTTATGCTGAACTACATAAATCTGTATCTCCATTTCTGTTTATATTTCCATTATTCTTTTTCTATTACTGTTATGGATGTACGTACGAGTACTATATCGACACCACGAACCGCACCCATGGGCTTCAAACCAATTCATCAAGACCCAGACAAATAACATGACCTAGGAATAATTCTCGCCCGTTCTAGACTGTTGTGTGATTTAAAAGTATTAACGGTTGGTGTTGTCTATGGGATCGGCTTATTCTTTACATCAGAAGTAGGAGAATGATGATTTTATGGCCTGAGGAATCACCTCCAAATGAGTAGATAAGATTTCCTTCACCTTTTCATCTATCATTATTTTTATCACTTTGGATAATACTATTACCAAAACAAAAAAAACAAAAAAAAAAGAGATGAAATGGGTGAGAAAACTCTTCGCCCATACGGTTAAGAAGATCATGCACTTACTATGCAAAAAACACATGCACCCAACGCTCTTGAAGGAAAGTTTCTTAGTGAAGAAAAGTCCCTCGCCCCAACTGCACTGTGCACGGTGCCATGCATAAGGCACACTGAGATATGGGTAGGAACACTGGCAAAGCATTTGCCTAAACTCAGCTTCTTTGCCACAACAATGTAACACGACCATCGCCTTCCTCGGGCATATGGAGTCTTGCTTAGCCTCAGATGTCTAGTCCCACTTGCCCAGCCAAAGTGTTCCTGGACATGGTTTCCTCAGCCACATGGAATTTTACTTGGAGTTCCTCAGGCACAAAAAGATGCTTGAGCACTGAGAGTTTCTCAGCCACACATTGCATGTCCCATGCTTCTTACTAGCCCACAGTGACGATCCTCAGCCACACATACTATTATTTGATCTCAGTGATTTACTTGGCCACAACCAACCTTGGACACTAGTCCCTCACCCTCAGTAGTGTTCTCAATCATCACCTTCCTCAAACAGGAAGTTTCTCTGCCACAGAGAGGATGATCTAAAATTGTTTTTCTAGAGTGCTTGCGCATTCGTTGTAGATGGTTCAAAGCTCTTGCAAGATTCGGGAGCTTGTCGCGGTGCAACATGCAAGATGCTCTTACTATATCAAACCAACATCTGAAGAGTGGTTTGGTCAAGAATATGGATCTCTCATGGGGTTCACAACATTACTGTCATGGTTGAGGTTATTGCAAACTTTCATTGGTCAGGCTGATCGGAATTCAAAAATTGAGCTACCTGAGGTGTACGAGCCTCCAAGAGAACAAATGTACAAGAATTATATAAAAATGGATAATCTCCATTGCTACAAAAATGCTCAAAGGCTGGAAAATTTCCCCTTGCAAAATTAATTTAGCAGCGAACAATCTTGGTCGAGGGAAAATTGAAAGCAACAACTAAATTTCTCCGATTTGTCTTTCTCAAACTTTCTCTTTAAATTTCATTTTCACTAATAAATTTATTTTTTGAGACTTTTCCAACAAAAACTCCTCAAGGATCCCTGGGAATCGTAGCGTTAGCATATCCTAGGAACATACTTTGCTGGAAATCACCAGCATGACTCGAGAAACCGACTACAAAGCCCTTCCCGAGCATCACCCTGGTGTCTTAAATTTGTTTCTATCATAATAGATTGCTTAGTATGCAGGCTAGTCAGACCATCAACATTGCCAAAACATGACTGCCTACAAATCTTGCCTGCGCATCTCAAGACTTCATTACACGCTAGGAGAAGCCTTTATCTACATTGACCCATTTGGTTTCCCTGGAAACAGTCCCTTCACTACCCAATACTCATGTAAAGAAAAGTTGAGTCATTGTACTCGTCGCCAACAATGGGCAGTGACAGTCTCTTGATTGCCCGACCCTCGCGTAAACAAAAATTGAGTCACTAGACTAGCTGCGAACGACAGGCAGTACCTGAACCTTGTGCAAACAGAAGTTGAGTCACTGGACTCGTAGCAGAACGAGTCATGACAGTCCCTCGACTGCTCACTCTTACAAACAAAAGTCGCATGCCTTTGCCCTCGCACCTGGATAGGAACACCAGCACAACATCTTTTCTAGGAAATGCTGAGTATTCACAATTGTGCCACAATTGCCGCTAGTAGGCTACCTCTTGGAAAAAGCCTTTGAACTCCACAACCCCATCGTGCGGCTTACCATCGGGAACGAGTTGACGGAATAAAAAACTGCCTAAGATGGACCCAGTGGGTCCACTGGCTCATTGACCACTTTGTGTGGGTTAATACAAACAAACTCTAACATCAAAACTAAAATAAAAACACCAACAACAATTCACATCAAACAATGAAAATCCACTAACACTATAAAATTAACGAATGGAAGAATAAATGTTCTTAGCTAACGATATATAGTCTCATGTAACCTATCAGACAAATGTTTATACAAATAAACTCAAAGCCGAGTCTTTTGACTTGTGGTGAACAACGACGATAACAATCCTTTCATTGCTTTGACCCTTGTCCATAAATTCAAAAAAGCCAAGTCACTGGACTTGCCATGGAACAAGCAGTGATAGTCCCTTGAATGCCCGACCCTCAAGCAAATGAAAAAGCCGAACTCAGTGCTTGCACCTAGCGCCGTTGAGAACATCTCTTGCTTAACTTTCCAAACTAAGCTCCACGCCTGCACCTAGCACGGTTGAAAGTATCTCCTGCCCAGCTTTCCGAATATATCTCTGCACTTGCATCTAGCATGGTCAAGTACATCTCCCCTAGCTTTTCAAACCAAGCTTTGTGCACGAACCTAGCGCAATCGAGTAAATCTCATGCCTATCTTTCCAAGCTGAGTTTCGTGTTTACGCTTAGTTCAGTCAAATATACATCTCCCACCTAGCTATCCAACCCGAGCTCCATGCTCAAAAACCTTCATCGCTTAACACAAACAAATAGAAAACTAGGGACCAGCTCCCCATTTTATTTATTTATTTTTTGTACAATTTTCTACAAACTATCTTTATCGTAGTTGATTTAAAAATTCTCAAGGCCTTCATGTTGAGCAAATCAACCTTAAGAATCATAGACAACTGAAGGGGTAAAAATAGCTTAGATATACTAGGCCGAGTCCATCAAAAGGCAATCGTTAGAATGCAAGTGGGGAAAATAAAGGAAAGGGACAAAATGAAAAGGAAAGGCAGGGTGTAAGAGAAAAAGAGAGAAAAATGATAAATGAGAGAAAAGCAAGCCAGACACGCAAGAGGAGACATAAAGAGGTCATTTCTCACCACTGCCAAGGGCCATGATAACAGGGATCGGATTGGATGAAAAATGGGACTTCCAGACTTCTGAGCGAGGATTACGTGAACACAGAGGTCTTCTTCAATCTCACGATGAGAGTTTCTAAATGATTATCATCTCTAGAAACATGGGTCTCCGACCTCCACTGTACAAAGAGAAATGAGAGACCATAAGACACTGTAAAATAATCATATTATAGTGGATTTTCCATCTGAATGACTCATGGACGTACGCTCTGTGCCGAACAACGTAAATTTGTGTGTTTCCATCTCTATTTATACTTCCAATATTCTTTTCCTATTTAATGATATGGATGTACATTTAGGTACGTATCGACATCCCTAATCGCCCCCATAGGCTTCAGACCGCTTCATCAAGACCCGGACAAATCATCGTGGGTCAGGAATGACTCTTTCTCTCATTCTGGCTTGTTGTGCTATTTTTTTCATTAACAATCTTGACAGTATCGTAGAGAGACATGGTCAATTAGACAACAAACTTTTTCAAAACTAGTTACTAGTTAGGGCGCATTTTTAGGCACACCAATCAAAGTGCCATCAGACCCTAGCTTTCGATGCCATTTTTTTCCAATTCATTACCATGCGACATTGTTGTTAATTTTACAAGAAATATTGTGTTTTCCCAGAGAGGAATTTCATGACAAAAGCGGTTTTTTTGTGGGGAAAATCCTCTTCACACAAAATTTCGTTGTGGGAAGCCCGTGGCGTAACTCGCCACAAAAAGTGTTATAACCCATGATAGGTTTAATTCATGGCCAATACCTATGTTTTTTCATGACACGTCTCGTGGCAAAAGCCAATGCAGCTCATCATAAAAGCATTTTCATTTTCGTTTATGCTCATGGGAATAGGAGCAATTATCGCGAGAGGTGTTTGTGGGTATTATTTTTTTTTTCCATGAACAGTTTTGGTGTCATTAGTTAATTATTTGCCACAAGTTTATATCTTGAAAAAAAAATTCATGGCCAAAGATCATATTTCCAGTGTATAACTTAATAATTACATAAGGTGTGTTGAAACTTTTTAATAAAAGAAGTCATTGAAACGTCTGATCAAGTCTTGAGCGTGAAGTCAACAAATGTTTATTACTGTACATATCGTTTAATACTAATTCATTAAGTACCGAAGAAAGAGAGTATTGATGATCTCATGTCCAAGTTATCACGACCAAATAATTATCATAGAATGTGTGGTCAATATCAAGCCGACCGATTGAATGAACCAGTACTTTTCTTCGCATGTTGAAGACATGAGACGATCAGCCTGGCTCAAAGATAATGGGATATATCAAAAGATCAGGTCATGTACGTCAGTAGTTCCAGTTCTTCGGTTTTCTAAGTTGGTGAAGGACTTCATCTATAATTTGTTGTCTTTCCTAACTAGGGTTTTGGAACGTTGATCATGACAGATCATACGTCAGAAGTATAATCTTATTTATTAAAAGAAAACCCCAATTTTCATAACTAATTATATTAAAGATAAAAGTCGGAATAAGTATATATGATCATTCCTGTGTGTTAATATCTTTTTAGTTTGATCTCGGGAGCATGCACTAGAATAGCTGTTAGGTGCAACGTACAGTCCTTTGACACACTAGCTACGAGTCGACTCCGTGAATTTGGTCATCAAAACCAGAATAGTTTGCTTTTTGCCTGAGGATTATGGTCTCAAAAAATATGAAAAGCCTAGCTACTTTCTTTCTTTGATTCTCTTTTGACTTCGGTTAAAGCTAGCAGAAGGAGGACTGATCTCTTCTATATATCTTTATGATCTCCGTGAGTGTTGGATGGTTATGCATGTGTTGTGCGGAGCCCATACATGTTCCTTATCACTCTCTTTTAGTTATCGTGCAGCATGGACCAGCCGATTCTCATCAGCAAATTCCTCGATCAAAACCGACAAACCACGTGAGTTAAAAAAAGGTAATCGATTGCTAAGCAAATGATCATATTCTTGATCATCTTAGAAGATTAAAAAGGCAGTCTTATAATTGCAGATTGCTAACAAGACTAGCTTCTAGACTGCCATTTTTGAAGAATAATGGTAGACAAAGTGATTATTAACTGAAGATAATGATTGACAATGACATCCCATCTAAAAATTTTTCAGCTTTATTTTATATATATATATATATATATATATATATATATATATATATATATATATACATTCATATGTGTGTATTATATATAGAACTGTTATAGGCACAAATAGATTACATAAAAATAAATTTACAAATTGACGTGGCTTCACATGATTCGTTAGATTTATTTTATACTAATAGTAATTTTATAATCTGATGTATTGTATCAAATTATGTTAATTTATGAATTTATTTTTATATAATTCCTTTGTGTCTAAAATATTTCTCATATATATATCCAACATATATATCATCGATTACAGATAAATATAACTGTGTGTAATATAAGCCTCTGACTATCCAAGAAGTTTATTATAATAAGATTACACATGATATGTATATATATATAGAAGATTATAATTCCGTTATACCCGAAAATTCCACAGGTCGATTTCGCTGTCGTAGTCCTGCCTTGGAATATGGTAGAATCTGTTAATGGAAGATGATGATGATCGAAGGGTTGGAAACTCGAGATGATCATGATCATCATCATGATCTTGAGTGCAATAACCCATGTTGGGGTCATCAAAGCTGACTAATTGCTTAGAATCCTCTGGTAATTGTTCATGGAGCTGAGAAGCAACAAGCCTATCAAGGGCTGCCCAGTTTGTGACGGCAGCAGCGCCTGAGTCCATTTTGTAATCTGAGTTGGGATCAGTTTCACTCACCTGTTTGATGGCTAACCCTTGATCATTTTCGGCAATCATCTCTGGATTATTAATGAGTTGATAATGTTTTTGACTGCAGCTGGAGTTTGGACTCTCTAATCTCGGTAGTTTCATGAATCTCTCATATTGGTAGCAATGCTTCATGCCTGCGTTGTCGATGGGCTGGAATATTGTACCACTTTTCGAATCTTTCTCTAATTCCTTGCTGGAGTTTTCCATGTATTGGAGTATTTGCTCCATGGTTCCCTCATCACAAGAATCAGACATCTGCTGGGTTCTGGTTTCAGCAGTGATGGATGAAATAATGGGGCTGTCTAGGGTTTTGTGGTGAATTTTCTTCCGGAATATACGGCACACCACCCATATCTCCTCTTGAATTGTCTCTCCCATAGCATTGGAGATCTTCAAAGAATTAGCAGTGACTTTGATCAGTAAAGCGCGAGCGCAAGTCTTAAAAGAATAAGAAATCTAAGGAAAAATGGTTTACATTGGTGTCCGTGATGTTATCGTCCAGTCTATATTCGTGCATGATCCAGTCTGATTTGAGTCCATGGGGGGCTCGGCCTCTGTAAAAAACTAAAGTCTTCCTCATTCCAATACGCCTACCATGGCTGGATATGACCTTGTCACGGCCGGTGGCCTTCCAGAATCCGGCAGCAGTTGCACGATTAGTACGCGTCCCAGTGGGATACTTCTTGTCTTTGTGGCTAAAGAAGTACCAGTCGTTTTGAGGGGTGGTTCCTATTTTACAAATCTCTTCAAGAACATCCAAACAAGCCCAACATCACTTACAGACAAATCATTTGAAGAAACACATTGAAATAATAATTAATAAGCTAAGTTCACATTTATATAATTCTGAATATGCTACTAAAAAAATCCAGTAAGCACTGTTGTAAAGGAAAAATGAAAGAAAATAAAGAGAAATGGGCCATGAATATTTGAGCCATTACCTCGTATATCCCATGGCTCAAACTTATTGAGATCGACATCACGGATTACGTCTAGGTCAATCTTTTCATATGAAACCTTCTTCCTCAAATAGTACTGCAAGAGCTCCTCTTCTGTTGGATGAAATCTGAAGCCAGGAGGGACTTGGGATTGTCCATTTACTGATATGCTCATGTTCTCTGGCATTGAGATCACAAATTAATGTTTAGACAAGCACAAAGATAGAATTCAAAGAGGGACAAGAATCCAGACAAACTAGGATATTTGTTGAGGAAAAACTAAAAACTATTAAGACTTGGTGTACTCAAATGAGTATGTAGAGGGCTATATATATATGCGTGTTTTGACACATAACGGGCCAAATTAGATACGTGATAAATTAAAGCTCTGTTTCCATGAGGCACCCATTGGCATATATAAATATATATATATATATATATATATATATATATGTATATATGTATAGATTCAAGTGGGGCTACATTTTACTATGCTCCGAGAAGAGCCACCCACCTACATAGATTGAGAAAGGATACTGTGTTTGGCAGATTGCTTTGGGCCCCATGTTGATTGCTAATGCCACACTAACTGTCGCGTTGTTAATTTTAAAGAAAAATGTATCCCGTGGATGACTGGACACATGACGAGGTATATGCGCAAATGAGATCGAACATTTGCTGAATACATACAAGTATTGCATGCATGGGGGTCCATGCACAAAAGACACATTGTGGGCAACTAAAGAGTGTAATAAGCTGGGCGCACACCAACATCTGGCCTGATCAACTTCGACCCTCGACCATAAAATATCCAGATCTCTCTCTCTCTCTCTCTCTCTCTCGTTTGGCTTCCATGCGCAACCACCGCAACAATAAAAAGATGATGGGGGTAGGGATAGCGCTTTCATGGCCCTTGATCGATGGGAACAAGTCGTACAGGAATCAAGCTTGGGATTTGCTCCTTAGCTTTTGTTCTATATATTTTCTGTATCTCCCGCGCGCTTTATATTTGTTTTCTATGTACATGCAAGTGTACTTGGATAGGCAGATCGGGGATACGTATACTAGTACTTAAGCTTAGTTATGTGTAGAGCCTGCTACTATATATTAGAATAAGAAAAATACTATAGACACAAAAGAATCACATAAAGAGATCACCTACACTGATGTGCTAGTGTGCCACATCTCCTTTATTTTTTTTTCTCTTTCTTTCTCCCCTTCCCCCGTGCCGCCACCCTTGTCCTCTCTTTGTGTCGACCTGCATGGTGGTCGGTCGGTAACCACCTCAGGGTGGGCAAAAGACACCTATGGTCCAAGTCGCACCATCTGCGTAGAGCTCACGGTAGCTTGTCGTGCACGTTGGTGGCTGGAGACCACATTTCACACACTATGTGCGTGGTCCACCGTGCGCCGCTTGGTGGCTGGGGTGGCAAGATATGAGCAATGGCTTGTCCTTTGGCTGTCTGTGGTGGTTGGGAACCACTCCGGGAGGGTAGACAATGCCGGCGATGAGGGAAAGGGAGAGGGAAAGGGGGAGGAGGGGAGAGGGGGAGAAAAAGAGAGAGAGAAGGAAGACGTGGCACATTACTAGTGTGCCATATTAGTGTGTGGGATCTTTTTGTGTCTCTAACTGCCCTCTTAAAATAATAAGTTATCAGGTATTAATAAATAAAATTTCACAACTAAGAGAGAGAGGATCTTCCAATATGTGGTGTAATTATTTGATGAATAATTAGTTGCCAAAGGAGAGTATATATATAATGAAAAATTCTATTCTCAAGCCTATCATATGTAAAGCACACCTAGAAATAAAGTATTTACATGTCATAATTTGATTTAGAAAATAAATTTTATAATTTGGATCTTACAAATCAACTGATCTTATCATTTAAGCGATGTGAATTGTATTATTTACACACTAACTTGAGAATAGAATAACTCATATATAATTGGAGGATTGCATATTATATTTTACTCATTCGGCCTTAAGCTGATTGGAGGATAGATCTAGTTTACTCTATACTGGTTAAGGATAAATTATATTAGAAGTTGGTGTATTGCTTAGATATAATAAATTGATTTGTAATAGAAATTTAAAAATTTGAAATTATAAAATTAAATTATGCATGCATGCCACGTTGAAGTATGAATGGTGCATTCTTCACACTAGCTTGCAAATAGAAGTATCTTGTTTCTAAATGGCACAAGTTCTAACGAAAAACAAAAGTCAAGGTAATTTCCTAAATGCAATTCATCCTATAAATATATTATATTAGGGCTGTGCAAAAATTAGAAAATCCAACTTCAATCCCCCACTGTTGGAGTCAGAGCTCCGATAAAATAGAGTCGAAGTTTTTCTTTTATGCATTTAAAGTCGGAGTTGTATTTGTTGTCTGACCGACTCCTACTCCAATTCTGACTCTAACTTTGAACTCCGACCTTGTTTGTTTTCAAAGATGAGATGAGATGAGTTGAGATTAAAGTTAAAAAGTTGAATAAGATATTGTTAGAATATATTTTTTAATATTATGTTTGTTTTGAAATTTAAAAAAGTTGAATTGTTTATTTTATTTTGTGTGGAAATTTGGAAAAGTTATAATGATGAGTTGAGAGGTTTTCAAAATTTTGGGTTTTCAAGACTAATATTCAAATAACAGAGAAGGGACAATGTTCACAAAAGAGAGGCTTGATAGGGCTTATGGTAACATTGAATGGACCACAAGATTCCAAAATCACTCAGTGCACCACCTAGCTAGCTCTCAATCTGATCACAGGCCAATCCTAATTCAAACCAGCAATCAATCCCCAGCTCAGCCAATGCATAAGAGTTCAAGCTTGAATCTACTTGGTCTAAACAGGAGGAGTGTGTAGATATTATTAAGAATGCATGGGACAACTCAGCTAGAGATACCGAGCCTCTACAAAATACTTTGCAAAGCCTCTACCATTGTCAACAGGTATTGAAAACTTGGAGCAGACACAAGTACAAGGATCACAGGAAGATACTAAAGGAAAAAACTGCCACTCTTCATTCCTTACAAGACCAAAATGAGGGGCACCTAACCGAAGACTTAAGAAAACTGAAACAAGAGGTCAATCTCTTATTGAATAATGAGAACTTAAAATGGCAGCAGAGGGCAAAACAGACATGGCTAAAGGATGGGGACCGAAACACAGCATATTTTCACAAGTGTGCTAGCCAAAGGAAAAAAAACAACGCCATACACAATATTTTTACTAGTTCAGGCCATGAGACTTCAAGCCCTCATGAAATTAGTAGGGAATTCCAGGATTTTTTCATTACCCTGTTCTCTACTCATGCCTAACTAGAATTTCTGAATGCATTGCTCCATTGCCTCATGTGATTACTGAGGAAATGACTACATACCTCTCAAGAGCTTTCACGCCTGTAGAGATAAAGGAAGCAATCCAAAGTATGAACCCCTTAGGTTCACTTGGACCTGATGGTTTCCCAGCTTTATTTTTTCAGGAATACTGGAATATAGTTGGGCCCCGAGTCAGCAAGGCAATTTTGGTAGTACTTAATGATGGCCAGTGGGATAAAACACTAAATGAAACTCTTATAGCCTTCATCCCCAAGGAGAACAGCCCTTCTCAAGTCACTGACTTTCGACCAATTAGTCTTTGCAATGTCTTTTATAAGATCATTGCAAAGACTTTGGCCAACAGGTTGAAAACAATTTTTCCCGACATCATCTCACCTACACAAACTACTTTTATCCCAGGGCGGCTCATAACAAATAATGTCATTGTAGCCTTTGAAGGTTTACACACTATGAAAGCTAGATTGAAAGGAAAGGATGGTTACATAGCTTTGAAGCTCGACATGATCAAAGCATATGATCGGATTGAATGGCAGTTTCTGAAATCTGTCTTGGAGAAGATGGGCTTCCCAATAGCCTGGGTTGATCTAATAATGAAGTGTGTTTCATCTGTTACTTATTCTCTGATCATAAATGGAGAACGTCAACAACCTTTCTGCCCCACTCATGGGATCAGGCAAGGAGATCCCATCTCTCCATACCTCTTCATATTGTGCACTGAAACTCTAAGGTGTCTCCTTAACAAGGCTGATAATTCAGGCTTCATTACAAGTCTCCCAATCAGGAAAAACCATCTACATATCAACCACCTCTTCTTTGCAGACGATTCTCTTATTTTTTGCAAGGCCAACTCAATTGAATGGAGTCAGTTGTACCACCTCTTGGATCTTTATGAATTAGCTTCCAGACAAAGGCTGAATAAAGACAAGACCTCAATATTTTTTAGTAGCAATTCACGAGAAGAGACAAAAAGTATTATCACCAGCATTGCTGGCATCAGAGGGACTATTTCATATGAAAAATACCTCGGCCTACCTGCCCTAATCGGTAGATCAAGATGTCAATCTTTTACAGGTATACTGAACAAAGGTCAAGCCAAGATTAGTAGCTGGAAAGCTAAACTGTTATCTCAAGCAAGAAAAGAGACTCTCATAAAAGCAGTAATCCAATCCATCCCCACTTACAGTCTGGGTATATTCAAACTACCAAAACAACTCTTGCATGAACTCAACAAACTGGTAAGAGCTTTCTGGTGGGGACAAAAGGCACAAGAACAAAAGAGTCATTGGGTGGCATGGAAACAAATGAGCAAAGCAAAGTCTTCAGGAGGCTTAGGACTAAGGGATTTGGAAAATTTCAATTATGCTCTTTTGGCTAAACAGTGCTGGAGAATCATCTCTTCACCCTCTTCTCTAGCTGCTAGGGTCTTGAAAGAAAAGTACTTCCCAAGCAACAACTTCCTTTCAGCTAAAACTGGCTACAATTCTTCCTTTCTATGGCAAAGCTTTGTATCTATGCTTCCTTTGCTTGAGAAAGGCCTGATTTGGTGCATTGGAGATGATAAATCCACACGTATATGGAAGGACAAACGGCTTCCCCAACCATCCTCCTTCAAACCTCAAAGCTCTATCAGATTCTTACATGAGGACTCTCAAGTTGAAATGCTCATCGATAGACCCACTAATCAATGGAACCAATCATTGATTGAGGTAATTTTCAACAGGGAAGAAGCCTCCATTTCAAAAGAATCCCCCTCAGCCCCTACCCTCAACTTGATAGGCTGATTTGGAGATGCACCACCTCGGGTGATTTCGCTGTAAAAAGTGCTTATCACCTCAGGTCTGAAGAGGCAGATCGAAGGCAAGGGCAATCATCAGCCTCTATGAGGGAAGTTAAACATTGGACAAATATTTGGAATATTCCTATTCCCCTTGCCACCAAAAACTTCCTTTGGAGGGCCTGTTTAGATGCTCTATCTACCAAATCCAAACTTTTCCAGAGAAGGATCATAGAAGAGGACTTATGTCCTATATGCAAGCTCCATTCAGAAACTGCCGAGCATGCCCTCTGGTCCTATCCTTCAGCTTAAGATGTCTGGAGTCAAAGTTTGAGAAAGCTACAAAAGTCAAGTTTGCACCCTCAAGATTTCAGCGCTATGGTGGAAATTTTCTTGAGATACTTGAGACAGAAGAAATGATAATTTTTGGGATTACAATGGAAGATCTGGAAAAGGCGGAATGAGTTTGTCTTCAAACAACTTTTTTAGCACCCTAATGCTCTAATCCAACAAGTACAACTCATGGTGGAGGAACTTAGAATAATTCAACAATCTGACAACAAGCCCTCACAGACCTTGACTACACCTTCAAACTGGGAAGTACCCCCTTGTGGCATACTCAAAATCAATTGGGATGCTGCAATAGATAAAATACATTGCAAGGTAGGAGTAGGGGTGGTCATCCACGATTGGGAAGGACAAGTTAAAGCAACCCTAAGAATGAAACATGATTTGTTCCCTGACCCTTTACTAGCTGAAGCGTATGCAGCACTTCAAGCCTCAATTTTCTGCAAATTACTAGGACAATCAGCCTCAATTGTCATGGAAGGTGGCTCTCTACAAGCAATCCAATGTCTACAAGCATGCACTGACTCTAACTCCTATGTGGGTATGCTGCTACGAGACACAAAGGAAACACTGAATTCCTTTGCCTCATGGACTGTTAAACACACCTTCAGAGCTTGTAATAGTGTGGCCCATGCATTGAGTCGAGATGCTCTTAATATCTGTGATAGTATTATCTCACTAGATGCTATCCCTCAGTGTATCCGAAACTTGTTATAATGAATAGAAGTCATATGTTTCTTTAAAAAAAATATATATTCAATTTGATAATTATTAAAGAATAATAGTAATAATAGAAAAATAATCAATTATATGGACATATTACACATCAGAGTATCACCATCATACATATTACATATATTAGGGTAGATGAAACTTGAGTAGCTAATAGTGAGTCATTTACCATGTACCATCATGTATATATTATATGAATATTTTTATTATCTAGATTCTAATATAGTAGTGTGTAACTAGATTCTAATATAATATTTAGCATGTATTTGAGTGGCTGGTTGTGTTTCCTATTTGTAATTTATTCAGCAATGAATAACTGGATCATGCATGTTGACATTGGACCATGATGGCTCATGGTTGCTCTTACTTCTTTATTATTATTTGGGGGCTTGGGTGTTAGTTTGGGTCTTGGCTAGATGGTTGAACAATTATTTTATTGTTTTTAGTTGATTTTGGAGTCTAAGACTCTAATATGAAATTATGAATGATGGTATATCAATAATAGCCTAAAGGTTTTAATTTCTTTAATTTCTTATTTTTATTTTTCAGGTTGAATGGCATATGAAATATTTTTTATTTTTTCATATCTAAAATCTATGTCTTTTTTTGTAATGTTTTTAGTACACTTGAACTTGAAAGCCCACAAAAAAATAATATATTATATGTAAAGTCTTGTTTAAAAATGAGCTCAATATGAAGCAAAAATAGAGCCCATATCCGACTCCAATCCGATAAGTCAGAGTCGGATTTCCTAGACATCGACTCTGTCCCAGTTGGTGTTGAGCCTTATTATATATGATTATGATCTTTCGTAATATTAATTGATCTTTATACTTTTACAACTATTGATTGTGTAAGCGTCGCATACACATTTTGAAAAAAGTGAATAAATATGAGATCCAAGTAAAAAAAAATTAATTTTTTAATAGTAGACTCCACTTTTTTTTTTCTTAAAAGAGTACGTAGCGCTTGTATAATCTATGCATGTATGTATGTAGCATTACTATATATATATATATATTGAAGAGGTTAAGTCCATTAGAAAAATGCAAAAACGTACTACAATATTCTTATATATAGTTTTCAAATTAGACGTTTATTTTAGGGTATCTTCAACCGTAAGGAATACGTTTAAACTTTGATATTGGAGTACTATTATTTACGTGAGAACCCTTTATTAATTTGGGTGTTTGCCTAGCAAGCTAATTAAAGAAAGCCCCTCAGCTTCGTTTTAGATTAATTGGCTTGTTTCAAATAATTTGATTTTAAACCTTAGGGCTGGCTAGCTAGTTATAGTACTACTGGATAAACCCTATATATTTAATTAACAATGTTTAGTTCGATCTAGGGGTACTGTGCATCCGGATCGGATTTGTTTTCAATTTTGTCCAAAATTCAAAACTCCGAATTAATTCGAACGGTTATCTATCCAGATTGAGTGGATAGAATATTTTTCTACCTGCTCGAATCCGATTACAAATCTGGCTATCTGTAACCGGGTTTTTGTTTAGAAAACAAATTTTTTATTTCAAAACGACGTCATTTTTTTAGAACCGGATACCCATCTAGATTATAACCGATTTTACATAGGCCGATATGGTTTTAAAAATCTGAATATGGATTATAATATTTCCGAATATCCAGATCCACATTTGGATGCACTCCCTGGCTCAATCGATCGGGGGAAAATTTGTGTCGTTCATGATCATCTTAAATTTTTAACTTTTAGCATTTAGTGGTAATCAGTAAATACTGCATTTGGTGAAATCCCAGGCCAGCCTGTGATTTTACACTTTAATTAATCATGTGGGGTGTTACGTCACTAGTGGGTCTGAGGGATACTCGTGATCATGTGTAGCACGTTAATACCACGAGTACCCTCAATTAGTGCAGCGAAGTTTATTTTTTATATATATATATAATGGGCATGAAAAGTTTAATATAATGACATTGTAACGAATTTGAGTACACTTTTTGGTCATGTCTAGCTGGTCATGAATAGTCCCATCAAGAATATATATATATATATATATATATATATATATTATAGTTGGTGAATTGTTCAAACACTGCAATTTGCTTATAAATTCCAACTAGCATATGGGTATGGGATAATCTATGTATCTTATTCATGTCAATTAAATAAACTTTAGTTTCATTTTTTTTTAATGGCTACTAAATAGAACGGTTGGATTTAGACATTATATAAGAACGGTTGGGTACCCGGGTCCGGTTATGCCCAGGTACGTACCCGGGTGAACTTAAACACATATAATGTTCTCTTACAACAAATGTTAAATTTTCAAGTCGTAACTACTCAAGTGGTTAATGATTGGTCAGTTGCTAGAAATTAATCAAGTGATCACATGAATATCTAAATGTGTCGGCAATTCTACTTTAAGTCGCGCATGGATACTGAGGTATTTTTTAGGTATTTTATGAATAATAGTAAAAAAATAATAAAAATAATAAAAATAAAATATTAAATAATAGTTAATAATAATAAAAAATAAGTAAATAATAATAAAAAATAAGTAAATAATAATAAAAAATAAGTAAATAATAATAATAAAATAATAAATAATAATGAGATATTTTAAGAACACGAGATATTCTACCCAAACTAAATGGAGTTAATTTCCAAATAAAAAATTAAAATTATGTTAGTCAGATGGAATATATATATATATATATATATATATATATATATATATCTACTAATATATAAAGTGCGAATGGCTTAACAACAGTGCTTTCGTCTAACATTTTTTTTCCCGTTTTGCCCTTGCTCTTGTTTCTCAATTCTCGTTTTGTCCCTGACTTTTTCCCATTTTGCCCCTGGTTGTATTCGAAAATTACCGTTTTGCCACTCGCCCCTTCCCCGTCCGCTTCCTCTCCCACAGAGCACCGCCGTACTCCGGCGTGATCAACACCAACCCGCCGATTCTCTCCCTCCGGCCGGCGTCCCTCCCATTTAATTCTCAGCCTCTATCGTGCCGCCGTTAACCGCCGCGACGAGCGAATCCAAGCCGAGGCCGACCCATTTCTTCGTCTCTTCCAGTGCGCCGCCGCACGCCGGCGTGGCCAACACCGCCCGGTCCATTCTCTTCGCCTCCGTCCGTTGCCCCTCCCCTTCCAATCTCAGCCCCTATCGTGTCGCCGTTAACCGCCGTGAGCCGATCTAAGCAACCGGGCGAATTGGGCATGAACAGTGTTTCGTCCGAAAATATTTTCCTATTTTGCCCCCTTTATAAAAACACTATCAATTCATCTCATTTCGTTTCATTATTATAAAAAAGTATTTTTAATGATATTGTGAAATTTTTTTAATGTTTAATCGTCTAAAAAATTGAATAAAAAATAAAAAAAAATAGATTTTTTTATCCTTATCGAAAGAAAGATATAGCATTGTTTTTAGGTTTTAGATGTGAAAAATGAGTAACATTACAAATTAGTTGAGCTTTACAATTAGACTATAGTATTTTTTTTTCTAAATTGATACCAAGTTTTCATAAAATTTTAATAAAAAATCAAAATCTTAAAAATTAAATTTTCATGTTGTGTAGCATTTTATTTCCTTTAATTTTGAATTATGTAAATATCGAATTGAACTATTAAATTTTAGTATAAATCTAATTTTTTCCTTTTATTAATAATTTGTGTTTAATGATTTATTAAGAAGTAAACTTAAATATATATTTTTTTTCATTTCTAGATAAATTGAATAGTTTATTAATTAATCTGAAATTAATTACGCTATTTGAGATAGATCTACACTTTCTAATGTACTATAGTTTGTTTAATTTTTTTTAAATGTAAAGGATAAGACTTTATAAAATATATAATTAAATTATTTAATACTTACCACTATAGTTTTGAATTTTAAAATTAACACATTATATTTTTATTTTAAAAATAAAAAATATACAATATACACATCCAACCATAACTATTAAGAGTAATAATAGTAGCTTGCTTGGTATAATTACAAATTTTCATAAGGAAATAAATTATAACTTCTTAATAATTTAAAAATATAATATATCATTATTACTATTTTATTTAGCCAAGGTTGAGAATGTTAAATAAATTAATGTTTTTCGTTGTTATTATTTCTTATAGTGCTTCTGTTTTAATAATATTAAAAAAAGTTATGAAAACTTTTTTAAAGTAAATTAAAATGATTTTCTTTACATTCTTAAACTAAAAACTAAACTGCCTTTGGAATAACACAATGGTTTAACATTATTTGTAGTGCAGAATAATATAATTTAGAATACATTTTTAATTTTTTCCTTTCCTAATAATTTATATAATGTTGAATTTTTTTTTTTACATATTTATGAATAAATGTTTCATAATTACTAACAAATTATCTTCTCATAAAAAAGATGAAATTAAAATAATTTTTTTTTCAATAATCTTTCAGTAAAATCCGTAATTTAAAAATGTTTTCTCCCATAACCAAATGAATTCACCCCATCTTTTTTTATACAGAAACTTAACAAAATTATCATTAACATTAATTTTAATTTTCAAACTGTAATAAATATCATTTTTTCGCTTGCAGCCTTGTTTCTACATTTTAAAATTTGTAATAAAATTTTAGTATTAATATTTTTATTATTAATTTAAGCTTTTATTAAAATTTTCTTATTAAAATTTTGCGTTATATAACTAAATAAAACACAAATTTATATGGATTTATCATTTCTGTTAAGTTTATAGTAGGTTTACCTCAAGTTATGTAAACCCATGACTTATTTTAATTTTGTTTAAAAAAATTCTTCACTTTCTTATTTCTCATTTGCTATCAATTTTTCATTTTTATATATTTGTAACTAAGCACACGTTCAGTACACAATTCCTCATCAATTACTCCTTTTTTTTTTTCTATTTTTCTCATAAAATCCGATTCTCTTATGCTTTTGCTCTTTTGCCGATTAGGTGAGTTAAGGTTTTTTTTCTTTTTTAAGGTTGGATATTAAATTTAGATGAGATTAGTTGAGATAAAAATTAAAAGTTAAATAAAATATTGTTAGAACATTATTTATTATTATTGTTATTATTATTTTAAAATTTTAAAAAATTGAAATGTTTATTGTATTTTATATAAAAATTTTAAAACTTACTAATAATGACTTACTAAATAACTTACTAATAATTTAAAAATGTTTTCTCCCATAACTATATTACTTATAATAACTTACTAAATCTTTAAGGGAATTAAACTCCATTCCCGACTTTGGCTCCTCAATCGTATCATCATCATCCACTTGGACATTCTGAGATTTCTTGACACTACCATCATCAAGTTCTTGAAGAATTGGTATATCCTTAATACATTCTTCAATTTTAGGAGATTCACATGGCACTTCAATTTCTCCACCATCAAATCTATTATCCTCTAAATCAATTATTCTGTTTGTAGTAGAGTTTGTATTGTTAGTTAGAATCGGAGGTTCCATGATATGTTGAAATGAGTAACCAGCATTATGCAATAAACACAAATAGTCTGCAATTAAACTCTTGCAAACAAGCCGACTTAAATTTTTTTTTTTTTTGTATACGTGCAAAGAAGCTAAGTTTTTAAGAATAAATCATGATCAGTTATTATGATTTTTCGTTGTAATTTTAGACTATCTCCACTATTTATTTATAATTAAAAATTTGAAACATAATAAAATTGGTCACAGGGCAAACGTGTAGCGCACGTTGCCACTGACTAGTATATATATATATATATATATATATATATATAAATATACATAGTGCATGACCTATAGGCCGCTACAAGGTTATAGCTAGCCAACGTACGGGCTATCTATACCTTAATTTCTCCAAATTTGTATTAGAATTATTAGATATATGCCATTACAAATTAAACTGTTTAGACTGTACTGAATATATATATATATATATATATATATATATATATATATATAGATAGATCATGAGGTCGGGGCACATGTACTTACGTATATCATGCGCGCATGGTTGACATGCAACAGCAAATTATTAACCATGTGTAAGTTAAGCCTAAATAAATTAACATGATGATCAGGACTTTTGCTTTTCTAACGAATCTCTTTAATTAGAAGCATACAAACAACATGATGTTTGAACTTTTTTTATTAATTCTTATGTAATAATGGCCTAAAAATGTGTGTATATATATATATATATATATATATATATATATATATGTAGGTTTCTTACGTTTCACTTTCTGATCCAGGGTTCCCAGAATACAATATTATACGTATTCTGGCTGATAAATTAATAGAGATTTACTAATTTTTAATGAATTTCATTTTGGAATTTACAAACTCTGTGATGCTAACTGGACTTTTTTAAATTCTCAATTAATGGTGTAGTACATTTATATTGTTTTTGTTTACGTTTCACTCATTTTCTTGATCGTCATGTACTCAGCAACAGTAGTTCATAATATAGATATAAATATGCGTGTGTGTGTATTTTGTTAGGAAAGGTTGAGGGTGATCACAAGGTTGAGAGTCACAAGGCCAATAATTTTCAAGCCCCTCTGAATTCCTTAACTCTACACATTATCCTGCAGGCTGAAAAATGACCTAGCAACGACTCTACACTTTAGTTACTGACCAGCAGCACTGAGTTTGATAGTCACATCTTTTTTTCTTCTACTTGTCAATTTATGCTGTGCATGCAGCAGATTGATGTATCAAGCTATTCACTTTTAGTTGCTTTTGTGGTTGGTGTTGGAGACATTAATTAATTTAATGTTTAATATATAATCAATATATATATATATATATAATTATTAGAGGTTTTGCCATTTGGAAAATACTCTAATTAATTACTTTAATTACTTGTTAACGTAAGTAGTAAATCATCCCCAGTGCTAATTAATTAGATAGACTCACTACAAGAGATTGGGCTTTTTGAGACAACAAATTGTCTCAAAAAACCCAAATTTCATTCCAAAATAGTTCTGGAGATGAAAAATTTTTCATCTCTATTTTGTCTTGAAAAGAGAGTCTCAAAATGTTTTTGGAGACGATCATTTCCGTTTCAAATAATTATTTTTAGGAACGAAATCTGGCGGAACCAGTCGAAATTGTTCGAACGAGACTTTTTTTTTTAGAACCAATTTCATCTCAAAACATTGTTCGAATGGAATATTTCTCAGTTTGAATCGATCCATCCGTTCGAACAATATGAAATTTTGATTCGAACTAATAACCATATTTGATCCAGTTCGAACGAACGGAGTGTTCGAACAGATTTTATGCGTTTAAACCAATAAAATTTTCAAATGACTTTTGTTCAAACATAAATTATGTCCATTTGAACATCCATTTTTATTTTGGGAAATTCTATCTGTTCGAATAGAGTTTTGCATATTAATGTGCTTCGAAGAAATATTTTATTGTTCGAATGGCCGTACGGACTGTATTTCTTGATTGTCGTTCGAATGAGTAGTTTTTGTTCAAATGAGTCTGTTTTTGATCGAATGGATTTATAAATGGTAATTTACCATTCGAACTGGTTATTTACTGTTCGAACAATATTAATCGTACAAAACATAATTTAATTAAAAATGTTATACTAATATTACACAAATTGTAATTCAAACATCAATTGTTAAAATGTTTTGGAACATCATAATATAAAGGCAATTAAAGAAAAATTAAATTTTAAGATTGTAGTGGTGGCATGGAGTTTTGGGACATTACGATTGACTAGAACTATTTAAACATTTTTTGGTTATTCAATTGCAGTCTCTCTTCTAATTTCGCCTCTAAATCCGCTGCATGATCTAATCATGTAAGCAATGCTTTTTCCTTGGACCTCAATAATTTTATCTCAAGTGTTGCTTCCTCCAATTATTTAGTCTTGTCGTCATTCGATCTGGCTCGAGAAGAGGATGATGATGTTGATGATAGCTTCACGCAACGTCCAAAGCCTCTCGAATATCCAGAACGGGATCCAAGAACTTGAGAAAAGATATGAGCATCGTTGACAGATGATTCATCAGATGGATCCGCATCAATTTCCTTAAGAGATATCCTATTGTCCAAAAAAATAAAAATATTAAAGTTAGTATAAGTAATAAAAATATTATTAGACAATGGAATTAAAAAAATTTAAATTTACATAATTTTCCTCTGCTTTGTGACTGATCCAAACACCATCATGATTTTTATATGCTTTAGCATACAATTGGGTCAGATCATAGTCAGCATGACTTTCTTCTTTCTGCAAAAGGAAAATCTATATTAGAACTTAAATCAAAAAATTGTATTATACATTAATATTTAACGGGACCAAGAATAACTAACCATTTTTTTAGACAAACGATGAAAAGATTGAGAACCCGCATGATGGTGTATCGTTAAATTTGATCTATTTGCTTTGTTCACAGTACTCCGTTGCTAAAAAAAATATTATGTTGATATGTTTAATATATCTATCATATACTATTAAGAAAAGATAGTAGCGAAATTACCTAATAAGTAGGATCTTCAAAAATATCACAAACATTTTCCCATTTGTTTGGTGGCATTGCTTGCAATGGATTTTAGCGCACTTCTGTTGTAGTACTGAACTTCTTATAGCGTACATGGCATCGTCCTTTGTACTTTCGGAATGCATTTGACATCAGTTATTCAACTGTTAATTGATCCTTTCGTCAACCAAAATTAAGTTCAAACTCGTCCTTTCAAAAATTATAAACAATTAGTATAAATACAAAGTAACTTTAAATTAACATGTTATATACTTAGTTGTTTGGGATGTAACTTATTACTGAGCAATGATTTTTTATATGGTCTTTTACATCTTGGAGAACGTTAGACTAAGAGGTTGTAACAATCGGTGCATACGTACGAGTAAGCGTACCGATATAAGAAGCAAGCCACACTATTGAATCTCCGGAGCCACCGATGTGATCATCAGGAATATCAACTTTAATTTTATTCACTTTTCTTACTTTCTCTATACAGACACCCCTCGTAGTTCCTTGACCTCGATGCTGGCTTACAACAACTATATATACAATAATTAAAACATATATTTTAATTAAATTATTTTATTTTATTGATATATATATTACTTAAATTGAACATAAAATATTGTATCTAATTTGATAAAATAACTTCTTCTGGGTCTAGTGATGTTTGCCCACTATTGATGGCAAGTGAACCACACAGGGAGTCGGTAATGGATGGGGATAGTGCACATGTTGCTTTGCGTTTAAGAGGCATATCATATTGAAATTGTAACAAGTTATTATTCAAACAAACGTTGTGGATATTTATAAGAATAATACTTACAAAAATATCTATTTGAAATTCATTCACTATTGGTTTTGCTAGACCAGACGCCCTTATCCTCACTAGATACTTCAATTGACTCATCTTCTTCTAACATTTCACCCTCAATTACTTCGGATTGAACATATTCTCTATGCAATTGCACCATGTCATATTGGCTTAGATCAACAAATATATTGATGTCTAATTCTTTTTCTTGATATGCTTCTTCATTTATTGGACTATCAACTTCTTCATGTAGTTTGTCTGCCTATGGAATATAATCATATTTATTTCTTGGTGCAAACTTCTCCACTACCCGCCATGGGTTTCCGTACTACATATCATCTAAATAAAAAACTTGATTCGCTTGGCAAGTGAGAACGAAAGGATCATCCTCATACCATATGCGAGATGTATTGACATTCACAAAATATTCATTGTTACACACTCCCAACCTAGAATTTGAGAAATTCCACCAATTATATTTAAACAACCAGACCATATATCCCCCCACGTACTTTAATGCTATGAAATCTTCCACAATTGTCATGAACCAATTACAAAAATTCTTAGGTAATAATGGTCTAAATATGTATATATATTATTATATATATATATATGTAGGTTTCTTATGTTTCACTTTCTGATCCAGCATCCCCAGAATACAATATTATACATATTCTGGCTGATAAATTAATAGAGATTTACTAACTTTTAATGAATTTCATTTAGGAATTTACAAACTTTGTGATGCTAACTGGACTTATTTAAATTTCAATTAATGGTGTAGTACATTTATATTGTTTTTGTTTACGTTTCACTCACTTTCTTGATTGTGTACTCAGCAACAATAGTTCATAATATAGATATAAATATACGTGTGTGTGTGTGTGTGTGTATTTCGTTAGGAAAGGTTGAGAGTGATCACAAGGTTGAGAGTCACAAGGCCAATAATTTTCAGCCCCTCTGAATTCCTTAAGTCTACTCATCATCTTGCAGGCTGAAAAATGACCTAGCAACGACTCTACACTTTAGTTACTGACCAACAGCATTGAGTTTGATAGTCATATCCTTTTTTCTTCTACTTGTCAATTTATGTTGTGCATGCACCAGATTGATGTATCAAGCTATTCACTTTTAGTTGCTGTTGTGGTTGGTGTTTGAGAAATTAATTAATTTACTGTTTAATAATCAATATATATATAATTAAAGGTTTTGCCATTTGGAAAATACTCTAATTAATTACTTTAATTACTTGTTAAAGTAAGTAGCTAATAATCCCCAACGCTAATTAATTAGATAGACTGTTCAACAATATAACTTAGTTTAATTACCATAGAGATCCAACGAATATGCATGCACGGGAGGTGGTAGACATGAAAATACTTATAATGTACCACGAACACATATTGCAAAATAATGTGATGTTTGAGCCTCCTTCTTAATTTGATGGTTTTGTCTACCAGAAAATATTCCTTAGTAGGCCACCGAGATTGCAAGGAGTAGTACTATTGTTGCTTTTGGTTTTCCATCCAAATATGGGCTTGCTCGCCAAATATTTGAATGTACAGGGTAAAAATGTCTCCTTTTGAGTTATGACAAAAAATTGCAATTATGAGAGAGTTTTCTCTATGTGAGAATCGCGCTCAATATTGTAGGTAGGAACACCCCAAGTGGTAACACCTTATTTCTCAAGATCACGTATGGAGGGAAGGTGGTTTTGGGTGGCAAGCAATAACAAAGGTCGACTAGCACGTAATAGGGAGCAAGTCCAGGTTCGAGCAATACATGATAGTGAGAAAGTCAACGGTGAGGAATACGTGATAGCAAGCAAAGGCGTGTGATACGCTATAGCAAGCCAAGGAGAGCAATGCACGATAGCGAGCAAGTCCAAGGGCGAGCAATACAGGATAGCGAGCTTGATAACGAGCAAGTTCGAGAGACTTGGTGGAATTTGACCAAGTGCTCAGAAGTATTCAACTTGTTCGCTTGGTACCTATATTTCACCAAACACCTGGATAGTGGTTGCTCACCATTCAACCACTCAACTTACATCACAAACTGTTAGTATCATGAAAGCAAGCCACTCCCTATAAATAGCTCCACGCCGATCGGTCTCAACACACCCCTATTTTTTGAAACCCAAAATCTCTCCTTCTCTCTCTCTCCCTCTCTCTCTCTCTCTCTCTCTCTCTCTCTCTCTCTCTCTCTCTCTCCCCCTTCCTCCCATTTGCCCTAGAAGAAAGTCATAAGCCCTAGAGCTTAAGCCACACCATTTCACCCATACCTTTTTGCCGGTTGACTCCTCTCTCTATCTCTCTCTCTCTCTCACTCATTCAACCTCAAAAGGACCCTCCATTTTCAGAAGTTTCAAACTCACGTGTGAGGACATCAAAACATGTCATATGCCCTAGCAAACCCGGTGTGGTGTTCGGAGCATCAACAATCGGCCAATAAACGTTATTGCTTAAGGTAGGTACTAGGTGCCCTCTTTGATAGCACTTACAAAATGATCGTGTCATATGCATGCAATCTATTTGTTCCGCTTATTGTCTCAATCTAGTAAAAGAGAAGATAGAAGTTGGGCCACTATTTTTGGATTACATCGATGATAGTCTGATGTGCCCATGGTGCTGTTTTGGAGATTGTTGTTCTTTTCATTTGGTTATTACATCTCGGGTATGTATAAGGTTATTATGTGAATTTTCTGATTTTGCATCATTCAATTGCTGGCCAAATTCTTACCATGGTGTGTACGTTATTTTGGAAAATTATCTCCGTGTAAAAGTTTGCCTTTTTAGGCTATATTTCTCGTTGTTTTCTTCTAAAATGAGACACTATATTTTGTGAAGTATATCCTTGATGTTTTTAAACAAAAGAGGAACATGTAGGTGTGAATCGTGTGATGCGTGAATTACAACCCCAAGCTGAGATGATGCATTATCTCAGCGGAACTCCTTTGGTTATTGGAGAGCATATAAGAATTGAGTGACATCCCCCGAGTTGTTAATGGGAAAACAACAGGCTAGGGCAAGACGGTAATGCTCTTGGGTCGATGTCATTGCCTCTCTGTTAGTGGAGGCTAGAGAACACTGTGATCAAGTAAGGGGCGAAAGCCAAGCGTTGCATGTAACAAAATCATGCGTGATTGTTACCCGCAGTGTGGGAAAGGGAGCAAGGGTGTGTGAATGAGCATTTTTAAGGGAGATCGTGACACACACTTTAATGAATGAAATCTAGTTTAAGTTGATTTTTATGTTGCTCAAAGGACATGGGATTCTCAGGTTAGCAATCATATGCTCAAGTTTTGAGCATGGGATGCTTGGTAAGATATTGTGTGAGATTACTTCTATCTCTTCTTTGTTCAAATGGATTACTTTAAAAACCAATCTTTTATTAAAGTTGCTTGGGAAGTCTAACCTCAGTATGCGAATGTCTTATTCCTTGATTTCCCTATATTGGTACTTGCATAATTCATTGGCATTTACTGATGTAAAAGCCCGCCATCGCAAGGGGACAGACCACCAATAAAGTTGAGGGGAAGAAAAAGACAAGAGGCAATCCATTGGTGTGGTAAAGAAAATTGTTGTGGGGGCTGCAGAGTGCAGTTAGTCCAAGATATTGGCAAGCAAGCAACTTGTGGGCTTCCTGGTACATACGTCTCCAGAGCGAGGTGGAAATGAATGTCTCGTCCCATGGTAGGTAAGCTAGAAAATTCACTCGCCATGAATGCGAGAATGAAGAGCTGATGAGGCTAGTGCTTTGATAGCCAAAAGCTACTCACCCAGGGCGAGTTTGGTCTAACCAACTAGTCATGAGAGCTTTCTAAAACAACACAAAAAAAGTTCAAAAGCGTGCAGTGTCGTACACAGAAGCTCATACTCCAACTAAAGGATCACATTCGAAGTAGGTCTAATGTTAGGGTTTCGATTCAAACAGTTAGATCATTTGAACCCAGAGGTATGACCCAATGCCATGAGGACGATCCTATATCCAGGACTGGCTGAGAAGTTGACAGATTGTAGGGAAGTGGGGATCATGCCTTAGTCGTTTGTCTTTTTCATCCTATAGTACAATAGTTGAGGTCGTTGCCCATCAGGCGATGAGATGTCTATGTGATGATATGTCCATGAGATGGGCCTTTGTGCGTTGGCCGTTGTACCAGTATAACCGGCATGACCTATGGATTCGACATACTCAAGTAATTGGTGCTTCCTCACCTATTATCTAAAGCTTTAAAGCATTTTGTGTTAGAAGGTAACTCCTTAAAGGGTGATTTCTTGTCATGTTTATATATGTGTGTGTTTAACTAAGAGAGTGATTCCTCACCATGCTTATATATATGTGAGTTTAACAAATAGGGTGATTCCTCACCATATTTGACAGACTTGTGTGCCTATGCCCCTGAGGGTGATGCCTCTCCAAGGCATGTATGCTTGTGCCCCCTCACTATTTACAAGAACTATTCATTGCATCTTTAGGAGCATTATCTATCATTAGCAACTTTTGTCATGCTACCTAACCTACCTAAGATTTCACTTTCGAAACCATAGGCGGTAATGCAGAGTTACAACCAGGGGAGATGCCTTAGGAGGAAGTGCCCCTCTCAAACCCTAAAGATGGAGGTTTGTCTCTGTAGTAGGCGGCATGCATTATTTTGAGCTGTACTTAACCTTCAAAAAGTGGCGACCAATGTATTCAGTCTGATGCCTATTAGGCGATGAACTTACTATTTTGGGTTCTATGTAACCTTGAATTGATGTTGAAACAAAACGACAATAATGCTATTTTTAAATGTGTTTTAGAATCTAGTTTTGGAAGGTCTAGTTTCTGACTAAACCTTTAGTTTTTCCCTACGATATTATATCCATATCCTATACGTGCACTTCCATCCGGATGTGGCACACCTGACTTGATCAACTTTGAGCATTGATAGTTTGGCTGACATCCTTTGCACCACGAAACCTTGCCTAAACCTTTACACAAGGGATGGAGTGCCACAACTTGCATTTTTTCAAATCTCATCATAATAGTTCCATTATGATCTTCAAAACCGATAACTTTGTTACAGATGTAGGGAACGAAGGTGATCATGAGCAAGAAGACCCAGTGCAACTTGAGAATTAGGATGGTGGCCTATCCCTGGATGGGCTATCTATCTATATTCAACTATGTTGATTTTAGCGATTTGATGGATAAATTGTTGGTATGGAATATCTAAAGATTGTGGAGTTATGACTTATGGATAGTTTGATGAGTTTTAATAATTTCTTCTAGTACTGATACATGTGGTATTTATTCACGCCCTTTATATATTTTCATTGTGGATCTTTGTCTACACGTATTCTAAGGATATAAACACACCATACATCACATTTACGAGGGGTGTGGCCTCTACAGCAGAAGGGGATAGACCACCAATGTGGTTGAGTGGAAAGAACGATGAGGCACACTCCATTGTTTGGTGAAGCAAATTATTACGAATGCCGCAAAGTGCAGCAAGTCCAACATGTGGACGAGCAAGCACCTTGTAGACATCTTGGCAGATATGTCCCAGAGCGAGATGGAGATGAGTGCCTCACCTTATGGTAGGCGAGCTAGAAAATTCTCCTGTCATGCAGGCGAGAACAAGGGACTCAAGAGGCCAGTGGCTTTGATGAGACAAGAGCTACTCGCCCAAGGTGAGCAAGGGTTACTCACCTGGAGCGAGCAACAATTGAGGACAAACTATGTCAGATATGGGAGCTTTCAGGAACAATATGGAAGATGCTCTAAAAAGTGGCAATGTCGTATGCAGAAGCCCACACTCCACCTGAAGGGTCACATTCGAAGTTGGTCTGCTGGAGGGCTTATGACTCGGGAAGTCAAATCATTTTAACCCAAAGGTATGGACTAACGCCACATAGAAGACCCTCTTTGAAGGATGGACTGGGGAGTTGGTAGGCCGTAGGAAGTGTGGGCAATGACTTAGGTGTCTATCTCTATCATCCTGCAGTGCGACAATTGAGGCCAAAGAACTCCTATTCAAGCATATCTGGAGTTAGAAATGTCTCAGAAGGACGTTTGACTATCCCACCCTATAAAAAGGATTTGTACATTAGGCAAAACTTCAGGTTTACAATGTTAGACATTGAGACCTCATGGAGCTGTAGTCTTCATAGGAAGCAAGGAATGAGCAATGTTACTAAATAGGGAGCCCAACGCTGTAGGGTAGCTTAGCCACTAAGATGACTGGGGAATGTAGGGTGAATGTTGTATTTAAGGTAGGTTAGCCTTTAAAGTCTACGTCTCCATCCTTTTGCTTCCCAAGCTTTTCGATTTTGTTGGCAATAATCCATTTCTTCAAAGGTCGAGACTAGATAGGGTAGCAGCACCTGATCTAACAATGTTTCAGCTTGTTAATTTCTTTCCATTGCTCTCCATTTTTTCTAAATTTCCATGTGTAATGAAAATTGAAAGAAAAAAAAAAAGAGAGAATCCATTTCGAGTCGGAACACCTGTTTTTAGGAAAATTTTGGCCAAGAGCCAAATGGGATTCAGAATAGTATTCCGAAATGGGGCCGAATTAGAACTGAATATTCCGATCCTATCAGGCGGGGTGAACAACGCTAGAGGGAGTGATCGATTTGCTTACATATCCCATTTTGTCATGGTCTAACCATCCTTGACATTAAGGGAGCTAGCATGCCCCCATTAAAGTTTACTTATTCATTTTTTTAGTTTTATTTTAAGAAAATAAAGTTTTTGACGTATATTCATTTCCCCAAAGAATAATTATTCCTCATATTTTTTAGAGTAATGTATTTCTCATTTTTCTTAATAGTTCATCAGCTCATTTACTTTGATTTCTAGCAAAATACAATGAATGTTTATTAGATGAATACAGATTAGTTTTCTACAACAAAAAAATATGTAATTAGTTATAGCAAGTACAATTAATGCCTGGCGACTCATTAATATAATAACATGTGTTGATAAAAGTACTACTAACAAAATAATAATAATAACACGTGGCGCAATATATATAATACTAACTTCAAGTGAAAGATACTTTAAAATCAGCTAGACTGGTGGTGAGGACAAAAGCTCAATGAATTTCCTATATACTGATCGAGTTTTATAGTCATAATTAGTTGAAGCGCAAGCATCTGGTCCTACAAGAGTGGGACCATTTTTGAAGCTCCATTTTTGTCTTTTTGTTTCACCAGTACTTGAGAGCTGCTAATTAACTAAATTGATACCGACGTACAGACGATGCAATGTTGCATGTTTTATTGGGTTTTCAGAATATTTAATTAATTTGTCATCACGCACTTGTCAAGTTGATGAATATAATGGACCCAATTCGATTCTGAAGACATTAAAACAAATAGAAAAACAACAGTATCCTTGAAGAGAAATCAATTTCAATATCTAGTTCAGTAGATGGAGACGAGGAGTGTAATCGATGAACAGATAAAAGACAGAGTAAAACTTTATGGGAGTGTCCGTAGCTAGGACTGAGAAATGTATAAAACAAGACCTAAAAACTTTGTGGTAGTCCTCTCTCTGTGTTTTTTAAACTTTTTGCATGACAATGATCGATCCTTTTGCTTTGTGTAAGTTTGGTCCCATTTATTTGAGGGGCTATTAATCAAACTCATGATTTCTTTATATTTTTCATGCATTTGTAGAACTTCTAGAGTTAGAGGGACCAGTGATAAAGATGAAATCCGAGAAGATTCCCATTGTGTTAGTAACAAAGGTTTGACGTTTAATTTAAGATCGCATTAGCATCTGAATCTTCTAAAGAAAAACCCTAACTACTTTTTTTTTTTTTTTTCTATTTTAACTAATTCTTGAAGAACACTCTCCATCCTCACTACAAGAAATCTCACTTTTTTCCAGGAGGGAATGTTGTTGGAAAAAGTCTAGATTTAGTGGGAAATCATCTTTTCCCACTAAATCTAGTTCGTGGGACCTTCTTTGCATATAACCGGTGGGGAAAAATATTTTTTCCATCAAATTTTGAGTTCATGGGAGAAACTTTTTTTTGCCACGACGGGAACGGTGGATAAAAAATTTTAATTTCGTGGCAAATAAGTCCACCAACATGACCTCGTGGTCGGTAATAAGGTCTTTATCCATGAAATAATTTTGTGGCAAAAATTATTCCGGATAATAACTTCTGGTGGAAATTACAATTTCCACCACAATCAATTGGTGGGAAAAGGGCATTTTCAACCTACTTGAGTGATTGCAAATAGTTATTGCCGGTGAAACTTATTTGTAACAAAAGTGATCTTACTTTTTCTCACGGAGATTAATTCATGGCAAAAGAGGTTTTGTCGTGACAATTTTTGGTGGAAATTAATTTTTCTCTCAGTTTGGCTTAAATAGTTTCCACCAAATCATCTGTCGAAAAAGATGCATTTTCCAGGAAAATTAGTGATGGGAAATATGATGGTGAGAAAAACCTATTTAGTGACCAAACCAAGTCTCCTTAAAAAGTTTTTTGTTACCAATCCAACCAAAAATCAAATCTTCCTATAGTTATATGTAGCAACAGGCCTCTATTGAACCTCTTTCAACACAATAATCCATCAACAAATATAGCCAAGACCATATCAAACTAATCCAACCAAAAATTCAGGTTACCAACTGCTATTATAAATAATTAATATTGTAATTTACAAATCTGTCCACTAGGTTAACAGTCAATTAAGGCCATCAAAATACATAATGTTTGCAAATAGAACCCAAGTACTGGAGGGAATTACAAACTTCCTAGTGCCAACAGCATGGATGATAACTTTGGGACTAAAAGACACATTACTACAGTAAGCACATGTTGCGGTACTAATGCTGATTCTTGTTGACAATCTCCATTCTGGAATAGTGCTCCCTGCTTGGAGAGATTGGATTTTCTGTTGTACCTTTAAGACCTGAAAGATGACCAAACCAGTACAAGCAATTAATACCTATTTCTAACAAATGATCTAACACTCAATACATATAGATGCCCTTTTGTGTAGTTATATTCGTTCACAATATTCAACACGGTTAAACAATAAAAGAAGAAAAGGCACATAAAATATATGGCTAAAATTTAAATGAGCAAGCTATAAGTACACAACTTATCATGGCTAGCACACAAGGACTCTTTTTCTTTTGGATAAGCTAACCACCATTGATCTTTCAATAGAGTATACAAATATGTTTGTGAGTATAATATAAAAACTACCAAATTTAGAAATACAAACAGGAAAACAACATTGGTATTGAAATTCTCCACTAGGCTAGGCAACTCGATCCACAAGTCTATGTATAAACAGATGATAAGAGAGGCCAGAGAAATAAACAAGGAAATTCTGGTTTGGGGAAAGGGGCAGTTTTTCACTTTTAGACCATAGGAAAAAAGGCAGCAGAGCAAATACATAAATAAAAGGATCATTCCAAGCAATTGCTTCAAGTTATAAGAATAAGAGCATGCTTGAAGGAAATAACATCATCCAGCCACAATGTACTAACCATCCATTTTTAGTCTAGGTTTTAAGAAGGTTGGGTCAAGGCTTAGTTTAGGTACAGAATAACATTATCAGAAAAAAAAATCAAACAGAGAATATGACCCTTTTTGATAGCTTAATGACAAAACAATCACTAGAAAAACTGAAACTGGAAAAGAGTGTAATATTTGGTTGGAAGAAAGGAGAAATGAAATAAATAGATAGTTTTGACACAGCACCCTGATTGGGATGGCATATGTGAGGGCAAGCGTATAAATGTAAAAGCCACTCTAATCAAGGTCAAACACAACAACCAAACTGCATTATGCACATTAACACTTGATTCATATGCGCCAACCATCTTTTCGTATGATAATTCATCTACCATGTATTTGCATAATTAACTTGAATAACAGCAAATGGGCTGAAAAATTTATACTTACTGCTATATATGTTTTCAGGAATACAGTACGAATGTTGCCAGCAACCTAAAACCCTCTTCATCTCTACCAACTACTATTCTATCCTTCCATCAAATTTCTTGCAAAGTTATGAAGGAGCTTAAACCTGTATACAATGAAAGTAACACTGATATTAGCCAACTTGGTCTAGTTTAATATATACACAGCCTACAAACCCATACTTGAAGGGCATGCACAAATTATTCAGTACTAATTCCATGTTTTTTCACGAAAGTTGTCCCTTCAAACCCTTATTTGAATATGATATGAAAATCTATAAGTTACTTGGGAAGCTTTAACAGAAAGCAGTTTTTCTAGGATAGCGTCTCCTGACAAATGTATACGTTCATGCTGATGATCCGTATTACCATTGATATCAGCCTTTTTAGATCTCCACCTGTGCCCTGCTAACAACCACCGACAATGACCCATGTAACAATGCTTTCGCCCATGGACCAACCACAATGAATCTATCTCATAATTGCATGTTGGACATGTCAGCTTTCCCTTTGTGCTCCACTCATAAAGATTAGCATATGATGGAAAGTCATTAATGGTCCATAGTAATGCGGTATGTAAGTGAAACCTAGATGAGGTAGAGGCATCGTATGTACTAACTCCATCTTCCCACAAATATTTTAATTCGTCAATTAAAGGGGGTAGATAGACGTCAATATCATTACCAGGAGCTTTTGGGCCAGGGATTAGCAAAGATAGCATGAGGTATGGATTTTTTATGCATAACCAAGGAGGCAAGTTATAAGGTACGAGTATCATTGGCCATATACTGTATGGTTTAGTTATATTGTTAAATGGGTTAAAACCATTACTAACTAAACCAAGTCTCACATTACGAGAATCTGAGGCAAATGTTGGATATTGGAGATCAAAATCTTTCCAGACCTTCGAATCTGTAGGATGACTCATGATATTAGCATCATTGTTCCATTCAGAAGCATGCCATCTCATTGCCACGGCAGTCTTACTTGACACAAATACTCTTTGCAACCTTGGGATCAAAGAAAAATATCTCAGCACTTTGTGTGGAATTTTCTTTACCTTATTAGTGCTTAACACCCACCTCAAAGTGTTGCATTTAGGGCACTTCTCTTTTTTGGAATGTTCCTTCTAGAAAAGAATACAATTATTCAAACAAGCATCTATCTTGGTGTAATTAAAGCCGAAGCCACGTTCCAAGCGGCATGCCTCATTGTATGAGTCAGGGAGAAGAGCATTAGGAAATGCATCTTTTAACAACTTGATAACCATGTTAAAGGATTTAATATTCCAACCACCAACTGTCTTGATATGAAGCAACTTTATGATAAATGAAAGTTTTGAAAACTTTAGGCATGATGGATAGAGTGGACGACGTGCATCTTCGAATAATTCAGCAAAGTTGGCACTTGGACCCCCTTCTGTTACACCATGAGTTGGTCTTTGAGAGCCATCTGAGTGAACCATAGAGGCTCTAGACTAAATGTCATCCAGCATCTCATCCATATCATCAATGTAGCCATCATTCAAGCTTGCCTCATCACCAGAGTCTGAGGAACTAATATCCAATACTTCATCCTCACTGTGGAATATCAATGTAGCCATCATTCAATTTAAGGCTAGATAGCTAATAAACATAGAGTACTCTTTGGATTACTATATAAATAAGGGTAAGGGGTTACATTATTTATTAGCACATTATCCCGGGCATGTATATGGCCCTCCTATGTAAAAATAATGGAGGGACTATAAGTAAATTTACAGTTTGAGCAAGCAAGAAGTAAATTCAACAAGATTTACAATAAAAGTTTAGCCCTCTGATTGATCAACATACGTGCTTAATAATTTTTTTTTTCAGATTTAAAATATGTGGTCTCATATTCTACAATAAATATACATATATTGAAATTGATGGCCAGAAAATTTAATCGGAATCAGTTTCAAATTGTCTTGTACAGAGGAGAGTAAAAGGGTTTGAAGGACAGGATGTTTTACGTACCTCTTGACCAGTTTCATTCTGCCACCATTTTTAGGGAGAGGGGGCTGAAAAATTATGGGTCTTCTTGACCATTTAAAACAAGAGATTTAAATTGTGCAGAAGAACTGTGCACAGTTTAAGAGGTAGCAAGTGACTGGGCGGGGACATTTAATGCACAGTAATGTCAATGTCTCTCGATATTTAGAATAGTGGGGAGACCATACATTCACAATTCTATTAATTTAAGAGATGTTATTTGATAGGAGAGAGAGATAGAGAGAGAGAGAGGAGTTTAGTCTGGTCTCATGCAATACCGAGCTGGTAACATGACTTCCTTCTGTTCTAATTACTACATGTCCAGGCTCTGTGCCTTAGCTGTTGGTATGAGGGAGAGAGAGAGAGAGCTTTAATATCTCAAGTATTAAAGATATTGGCATCATAAATAGGGTCACAATATTTATGTATTTCAGGGTAATTAACAAAATACATATCTATGACTATCATTCATTTTTCTTCAGCCACTCATAACTGCTGATATTATATGATCAACTATCACATGAATAATACTAGAAACAAGCACTTCCAATGCAAGTCTTTCAGAAACATGAGCCATTATAATTTATGGAAAAGAGCCCTTATGGTTGTCTTAGGACAACCTCAGACAAGGAATTCCCATTTTACGCAATGTATCATAAGGCAGACACATCTTGCTAATAGTCCAACCAATACAAATAAAGTTGAAATGATTTCTTAGCATCTAGCTAAAATGCAATCACAGTGAATCATAATGCATGAGATTAAGGCAGAATATTGCCTTAATCTGTAATGCTTTGACGAGTTTTGGCCAATAGATCTGTTCCTAATCAAATCTATTAAATATTTTCGCAAGTTAGCCAGTGAGAATGCAATTACCACAAGGAATCATGATCCAAGACTAGGGATAGAATTAAGGCATTTTACTGCAGATAGCTTTTTTTCATGTTGCTTAGGCTTATGGGGAGACGTTCTGACTCAAGTTTTGTACAAACATGTAAGACATCCTTCGAGTAGCTATGGCAGCATTCTTATTCTGTGAAGAGAATGGTGTCTACTTGAAGAGTAACACTTGTACACACTAATTTAAACCTTGCAACCCAAAATCATGGATGTTGAGGATCAAAATCATGCCATTTTTGTTGATTTCATCGATTGTTCATTGCCTAGTCATAATTTTTCAAACATATATTTTTTTAAGTTCTTTTACAATTGTACCTAACAATTGTTTGGAATCACACAAGGATTGACTTAATTGTTGTATTGAATCTCATTAAACTAACAAAGCAAATAGAGAAAACACAGAGAAAAAAAAAAATTTGTAGTTGAATAACAACGTGGTTTGGTTGTTTAAAATGGTGAAATTTTGCTACACATAAGCCAACTTGAACACCCTTTCCAGTCACATTATATGATGTCTAAAGAGAAATAATTTTCCCAGTTCCTTTAAAAAACAATATTCTTCATGTAAAAACTCTCACCACCAGAGACTTCACTCTAAACCAATGTAGAAATCTAAAAACAAATTGTTCCTCTCACTTGGTATTTTCCCCTCCAACAAATGTCCATTACATGTAGTTAATAGACTTTACAAACAGATGAGGATAATGGTTTAATTATTTGAAATAAGCACATTCAAATGACGTTGAGACTCAACCATGTCTATGACTAAATTCCAGTTAACCAAAATAAAAAATAAAACATAATATAATCGTACATCATTAAACTAACAGATTGCATGGACTATCTACTAAGGAAATAAACAGGAAAAAAATCAAACTTTAAGCAACATGATTGAACTGACCTTGCTGGATTCGCCCCAGATCCCTACGGTACAGGAATATTGAATTGATATCAAGCACTAATTAGTGCCGAGGATCGCAACTCGCAGGCTCACCACATAAATTCGAGGACTACCAATTGATTCTCGTGTGTGAGGACGGCCAGAGTTGTGGAAATTGCTGTCGATTTCTAACAATCAACAAAGTTGGCTAGCTAAAGTTTAGGATAGATTTTGGCGTAGATGGTGACTGAGAATGGGTGAGAGGGTTTTATCGGTCCAGGTTTTTGAACAAATTAAAGGAAATTTAGAGAATCGTGGTGGCTGTTTCGAGAAGGTGGTGGTCAACGGAGGCGGTCAACTGGTTAGGGTAAGGGAAATCTAGAATCTCGCGGGAGGAGGTCTTTCGCGGGAAGGAAAAAGAGACAGAGGGAGAGGAAAGGGGAACATGTGGGATTAATTACAACATAAGGTTTATTGCGGCGACAAAAGTAGCCCCAATAAACCTGATGAAATCTAATTTCTTTTGCATCTAACCATTATCATCGTAACAGACTAAAAAGCGCCGTAATATACCATTTCTTTCCATACCTTTTACGGCCACACTAATACTAAAAAAAAAAGAGACTTTTTCTGCTAAATTGCTGAGATGTCGCAAGTTTATTGTCTTAACTGGAAAAAATGGCATTTTGCCGCGAGTTTGTTGTTGCCGAAAATAAATTTGGCCGCAAAAACCACTTTTTGTTGTAGTGAAGAAAGATATATAGAAGTTTGAGTTGCAAAGAAAGGATCATCTGCCCCTTAAAATGTTTAACAATTGATTCCATAGTTCCATAGACAGAACTCATTGCACATTCCTTTTCGTTGGGTGGGAACTATATTGTATATACATATTAATTCATAGTTCCATCACGTAAAGTCACAAATAGTGAGAAAATGTGTATATACATATATGTATGTATGTACAGACAGTATTAGTAATTAGCTTTATGAATAGAACTCTAACACTTGAATATTGCAAAATCTTAACACTTGTAAGACGGTGAATGAATGATCAGACAGTTTCTCTGATCTCTCATATATATACATATATATATATATATGTATATGTATATTCATGATAGAATATATATATATATATATATATATATATAGAAGATAAACGCGGGGTGGAACTTCCTTTAAACTTTTTTCTCAAAGCCTTTTTTTTGTATATTCTTTGCCTTGTTATCTAGAATAAGAATGATCAAATGTTTATAAATATTTGTTGTTTTATATATTTTTACAGCTCAAACGGATCCGAGTTATGATTGAACCACTTAATTATTTGAGTCGGGTTCAGTATGGTAACTAAACCCAACCAATCAGACCCACTTGCCCGTGTTCTTCCTACCCTAGCTGGGGTCTCAATTGTTATAGCACTTTATCTTGTTCTTTCGGCATCACACTTGTACGTTCATGGCCATGGATAGGAAAAATAATGCTGCTCAATATTTCTTCCCCATGCTTTGTTAGAAAATTCTAATTCAATTTATATATCTCATTTTCATTCATAGCACGTGCAAGTAAAAGAGTTGAAAAATTACCTTCATGACTTGAAGAACTCATCTCCATTGTTTACGGTATCTGTTGGCAATGGTGATTTTGAGAGAGGAAAAACTTCTCTCTAATCCTAGCAAGCAAGATGATAGAATCCAATGCGCAGATTCTATTAAATTTTGGGTGAGAGAATATGGCTTCCTCACGTGTTAATTTTTTTCGCCCATCCCATTATGAGCCCAAGACTAATATAAGATCTATTCTAGTCCACAATAAATACAACAATCTCCCACTTGGATAGCATAAATCATTCAATCATAAAGAGAAGAGCAACCAAGCATCTTCAAAACTAAATAAGTCTAAAATGTGTTTTAAGTATTTAGTTATGCTAACCATACACCAACAGAATCTATGATGCTTAACAAGTACTCACAATCACGTGACTTAGATAAGTGAGATGCAAGTATGATAGAGGAATAATATGAAAGAGTGGTTAACACTCATTTCCATAAGAAGTCCATTAAGACTAAATATGAATGTCTTGTGTTGCAACTATAGTAATGCCATAAACAAAATGTGCACACAATAACACATGGAAACATAATCAAAATTCATGATATGCATATATACATACAAAAATCTCACTAACAACATATAACAGAAGATTCATACAAACCCGTATTGGTCACATGCTCCAAAAGTATTTTTAGGGCCAAACCTTTTATTAATAGCTTAGCCAACATGTGTTATGTGCAAATGAACTCAACACAAATATGAGGCTCAACTACTTTTTCTCTAATAAACAAATATTTAATGTTGATATGCTTCGAGCATGAAGAGCTCCTAGTATTTCTAAAGAAGGAAACTGTTACATAATTATCACAAAATATCTTCAGCGGTCTCATAATGGTATTCACAATACCCAATCCTGAGATACACTTCTACGACCACATAGCCTGGCATGTAGTCTCATAATAAGCAACATACTTTGCCTCCATAGTTGAGGAAGCTGTAAATGTTTGTTTGACACTTTTCTAACAAACGTCCCTTCCTGCAATCATGAACACATAACCCAAAGTTTATCTCGTCATTTGGATAACCTGCATAATTGGCATTGATCAGAGTATGTCACTACAACATTTTTGACCTTTTTCAACAAATTTTTTGGCCAAGGCAACCCACGGACGTGGCAAAAAATGAAAAATCACACAAATGAGTTTTGTGGGGAATAAATCCACCTATTGCAGCGACATCATGTCTCACAAGTGCATTTCGGTGGAAAGAAGTAATTGTTGCGACTACTTGTACTTGTCGCTAAAAAGGGGGCCCACATATTACAGTTGGGAGTAAACATTATGTCTAATTTGGGGCAAAGTTTTTGGTGGCAATTGTAGAAGCACTCCTCCAATGATTTTCGCGGTACCAAGTGGAGGGTGATTAGACAATTTTGGCATCTCCATTTTTCGTTCATAAGTGTTAATTTCGCCAATTTCCTAAATATTCCCCTCATTGATGTTGCTGGGTTGATGAAATTGGGTACTCTTATCCCTAATTTTGCACCACAAGTCTGTCGACGTCCACGACTAGAAAAGTCTCCGACAGCCAACGTCTACCACGTTCAACTTTAGAAGAGTCGGTTAGAGCTTCCAATGCCAAGTAAATCCATGTATAATTATCTCTTCCAAATCTATTATCTCCCTTGTTTGATTATATCTATAAAAGGTTAATAGGGTCTTTCATAGTAAATCTATTCACAATGGTTTCAATAACCCTTTGGGATTTCCCAATTTCTACCTTACGTATCTTCATCACGTATAAAGTAAACCTATTATCTCATTTGATTTCATGGAGATTGCCATCACCCATTAGCCGAAGATGAAGTACTTGGTATCCTGCCTATACAAGGGATACGAAGGCCACCTTGCTTATGTTGACATGCGAATGAGAGGTAAGAAATTCCCATTCTATAATGAATGATTTATATAGCTTGATTGGAGGATAGATTTAACATTCTCTCAATGTAATTAGTTAGCATGTCGCTTCATTTAAATAATCAATTCTCTTGGACTAGGAAAAGCAGTATTTTGGACAAGAGTCCACGGATGGGTGGATGCACATATAGTTCATTCTCCGTATTGTTAGATTTTATCTCTTCCATGTATGATCGAATGGTGATTTATGAACTGGCATGCCATTATGCTTGCTTATATATGTGGAAAATGGTCTTAAGTTCTAAATCCAAAACATGAGGTACCTACTTCATTCTTCCAATAAAATCACTTCCATTTAACTTTACTTCAATCAAGTTTTCTTCAGCTTACATGTATTCTCTGTAATTTGCACAACAACACCATACTTTCGTCAACATATACTTATATCTAATTCAAAAACTGATGTCCAGTGAAAGTAAACTGAAGACAAACATAAAGGATTACTCAGAATTGTTTAAATTATGATGAAGTATGCGTGGCTGATCTATTCTTGTTTATATGTGAGAATTCTCTTATGAACATCTCATATGGAACATCTCATATGTGTGGATGAAGAGGCTATGTGGTTTCAGACTTTGGGGAGATGAATTGGAGTTTGTCTCAATAGCATAGAATTCTTTAAAAGTATGTGTGTCTAGTGCAAAAAATTTGTATACATGTAGTTACAAACAAACATATGTTACGAAAAATACATGAGTATGTGTGTAGGCTTCCTTATTGTACTCCCCACTTTGCAAACATTGATGTATTTCCTTGTATATGATTGACTTAGAACATATTCTTATGAAGTTATTTAATGGACATATTGAAATGTAGTTCTAGGCAAATATATGGTATATTGGTTATGGTTAATTCTGTTATATGGATGATGTGAATTTCTTCCAATTATTTTCACTTGCATGATTTTCCAAGCATTTTGGACACAAGAGGGGCCTAACAGGAAAAAGTTATAATTCAGATGACCGTTGTGGCAACATTGGTGCATGGAGGAAAAAATGAGATGGCTAAACTAGTACAACTACTTTGTATATATGTAGTGATGGTAACAGTTGGTGGGTAAAGCTTCAAATCAATTTTTTTTCTTATAAAAGAAATCTAAGGCAAAAAACTTTTACTCACAAATTGGCCTTATGAAAATTAGGTATTCCGTAGAAAGCTAAACCAGTTTTTCCTGCAGATTGGGTTCATGGAAATGCAAAATGCCAGCGAGGTACCCATTGTGAAGAAAGGTGCGGCCCTCAGCTTTACTGATGGACGGGTTTTGTTGTAAAAAAGATCATTTCCACCAATAGTTTCCATGGATTTCCCAATAACCCACAACCAAACATTGTGGAAAAAAGTAGTAAATTTCACGACAGATTCGAAATTCTCAAATTAGTTGCGGCGAGCTCATAAGCCTTTACTTCTTATTGTTATCGCGGAAGAAACTAGCTTTTTCCCGCAAGTTGAAGCTATAGTGGAAAAAGAAAGCTTGTATCATCAATTTTATTTCACGAGCTTCCCATGGCATGAGTTGGTGGGAAAAAGGTATTTCTCAAGGATACCATGCATTTTGCCACCAAAACCATTCCCGGGTAAAACAAGTATTTCTCCTCAATAGAACTTTCCTCATTGAGCTGAGCAGGTGCATTCGCTCTCAAAACTAAATCCAAGTTCATGATAGCTAAATTGATAGTGAGAGACTCGTATGAATCTTCATAATTGGTTCCAATTAGCATCTTGATGGCAGATAATTGTAGAGACATAGTAGGACTGCCAAAAGCTGAGGATAGCACAACAAATTTATTATGCATTCACAAGAAATATGCACCCATAATTATCCTCATAGATTTTCATTTTAAGCATATGCTAGAACCTGCAATATAAAATGGACTCTTAAACATAATCATATCTTAATTTATGCCATAGTCTGTAAAACATAATGGACTCTTATGCATGATAAAGAAAAAAAAAATCAACGACTTAAGATGACCCATTTATCAATAGGATATGAATGTGCCACACGTACAAGGTATTTAATAATTTTTATTATTATTCTAAGCATCTTGCCAAATAATTACTCCCCAACAGGATGAAATAATTATTTACCGACAAGATGAAACAATTATTCGAATGGATCATAAAATTTACAAATTTTATTTTCTTCCTTCTAATACTCAATTATATTCAATAACAAAATCCAATTATATATTCATCAATCAACAGGATCACTATCTTTCATTTTCTAGCTAACTTATCAATAGGTGATCCATCTATTATTTATAGACCATTTATTTATTGCTTTTGTAATATTGCCCTGATCATCTGGTTTTGATGTGGAAATGCACTAACTAGCTAGTTCTCGTCATATTATTTATATGCTCGATCGTGTGTATTAATTAGTCAAAGGAAAAAGGATAATGAAAGATACATTCTTTATATAATCAGACAAAGATTAAAGTTTTGAAAGTAATATATCATCTTTAAATCTTTCTTTTAAATATCTTAGGCCCCGTTTGGTTACAAGATGAAATGAGATAAAAGTTAAAAGTTGAAAAAATATTGTTAGAATATTATTTTATAAAATTATTTTTATTTTGAGATTTGAAAAAATTTAATTATTTTTTATATTTTGTGTGAGAGTTTGGAAAAGTTATAATGATTATTTGAGACGTGAGTCATCTCATATCATCTTGGTAACCAAATCAGGCCTTAGCTAGCTTGCGTTTGGATAGTAAGGTGATCTCAGATATTCAGTGAATAGTAGAAAAAAAATAATGAATAGTTATAAATATATAGTAATAAAAAATAGTGAAAAGTAGGTGAAAATAGGTAAAAAATAATGACAAAATAATAAATAGAGTGGAGTGTTACGAGCCTTTTAGAGCACGACGAAGGTCTGTCTATTGAGAAATACTATTGCTATTTCCATCCAGAATCCATCTTCTCAATGCGCGAATGCATGCATTTTGGCTGACATCCTTGGCGCCATGAAACCTCGCCTAAACCTTTAGACGAGGGACGGAGCGCCACAACTTGGATTTCTTCAAATCTCAACATAATAGTTCCATTATGATTTTCAAAACCGATGACTTTGTTATAGATGTAGGGAAGGAAGGTGATCATGAGCAAGAAGACTCAGTACAACTTGAAGATTAGGATGGTGGCCCATCCCTAGATGGGCTATCTATCTATATTAGACTATGTTGATTTTAGCGATTTGATGGATAAATTATTGGTACGTAATATCTAAAGATTGTGGAGTTATGACTTATGGATAGTTTGATGAGTTTTAATAATTTCTTCTAGTACTGATACATGTGGTATTTATTCACTCCCTTTATATGTTTCAGCTTGCTAATTTCTTTCCTTTACTTTCCATTTTTTCTAATTCTCCATGTGCTATGGAAATCGAAAGAAAAAGAAGAGAATCCGTTTCGAGTCGGAACACCTGTTTTTTGAAAAATTTCAGCCAAGAGCCAAATTGGATTCAGAATAGTATTCCAACCCTTGTAAAATGGGGCCGAATTAGAACTGAATATTTCGATCCGATCAGGCGGGGTGAACAACGCTAGCGGGAGTGATCGATCTGCTTACATATCCCATTTTTTCATGGTCTAACCATCCTTGACATTAAGGGAGCTAGCATGCCCCCATTAAAGTTTACTTATTCATTTTTTAGTTTTATTTTAAGAAAATAAATTTCTTGAAGTATATTCATTTCCCCAAAGAATAATTATTCCTCATATTTTTTAGAGTAATGTATTTCTCATTTTTCTTAATAGCTCATCAGCTCATTCACTTTGATTTCTAGCAAAATACGATGAATGTTTAGTAGATGAATATAGATCATTAGTTTTCTACAACAAAACAATATGCAATTATTTATAGCAAGTACAATTAATGCCTGGCGACTCATTAATATAACATGTGTTGATAAAAGTACTACTAACAAAATAATAATAACACGTGGCGCAATATATATAATACTAACTTCAAGTGAAAGATACTTTAAAATCAGCTAGACTGGTGGTGAGGACAAAAGCTCAATGAATTTCCTATATACTGATCGAGTTTTATAGTCATAATTAGTTGAAGCGCAAGCATCTGGTCCTACAAGAGTGGGACCATTTTTGAAGCTCCATTTTTGTCTTTTTGTTTCACCAGTACTTGAGAGCTGCTAATTAACTAAATTGATACCGACGTACAGACGATGCAATGTTGCATGTTTTATTGGGTTTTCAGAATATTCAATTAATTTGATTAATTTGTCATCACGCACTTGTCAAGTTGATGAATATAATGGACCCAATTCGATTCTGAAGACATTAAAACAAATAGAAAAACAACAGTATCCTTGAAGAGAAATCAACTTCAATATCTAGTTCAGTACGTAGATCATGGAGACGAGGAGTGTAATCGTTGAACAGATACAAGACAGAGTAAAACTTTATGGGAGTGTACGTAGCTAGGACTGAGAAATGTATAAAACAAGACCTAAAAACTTTGTGGTAGTCCTCTCTCTGTATTTTTTAAACTTTTTGCATGACAATGATCGATCCTTTTGCTTTGTGTAAGTTTTGTTCCCATTTATTTGTGTTAATTTTAGTACATATTTTAGGGATTGAAACTACCAGCATAAATGACAAAGAAACAATTAATTAATATATTATATGGATTCAAACTATTATCAGGCTATTAATCAAACTCATGATTTCTTTATTTTTTCATACATTTGGAGAACTTTTAGAATTAGAGGGGCCAGTGATAAAGATGAAATCCGAGAAGATTCCCTTTGTGTTGGTAACAAAGGTTTGACGTTTACTTTAAGATCGCTTTAGCATCTGAATCTTCTAAAGAAAAACCCTAACTACCTTTCGTTTTTTGTTTTTGTTTTTTTTTTCTATTTTAACTAATTCTTGAAGAACACTCTCCATCCTATTCTATAGTAATACTTGATAAGTGTAATTTTTATATGACTTTTATTATTCTTTTATTTATGAAAATTGTCCGTTTTCCTTTAATTCTATTGATTTTATTTTATTTCTATATATATTTCTTTATTTTCTTGAATTTAAAGGAATGAGAATATTTAATGTAAAAGGAAGGCATTTTGATACAAAAGAGGCTATGGATTTAGACCAACCAAAAGGCGCTAGAAGGCTCAACCAGAACTCGTGACCAGGATTGGCTACAAGAGTTAGGTGAGAAGCGAGAGATTTTACCTCATGATCATGGGTGTGAAGACTTGGCGACAAGGCTCCGAGCATTTAGATTGGACAACTAATCTAAACAACCAACTTACAAGATTAGCCTAAACGACATCTTGAACAATAACGAGACAAAAAGTGAGCAGCTTTACCATTTGGTAGGTTGGCGAGAGAAGTTTATTATCCCAGTCAGGAGTCTTTCCACTCGGTAAGCAAGGAGACCAGTTACATGAATGTGTCACAAGTACAAGGTATTTAACAATTTTCTTTATTATTCTAAGCATCCTACCAAATAATTACTCTCCGATAGGATGAAATAATTATTTATCGACAAAGATGAAATAAATTATTCGAATTGACCATTGAATTTACAAGTTTTATTTTCTTCCTTTTAATACTCAATTATATTCAATAACAAAAATCCAACTATTCGTCATCATTTATTTCACGAAAGGTGAATACATAATCAATCAAAATCATTGATATTGTCCATCGTTCATTGTTTATAATGTACCTAATATATATTTATACATATATATATACACACATATGTACACTAATCACTGTATAAATACATATAAACAATGTACAAGTCTTAAAGACAATGCATGCAAATATGAACAACATTGCAATTAAGCCTATATTATTCTATATTTATAAATATACGACTATATGCTTTTTATTTATTTATTTATTTATTTATTATTATTATTATTATAAGAAATAAAAATAACAACAAAATAAAATATTCTGGATATTTTTCTTTTTAAAATAATTAATAAAATATTATTACAACATCGGGTCGGGTTTCAGACTAGATACGGACCCAAACAAATGATTCACTCCCAATTGGGCATGTATGCACAGAATCGATGTAAGGTCCTCCTTTCATGGGTCTAATATAATTTTGATTGGGCTTTGGATTGTGCTCAATGAGTCGGACTAATCAAATCAAATCTAACTTGATTTTGTTGGTAGTCCATAATGTAAGCCCACAAGTTTAACTCTTTCAACCTCGGTTTAAAAATCCTACCCAGCTAGTTGACCCAAACCCAAACTTTGACCCGAGAAAAGCTTTCCCCTATCCGAAATTTTAACACAGCGACGTTTGCAATTTTTTATGTTCTATCGGCGCAATATGGGAGCAAACCGACATTCCCTGATGAGGTGATATCGATGAGCACATTTTTGACCGGCTAAAACCCTTATTTTATTTTATTTAAAAAAAAAAATGACTTCGCTTTGAGGAGCCGTTGTTAATAGCGATCAAGAGGAGTATATCCTCCATCATGTCGAGTGCCAGAAATAAAATTTTTAATCTTATTCATGAAACCGGAAAATAAAAAATAATAATAATAAAAGCTTCCGTTGAGCGTGAAACCAACACGGCTATGAACAAAATAAGAGTGGCTCTCTAGAAAATTTCAATTCAAACTACCTCATTTCATTCAGTTTTAAGAACGTACCCTGGCTTGATTTGCTGGTGACCTGAGACAAGAAAGTTTGAAGCGCCTAAAGTGCCAAGAAGCACATCTGATACTTAAGTCAGAAATGACTAAGATTATGTTTGGAAGTTTCATCTTCAATAAAATTCTCATCTCATCTCATCTCATCATTACAACCTTTTCAAATTTCTATATAAAATATAATAAATAATTCAACTTTTTCAAATCTCAATACAACTTTTTCAAATTTCAATTTAACTTTTTCAAATCTCAAAACTAAAAAATAATATTTTAAACTTTAAAACAAAACACAAAATTCTCATCTTACCTTCCAAACATAATCTAAGAGTGAGATAGATAGATAGTTGGAGAGAATGAATCATTGAATCGTACATGTAGTTGGGCTTTTATACTTCTTACTATGTACGGGCATCTCTCAAAGTCTTGGGGGAAGCCATGTTGCATTTAATGTGACGGCTTTTTATGAGCGACAGGAGCTCCTAGCGTGATCTCTTGTCAACACTTCCAACTAGTGCAATTAGGTTCGGTTTAGATTAAAAAATATTCTTAATTCATCTCATTTTATTTTATTATTATAAATTTTATAAATTTTTATATAAAATATAATAAATAATTTAACTTTTTTAAATTTTAAAATAATAACAATTTTAAAAAATAATATTATAATAATATTTTATTCAACTTTTAACTTTTATCTCAACTCATCTCATCTTAACTCACTATCTAAACCTAATCTTGATGCGGTGAGATTTCTCATGGGTCACCCGAGTGGAGGCGTGCTCGAGTGAATGTGGTTGTAACGACCCCGCCCCGCGAGGGGCAATACCGTCACGTGCATACATTTTCTTAGCATATTTTGCTTTTCATTTTCCTTCCTTTCTTTTTCCTCATTGACAGGGACGACACTAAGTGTCTGCCTCTCTCTCTGCAGTAATGCCTTGCTCCCCAGCCTTTTCATCATTTCCTGGACGTTTAAAATATTTAAAATAAAAGTGAGTCTAATACTCAGTAAGTAGTACACCATGCAGTAAACATACTAGTCATCTATTATTTTCCTTTTGAAAACATGCATACATAAATATTTGCGTTTCATTTCATGCATAAGCATTCTTAGAAATAATTAGGCTTTCTTGCATAAACATTCTTTTCATGCTTTTCATCTTTCATGCATAAACATTCTTTTCATGCTTTACATCTTTTCATGCATAACATGCTTTTCATGCGTGACATCTTTTCACTTTCATAGGCCTTTGCACACTGTTAGGCCCCGCGTGCTAGGGTTAGCGGCCCTATGGCCAATGGATTTTCCTGTGGCCACAGGTTGGAATCTCATTCCGTCAGGGTGCAGCATTGGGTGCACTACCAGATACTACTACCCGGCATTGCAATCTGCCCATTCATTCATTGGGTACCCCTTTCCTTTCATGTGGCTGTTACGTATTTTCATTTATTGAAACTTTCGTTTCCTTTCAGTCCTTTCGTACTTTCATTCATTTCAGTCCTTTTCATTTAACAGTTCATTTATAGGAAAAGAACGTCATTTAAAATCATGAACTTAAACATCATTGAGAGAGGCATGCGCTTAAATATCATTGAAAAGCATGAACTTAACATCATTTAAAAGCAAAAGCTTAAACATCATTTAAAATTGTGAGCTTAAACATCATTTAATTTAAAAGCATGAGTTTAAACATCATTAAAAAGCGTAGGCTTAAACATCACTTAAAAGCATAAGTTTAAACATCATTTAAAAACACGAGTTTAAACATCATTTAAAAGCACGAGTTTAAACACAATTTAAAAGGCACGAGCATAACCCTCATTTAAAAGCATGAGCATAAATATTATTTAAAAACACGAGCATAAACATCCTTTGAAAACAAGAGCTTAAGCATCATCTTTCAAAACATCTTTTAAAATGTCAGCTCATGGCATCCTTTAAAACGATAGTTCTCAGGGACATTTTAAAACATCAGTTCTCAGGGGCATTTTAAAACGTCAGTTCTCAGGGGCATTTAAAGCATCAGTTCATAGGGACATTTTAAAACACATTTAAAGCATCATTTGAAGCATAAAACATGAGACGTTCCTTTCCTTTCCTTTCCTTTGCATTTAAACATTTTCATCATCTTTCTTAATTCAATGCATATGCATTTTTATGAATAAGATATATTTTCATGCTATAATACATATAGGGAATAATCATAAATTTCTTGAGAGAGCATGCATGAAAATCTCATGACTTAGAATCTACATGCATGCATTACTTTATACATTTACACACAATTATAATCGATAGGGTCCTTAACAGGGGCTATCAAGGAAGGGTTGTACATACTATATTCATTTACTTAGAGAAACATTTGCAATAAGAAAGAGATATTCTTTCATAAAGAAAGCATGGTGTAAGAAGCATGGTCATAACTACTTACCTGCAAGCTTTACTAGCGAGTCCATTTGAACATGAAAGTAGACTCCTAGTCCTATCCAATAAAATGAGATAAGCATATTAACATCTACCTTACTTTAAGCCTTACTAATCGATACGCTCACATGTTCACTTAAATTCCAACTTGGAATTTAACGTTTCCTTAACTCGTTCGTCTACCCATCATACGTGACACTAGGCCAAAACATTAAAAATCTTCATTCCAACATTTTTAAAGAAACTCATGAAAGTAGATAACATGCTTGCCATCCCTTTAAAATTAAACATAACATAAAATATAACAAGGTTACCCATTTAATAAACTTTAAAACTTTTAAAGACTTAGGCTTATACTTTACTCATTTAATACCCTTAAAAGCAAGATATAAAATTATAGAACCAAGCAAAACCTCTCAACTAAACCTCTAGCATCTTAAAATAGATTACCAACCAATATTAATAAAGGACACATGGTACCAATATATATATAAATTAAAATCATTATAATCATCATTTATGATTCAACCAAGTTTAAGAATAACTTAGCAAAAATTCGAAATATAGGAAGTCACATAGGAAAAACCCACTTTAACATATTCAGTTTGGGCTAAAAATAAAGCGCACATACTTATTTGCAATATAAAAAATTAAATACATCAAAACATGAGCTTAAACAACTCAAAAGGCTTCCAAAATCACATTAAAAGTAAATAAGTTAAATTAGGATTTTTACCTTAAGTTCTTAGCTCCTTTCAAGAGGTAAGAAAGAGGATCAAAAGGTGATGAACTCGTGTAGATGAGGACACGATTATAGCACTGTCCTAACCCCAAAAACTGAAACACAAAAGGGTAAGGAAATTGTGAAATTCGAAATTTCTATGGAGATCATGCTAGAAAGTGAATCAAAAATTTATTACCTTCAATATTTCATCATTTGGAAGATGAAATCAAGTTTTGGTTCCAAGTTTTGAAGAAAATATTTTTCTTCCTCCATTTCCATGGAGTTGCAAGTTTGAGGGAGATAAAGAACCTTGATTTCTTGAAGAGCAAAAGAGAGGAGATGAAGAAAGGTGTGTTATCTTGCTTGGAAAGGGAGTGAAATTTTGTTTCCTCCCTTGGGTGTGGCCGACGGGTATGGGGGGGGGGGGAATAAAGGGAAAATTATTTTTATTTTCTTCTTCTTTTCCTTTTGGTTAGCTTGCTTTGGAAGATAGGTAGGTGGGTCAAAGGCTTCCTTTGGAAGCTTGGAGTGGCTTGGACGATGGATGGCTTTGGAGGAAAAGAAATAAAAGCTTCTCTTGGAAGCTCTTGGAAGTCTTCTTGACCGATGCATGGCTTGGAGGAAACAATTGCAAAACTTATCTTGGAAGCCATCGGTTTCTCGTAAAAGAAAAGTGAATTGATAAGTCAAGTAGCTTATCTTATAAAGGAAGATGGAAATTTATTTCTTTCTTGGGTATTGACCAACGGGTGGGAGATGCTTTAGGATTAGTTTTTTGTCTTTTTCTTTTCTCCTTTGTTGACTTAGCCGATTGGTGTAAGTGAAAGAAGAAAAAGTGGAATTAATTGTTTCTCATGGAGTTTACGGATGGAATAAGAAAATGGGTCAATTGGTCTTAGTCAAGGCTTTTCTTGCAAGATAAAGAATGGATGGTGGGGATCTATCCATCTAAAAATACTTTTTCACCTACCAATCCAAGGGATGAGATTAATTGGGCCATTCTCTAAATAAATAAAAATAAAAAGGCTTAAGAGAAATATTTCAAAGTCTTGAAAATAATATTCTTGACTCATTTTAATAAATCATACTTTTAAAAATAAAAATAAAACATACTCATCTTAGTTTTAAAAAAAGACATACTCATCTTAAAATAAATTAATTGAAAGTAGTAATAAAATAATCTTTATCTCAAAATATTTAACTTAAAAAATTAAGAAAATGACGTAAGGACCTACATAGTAGGATTCAGGTATTACAGTGGTCCCTTCCGTAATTTGGTTCCTATTGCGTCTTACTCCCTTATCAACTAGCAGGTTTGTAGGGTAGGGGTCGTGGGCCTTACTAGCCATATGCTGGGTCCAATAAAAGGAGGGATGGATATGTCTCTCCAATTATCCTGCAAATTCCCAATATGCATACATGGCAAGAATTTTATTACTAGTGAACATTTCGCATCCCATCTTCTTAAAATATCATTTTCGGCCGTACACATTCTCACGTCTTGTGATGGGCAACAATAGCTCAACTCCCATGACCTTTCATCTTCATGGGATTTCATTCCTAGTGTTTCCCCTTTGGTGACGCGCGTCACCCTCTTATCGGGGGCAGTTCGATCAACACTAGCCCTCTATTTAAACCCTGAGTTTTGGCCTTTGTCTTCTCCTTTTATCAAACTTTTTCACCACTTTCTTTTCTATGGGAAATGTCTGCCTTTTTCTTCTTCATGTTTTTATCTTCCTCACAAAATCCCAACCATCCTTTCCTTATCGGCATAAATGACATCCTAGAATGCTTCCTACTCTTTCTTGGTGTCCAGATCATTACATTTGGAGGGGCCATCTCGGAACCCTAGAGCTTCTAATTTATCTCGATTGTAGTTACTTTGGCAATGGATTTGTACACGGTGAAAAATTCTTACAAGGTACCTGACTTTGTTATTCTAGAGGTTCTCGGAACTCGTCGCTATGTTGTCGACTTGGAGGGGTTTGTTGAGAAGGTCGTGTTGTATCCCAGCATGTTTTCAAATGGCTTGTATCTTCCCTTCTGCTGTCTCATCTGAAAGGTTGTGGACTTCCACGCCTTGGCTCTATCACAACTTCATCTCAACACGTGAAGGATTCTGATGTCATGTTTCATCGTTTGGTGCCTAGTCCGAGGCCCCAAGGGGGAGGAATACCCTGACTTGACAGTCCAGGAGTTCCTCTTTACACATGAGGTGTAGTGTCACGAGGGTAACTTGTGCATCTTTCATTCCCATAACAAGTACAAGGTCACCCGCTTAGAGTCTTGCTTTTCCATAATTAAGGAATGGTTTAAAAGTTCTTTCTTCATATCAGGCAATGGTTGGGAATTCCTAGCTGGTGAGGTCGCCCACCAAGAATTTCTCGTCCGAGCTGTATGGGGAATCATTCCAGATGATAAGGAGCTTTCCCTGGAATTGTCCCTTCGAGAAAAGGCTCGGTTGAGGGTGGTTTAATCGTGGGTCGCCGACCACCAGGAAGAGGTTTGGACCAGCGCCTTATTGACCAAGCTCAATATTGAACAATTTTTAGTGATGTTGGATCGATCACATCTCAGATGTAGCCATCCTTTGAAAGCACCATTAGCCTCTCGTTGTCAGAAGAGACCACCTAGTCTAACGGTGGAGGGGAAAGGGAAAACACCTCTTACCAAGGGCGCGGTGGTTAGCTAGTCGTTGGGGAGCAGCAGTAGTACTGCTTCCCAGTAAGATGTCCCTTTTTCTTCTGGAGGTCCCGATCAGTCTTCACAGGTGTTGCCCCAACCAGGTTTGGTGAATCGAACCAGTATGAACCATCTTCCTTGGGTGGAATGGACGCCATCTTGGAGTAGGCAGAACTCAATTTTTCCACTGCAAAGGGCTCCATTTGTCCTTTTCCCGAGACACGTCTTGCCTTGTCACACTTGCGCCCCACCCCGCCAAATGACTAGGGGCTGACCAGGACCCTTAATCGGGTAGGGGAAAAGCTTGAGATGGCCTTTTTCTCGGCCTTCCTTGGTCCTACCTTGACTCGTGAACCCGCTAAACCTTTCGAAGAGACCTCGGCGACGCTTGGTTTACGGTCAATGAGCCTGAGGGTGCCATTCCTTCCAAAGTGTCTGTCTTCCCTACTGTGACGGTCCCTTCGAGTGATGGTGGCAACGTGCCCCTGGTCATGGACCTTAGTGAGGATAGGGACTCTATTCCTTCACCACTTTTCAACACATTGTCTAGGCCAAGAGAGCGTCGTTGGTGATCCTGAAGTTCCTGCATCATCGAGTCAATCCTTGGGGGATGCAAAGGTGTTAGATGCACATCTAACCCACGTGGAGGATGTGGAGATCCTGATTACATTGACAGTCAACAGGGGTAAGCTAAAGGCCCTAGTTGTGTCACTGCCCAATGGGGGCGACATGGAGACCCCAATTATGTCAGTGCCCGTTGGGGGTGATGTGGAGGCTCTAGTTGTGTCACTACCCCGTGGGGGAAACTTGGAGATCCCCGACCATGTCGACGCTCATTGGGGGTTACGTAGAGGTCCCGGACATGACGTCGCCTGATGGGGGCATGCGGCCCCTTCCCCAGGCTTCTTTTTCCTTCTCTTTTGCCCCACCTTTGCAACTCGAGGGCTTGAGGCAAGCCCCTCGAGAGAGTTCACGGCAACTCAGGAGCTGGTCCAAGTATTGACAGAACCCGCGCCTAGGCTGTATGTTTTATTTTTATTTAAACTATAGTCGCAAAGGGTTCAAATGCCTCGTGGGTTCCCAAGCCCACGAGCATTCCAACTGTTTTTTAAAATTATTTTTATTTGAGAATTTGAAAAAAATGAATTGTTTGAAATAGGAATGCAAATGAACAAAGCTGCTCATGAACCGTTTGATCCCAACTTGTATAAACTCAGTTTGGACTCGGTTCATTTGATAAATAAGTTGTTCGTGACCACTAATATTGGTTCAAATATTAAACGAGCTAAACTCATATAATCTCGACTCGACTCGGTTTAGGCTCGTGAACAAAATTCGTATAAACTGGACTCGACTCTTTTTGGGCTTGCCACAATGCTCGTAATATATATATTGTGACCAACCGCTCCTTTTCCTCTCAATTGGTCACGAGTCTCACATTGACATTTTAAATCTTGAATTTGTGTTTTAAATTTATCAAATGATTTTTAAATGGAGCCTACTGTTTAAAGTCTTCTAAAAAAATATTTAAGTTCAAAATTATATTAAATGGGATGTTTTTAGTATTATTGAACCAGACCTATATTTCAAGTAAGCCTCTTTATATTTTGGAGCCCCATAAATAATATAGTTTTAGAAAATCATTTTATTTAAATGATTTTAGTTCTTTAAGTGCATTATTTAATATTTATTATTTTATTTTATAGTAAAAGCTCTACTTATCTAGATGATTTTATTTCTCTTAAAAATATTTAGTAAGCTTCATTATTTTATGTTATGATTAAAAAATATTATTTTAGATCAGTAAAACAAATTTTGATTTTAAATTTAGTTCCATTGCATTTCTATTTCATTTTCCTATTATTTAGTTAGTTTATTTGACCATGATTAATCTCCATCATTGGATTAGAGTTAGGATCCTCTAGATGTAGGGCTAAGATTAGATTCCCCAAAATCCTAATTTTTCTTATCTTTCTCTCTCTCTCTCCCCCCCTCTCAAACACCAACGCCGTCCCCCTCCCTCCCCGATCTCTACTCCTCTCGCCCTCCCCTGCACAAGCCTGCACCATCGCCATTGGCAACACCCCCTCCGTGAGCACGTTGACTCTAGCCTACCACCCCCTCCTTTCCCTCAACCCCCACTTCTCTCTCTCTCTCATTCACTTCTCTACCCCTCTCTAGATTTTGGCTTCGCCGTCGGGCACCTCCTTGTGTAGCCCCACACGCACACCATCGAGCCTTGCAGCGACCACACCTCTCCTCTCTCTTGGCCCATTGTCATGGGTCATAACACCTTCCTCTATTCCCCCATCTTTCTGTCAAGCCTTATCACGCCACCTCCACAAATCCTCCCAAGTTGCCATCAACTAGTGAGCGTGAGACCCAACAGAGGTGTAAGGGACTTGTTAATAGAAAAGAAGTAAATAGCCACTTCAAGGGGGCTAAGTCCTCCTAGTACTCGTATTGGATGAAAATTCTGGATGCCTTTTCATTCATGATAACAATTTAAATAACATTACAAATAACCAACAACCCATTAACTTACAGAATTTAAGCAACAATTAACAACCCATAATTAATAACTACTTCATAAAAGACTCTGACTTAACAACCCAACAATCAACTGCATATCCCAAACTACGATGAATACCCCAAGACTCAGGCAACATTACAACCCAACTTTTAACAGAAAAAACTAAGTCCTATGAAGCCAAGCAGAAGACCTAACATCCAAGACCCCACGTCCAGAACACCTAAGGCCTAACCCACATCCTAACAGACCCATGACAATCCTTCCCCCATTAGAAGACCTTGCCCTCAAGATCAGGGAAGTCTTTTTGCAGCTTATGAAATTCAACCCAGGAGGAATCTTCGACTTCTAGCCCTTTCCATTTGACCAACAGCTCACTGACGGCTTGACCATTCTTCTTCTTGAGGCACCTTTGCAAGATTTCTTCAGGCTCAGCTTATGGTCCACCCCCAACAGCTACCAGAGGGATGGTAGTCACAAGCACATTTCGAGCACCCAGCTTCCTCTTCAAGACTGATACATGAAACACGAGATAAAGGTGGGAGGTGGAGGGAAGATCCAATCGATAAGTAACACAACCAATCCATTCCATGATTTGATAGGGACCATAAAATATGCGTGAAAGCTTGAGATTTTTGAGCTGCACAACTGAATGCTGTTTGTACGGTTGGAGACGAAGGTAGACCCAGTCCCCTATTTCAAAATTCCATTCCGTATGTTTTAAATCTGCAAAACGCTTCATCCTTTCTTGGGCCACCTGTAGGTTCCCACGTAAAAGGCGCAAGATCTGATCCCGACTCCTTAGGGTGTCTTCCACAGACTGAACCGTAGTTGTCCCTGGCAAATGAGCCAACAATGGTGGAGGTGGGTATCTGTAAACTGCTTCAAATGGTGAAAGTTTAGTAGAAGCATGAATGTTTGTATTATACCACCATTTGGCAATAGGCAACCACCGAGACCAATCTTTAGGCTTATCCCCAGAAAAACACTGTAAATACTGCTCCACACATTTATTTACTATCTTCGTTTGACCATCCATTTGGGGATGATAAGCTGACAAAAATTTGAGCTCAGTCCCATGCAATTTGAACAACTCTTTCCAAAATAGGCTAATAAACACAGGATCCCTATCACTGACAATAGAGCTAGGCATTCTATGTAATTTAAAAATATTGGTGATAAATATCTGTGCAATTTTAGTTGCTGTGTAAGGATGCGCAACTGAGATGAAATGCGCATACTTACTCAATCTATCAACCACGACCAAAATCACACTGAATCCATTAGAAAGAGGCAGCCCTTCAACAAAGTCTAAGAGATATCAGACCATACCCTTGTAGGAATAGGCAAAGGTTGGAGGAGACCCGCTAGATGGATGGTTTCAGTTTTGTTACGTTGGCAAATATCACACTCCTTAATGAATTTCTTGATGTCAGCCTTCATGCCCTTCCAATAATAGTTAGCTCTAGCCCGAGAGAGAGTTTTATGGAACCCCGAGTGGCCTGCCTGAAGGCTTCCATGAGATAAATGGAGCAACTGATTCTTGATAGCAGTAGAATCACTACTATACAGCCTGCCCTTGTAAAATACCAACCCATCCTTCATGCCATATTTGGTCTCATTTAGAACTTTTCCTGCAAAATCAGAAATCAGTTTCTGTAATTTAGGATCCTCTAAATAGTAGACCCTTAAATCTGAAATCCAATTATCAGAAGGGAATGACAAGGCAACCAGCATGGCTGGTGCATTGTCAAATTTCCTAAATAAAGCATTAGCAACTAGATTTTCTTTTCCCTTCTTATATTTCACCAAAAAATCAAAGCCCAACAATTTAGTTAGCCATTTCTGCTGCATGGGTGTCACCACTTTCTGCTCAAGTAGGTACTTTAGCCTTTGATGGTCCGTCTGCACTCAAAAAGTTTGCCCCAATACATAAGAACACCACTTCTTGACTGCCAAAACCAAGGCCATGATCTCTTTTTCATATGTGGAGAGGTGCGAGGCCTTCCCATGAATGGCCTGGCTCATAAAGGCAATGGGTCGTTCCTGTTGCATTAATACAACACCTACACCACATCCAAAAGCATCAGATTGAATAATAAAAGGTTTAGTAAAGTCAGGAAGAAATGAAACATGAGGGTTGGTTACAACATTCTTAAGGGCAGTGAAAGCTTCTTTGGTTGTAGGAGTCCACTCAAAGGAATTTTTTCGGAGTAAAGAAGTTAAAGGAGCCGCAATAGAACCATATCCTTTAATGAATTTTCGATAATACCCTGTGAGACCAAGAAAACCCCTTAGGGATTTAAGGGTGGAAGGAAAAGGCCAATTTAACATGGATTCAATTTTTTTAGGATCAACCCGGACTCCATCTTAGAGATCAAATGGCCAAGATATTCAATCTCATGACATTCAAAGGAACACTTAGATTTTTTTGCAAAAAGCTTATGATTTTTTAAAATATCCAACACCAATGTTAAATGGTGCCGATGCTCTTCAGAATTGGTACTATAAATAAGAATGTCATCAAAGAAAACTAGCACGAATTTTTGCAAAAAAGGCTTAAAAATATGATTCATGAGAGATTGAAAAGTGGCAGGAGCATTTGTAAGGTCGAAAGGCATTACGAGAAATCTGTAATGGCCTTCATGAGTACGGAAAGCGGTTTTTGGGATATCATTGGGATTAACTCGAATTTGATGATACCCAGAACGTAAGTCTAATTTATTGAAGATAGTTGCTCCATGCAATTCATCTAGAAGTTCGTCCACAATAGGAATAGGAAATTTGGCATTAATGGTATCTTTATTTAAGGCTCTGTAATCAATACAAAGATGCCAACTACCATCCTATTTATGAACTAGAAGAACTGGAGATAAAAAAAGACTATGACTTGGTCGGATGATACCCGAAACAAGCATGTCATTAGCAAGTTTTTCAATCTCATTTTTTTGAAAATAGGGGTATCAATATGGTCTGACACAAACTAGTTTAGCCCCTGGTTGAAGGACAATATTGTGGTTGTGGTCACGATTTGGTGGAAGTCCCCTGTGTGATAAGTGTTACCCTGCATGTGAAACTGAATATGAATACATTTTTTTGTACTAAACAAACTATTACCATTGGCTACTCTAACCAAGAGTTCTACTGTTGATTGTGATTGTAGATGTGCTCGTTTCTGAATTGAGGGGTCCATGAAATTATGTGTGCTCCCAGTATCGATGAGGATCACCACAGCACAACCATTGACATGCCCCTGAATGCGCATGGTTTTGGAGCTCGGAGAACTTCCCAAAGCATGAATATAAATCTCAGGTGCTGCTTCCAGATTCACCTCCTCTCCACCTGAGGGACTATCGGCTTCTTCCAAAAGTCGTGGTTGTTGAATAGGTTGCGGCTCCTCCTCCTCCGAATCCTCACATTCCAGTATAAACAAACGGGCTAATTTGCATTTGTGGCCTGGCCCCCACTTCTCATCACAATTGTAACATAATCCTTTCGCTCTCCTCTCCTTCATTTGTAATGGGGATAAGCGTTGGACTGGAACAAGTGCCTTTGTATCTGATGTAGGGGGTTGATAAATGGTCGTGTGGGAGTAGAGCCCATCCGTGCCTGAAGGCGGCCACATTTTCCACCTACATTTTTGCCATACCAAAAGCCATTGTGAGGTTAGAGGGATTTAACAGGCAAACCATGAATCGAATATCCTCCCGTAAGTCGCTTAAAAAACAACTGAGCTTGTATGGTTTTGCCAACCCTTTAAGTTGATTAGATAAGACCTCAAATTGAGACTTGTAAGCTTCCACTGTTGTAGTTTGTCTTAGCCTTGTAAGAGTCTCCATCGGATCATCCAAAATGGAAAGACCAAATCTGGTGAGTAAGGATTGAGTGAAACCATCCCAACTAGTGATGCCACCCGAGGCCTCTAAATCCTAAAACCAAGTGAAGGCTTTACCCTCCATGTGAAAAGAAGTCAATAGGACTCGATGATGAGGGTTAGTTTGACGATAAGTAAAAAATTGATTAGCACGATAAGTCCAACCATTAGGTTCTTCGCCATTGAACTTAGGAAAGTCAAGACGAATAGCCCGTGTTTGAATGCCACCATGTTCCTCAAATAAAGGATTTCCTATGTGAGATGTCAACCCATAAGGAGTATCCTCTTTCTGCTTCCCTCTAGTACTGACCAAGGTTTCCACATTAGCAACCACAATTTGTAATTGGGCCGTCAAGCCTTCAATTGCATGTTGCAAGGCTTCCTGATTTTGGTGCTGGATTTCTTGAGTTTGCTGAACTAAAGCCAAGGATTCGGCAAGTTGTGAATAACGTGTATTGTGCTCTTTAGACATGGACCGAACGGCTCTTAATACCACTTGTAAGGGACTTGTTAATAGAAAAGAAGTAAATAGCCACTTCGAGGGGGCTAAGTCCTCCTAGTATTGATATTGGATGAAAATTCTGGATGCCTTTTCATTCATAACAACAATTTAAATAACATTACAAATAACCAATAGCCCACTGACTTACGAAATTTAAGCAACAATTAACAACCCATAATTAATAACTACTGGGTAAAAGACTCTGACTTAACAACCCAACAATTAACTGCATATCCTAGACTACGCTGAATACCCCAAGACTCGAGCAACATTACAACCCAACTTTTAATAGAAAAGACTAAGTCCTATGAAGCCAAGCAAAAGGCCTAACATCCAAGACCCCACATCCAGAACACCTAAGGCCCAACCCATGTCCTAACAGACCCATGACAGGAGTTCCCCAACACCACCACCCCACATGGCAGAACACCCTCATTCTCCCTCTTCCTCACGATCTCCGTAGCCATGGCAGCATTGCCCACTGAAGCCTAGCCCTATCACACCCTCAACAACTGTATTTCACCCACAGTCACGAAATTCTCTTCCAAGCAACAAACCTAGCCCCTCCATGCATGGCCCACTAGCCACCACTGCTCAACCCACATCAGACCACAAAAGCCATTGTTTAGCCTCTTACTTTATGGTATAAATTCTATCTCTATATCTTAAGGTGTGTTATGTTTATGTAATTTGTATGAATGTTGGTGTTATGTTTGAGTACTTGGGCAGATTTATATTTAATTTATGTATCAAATGTGTTGGATCTGGTAGATTGAGGAGAAGTGGGATGTGGTTTGTGATGTGGTTATATGTTGTGAAGTGATGTGATTAAATGTGAAGTTGTGAATTGTGTGAAGTGTTGGAAGTAAGTGTGTGGTTGTGTTGTGGTGCTGGACTTCATGGATTAAAGGAGTCCATGGTTCAGATTATGAAGCTATGTGATTGTGATTGTGTTAGTTTGTTTTGTGTGGAGTTTAAGTGGACTAAGGATTTAATATGTGTATTTTGCAGTATTTTTCATACCGTACCGTACCGGTACGATACGGCCGATATGTGCCGTACCGGAACAGTAACCGGTACAGAAAACATCTAGTTTCATACCGCTAAATATTTCGGCCGTACCGACCGGTACATACATGTACCGGCCGATATTTTGTGTTTCGGCCGAAACACGAATTTCGCCCAGTACTGAGCACAAGGTTTCTGGAACCGGCATTTTCGCAATTTATGCAACCTTGCAGGGGCTATTTCGGTTTTTCATCACAAAGTTAGGGTTTAATTTGTTTTTTTTTTTTCCCGAAATCGAGTTCCAGATCGGCTTCTTCCTTCGAGTTCGAGCTTTGTTTCACAGTTCTTCGAGCTTTGTTTCACAGTTCTTCGAGCTTTGTTTCATCTCGCCGGCGTCGCCGCAAGTCGCCATCGTCTCGTCGCAGGTCGCCGTCGTGCCCAGCCGCTGTGTCTCCTTCAGCTTCTCTCGTCTCCGATTCTCAAATCCGCCGGTACCATCTCTCGTTCTCAGACTCTCTCTCTCTCTCTCTCTCTCTCTCTCTCTCTCTCTCTCTCTCTCTCTCTCTCACGTTTAGTCTGTTCATGTTTTAGTTTTACAGTTTTACTTTTATTTTTACACGGTTTCTAATTTCTTTCGGTTTGTTTGTTTGTTTTTTTTTTCTGATCTATTTTTTGTGAATATGTGATTCTATGAAATTAATTTATTATTTGTGATTCTGTGAAAGTATTCTATTGGTTGTGAATCGTGATTACAGTGAAACTAATATGTTGTTTTAGCTGTGAATATGTTAGGTTGTGTTTATTTAGTTGTGTTTTTGTTAGTTTACAATTGGTAAAATTGTGAAAAATTAAATTGATCTGAAAAATTAATGGATTATTAGTGGGTACCAAATTACCCATTGTTGTTTTAGTACAACTCCAGTGGAAATTTGGGACTATTTTAGTCCAAATTTCTAGTAAATTAAAATTTACTTAGATTTATATTTTGTAGGTGTATGATTAAAACTTTTGAACTACTTTTCCTAAGCTTTTTCTTGCTTATATTTTGTAAATGTATAATTAAAGTTTAATTAGATTTATATTTTGTAGATTTATATTAATAGATTATCTATAGCTTTGGTTGCTTATAAGTATTAATTTTTTATATTTTTATAGTTAAAAATGTCTAGTTGTCAATTAACTGGTGGTATGACTTCAACTCCAATACTTGCTCCTATAAGATCAGAAGATCCAGCATGGGCTCATGCATGTACAATTCCAGGGGCAAGAAATAATACTGAATGCTTATATTGCAATAAAGTAATTAGAGGTGGCGGGATCACTCGGTTGAAGCGTCATTTAGCTGGGATTCCAGGCAATGTAGAAGTATGTAAAAAGGTCTCTGAAGATGTCAAATGGCAAATGAAGGAGTTACTTAATGAAATGAAAAAAAGCAGAGATAAGAAAAGAAAAATAAGTTCAGAGATTGGAGGTGATATAGATTTAACATCTGATGATATTGATGATAGTAATAGTATGGAGGGACAATCTCAACTTTCAAAAGGTAAAGGGAAGTCGAAAGAATTTGGAACTGGAAATTCAATGGGGGGATTTAGTAGATTTTTTGCTCCAAGAACAACTCCTAGGGCCCAACCTTCAATTAAGAGTTCTATGTGTTCAAATGAGATTATTGTAAAAGCAAAGATGGCTGTAGCACGCTGGTGGTATGATGCTAATCTGCCTTTCAATGCAGCTCAATCCAAATTTTATCAACCAGCTATCGATGCCATGACTGCCATCGGGCCAGGATTCAAGGGCCCTTCTTTATATGAATTGAGAGGAAATTTATTAAAGATGGCTGTGGATGAGGTTCAAGATTATTTGCAACAAATTAAGAAGGTTTGGAATGAGACCGGTTGTTCACTGATGGCAGATGGTTGGACAAACCAGAAGCAGCAATCAATAATAAACTTTCTAGTTTATTGTCCGAATGGTACAATGTTCTTGAAGTCTGTTGACACATCTGGTCTTAGAAAAGATGCTGAAATATTGTTTAATATCTTTGATGAGGTTGTTCAAGAAATTGGAGCTGAGAATCTTGTGTAGTTCATAACGGATAATGATGCAAGTTATAAAACTGCAGGAAAAAAGTTACAACAGAAGTATGGCTCTTTCTACTGGTCTCCATGTGCAGCTCATTGCATAGACTTAATGTTGGAGAATTTTTCTGATCCAAAATATTTTCCTCTTATTGATGATACTATAAAAAAGGCAAAAAAGATAACAAAGTTTATCTATAACCATGGTTGGGTTTTAGCATTGATGAGAAAAATTTTACCAAAGGTCATGATTTGTGTTGTCCTGCAATTACAAGGTTTGCGACAAATTTTTTAAGTATCCATTGCTTGCTCTTGTTTAAGAAAGAACTTAGACAAATATTTACTTGTGATAAATGGATTGCATCAAGTCATTCTAAAAGCAACATAGGAAATGAGATAACTGGGATCGTTGTAGAAGATAAAGAATTTTGGGCTCAATGTCAATTTATTGTTAAAATTAGTGAGCCTTTGGTTCGTGTTCTACGACTTGTTGACGGGGATGAGAAGCCTGCAATGGGATACTTGTATGATGCAATGGAAAGAGCCAAGGAAAATATAAAAGCAAGATGTAATAACAAAGTTAGTATATTCAGTCCATTCACCAGGATCATTGATTCTAGATGGGATAAGCAGCTTCACAGTCCATTAAATTCAGTGGATTGTTTTCTTAACCCTGGAATTTACTATAGCCCAAACTTTAGAAGTAAAAATGATGTTGTAAGAGGCTTCAACAGCTGTGTTATGAAGATGGAACTTGATCCTGATAATCAAGATAAGATTATTGCAGAACTTGACTTGTATAAGAATGCAGTAGGTGAGTTTGGACATTCTTTAGCAATCCGCCAATGTGATAAGATTAATCCAGGTATTATCATTTATCAATATCATTTGTTAAATAGTGTAACTTTGTACTTTAAATTTTATCTTATTTTCTTTTTACTTGCATTTAATTAATAATTTATAATTGCATTATTATTATAGTTGCATGGTGGACTCAATTTGGTTGCGAGGTTCCAACACTTCAAAGGTTTGCTATTCGAGTCCTAAGTCAATGTTGTAGTGCAACTGGATGTGAGAGAAACTGGAGCACATTTGATTTTATTCATTCGAAGAAGAGAAAGAGATTAGTGCATAAACGTTTGAATGACTTAGTATTTGTTCGTTATAACTTGAAGCTGCAAGAGAGGTAAATTTTTTTAATATTAATGTTTTTCATTGTTGAAAAATATATAACATTTTCACTTATGTTTGATTTTATTTTGACAGGACCATAAAAAAAGGAAGAGATGCTTTAAATCCAATTAATCTTGAAAACATTGACTTGATGGAAGAATGGGTAGGTGAATAATTTGAGCTTCTTGATGGAGAAGATTTGGATTGGGCAAGTATTGAAGAGCCATTAGCCTCACTAAATGAGAAAGATGATGATAATGTTGGTCTTGATGTTGATGACGGTGGTGATGTTGATGAAAATATTTTGATTAACATGTCAAATCTTGATCCTTATTGTCTTTTTGATAAGGATGAGTTATTTTTTATGACGGTGGTGACGTTAATGGTTTTATCATGATAATATTGATGTTTATGTTAGTTGTAAGTTTGTAACTTAAAACTTAAGACTTGTATTCAAAAGTATTGAGTTTATGACTTATTTTGTTGTTATTTTGGAAGATAGTTAATACTTGTATATATATAATTTATCCAGGTATAAATTATTTCGAAACGAAATGGTACCGGTACCGAAACAGTACCGGTATTGAAACGGTATTGGAACCGAAATGTTATCCCGAAACGGTACACGAAATGGTACCGATACCGAAATATTTCGTTCCAGTACCTTGGCTGGTACGGCTTCCGGTACGGTATTCAAAACTTTGGTATTTTGTGTTGGTTGTGTTTATTGAGTTTAAATAGATGATGAATTAAATATGTGTTGTATTAATTGTCAATAGGCTTATTGATTGAGAATAGTGTTTATGAAGGTTAGGATATTGGGGAGCCATGTGATGGTGTTGTTTGTTGTTTATTTGGTTTAAATGGATAATGGGTTTAAGTGATGAGTGTATATTAACTTAGTTGAAGAGTTGGCTTGATTTTACTTGACTACAATGGTTTATGGGTTTGAATTACATGAGGGCCATGAGGTGTAAGAATTGGACAGATTTTAATGTTTAATATTTAATTTCATTTGTAGTTGATGATCGAGTATAGAAGTGGATTGTAATTGAATGATTATGCTTGTTTTTTGAAAATGCTACCTAATTGATTGTATTGAGATGTTGGCTATGAATGTATGAAATTGGGTATCTCAAATTGTCTTGAAGTGTTGGGATTAAATGAAGTTGTAGTGAAGTTTGAAAAGCATGATAATGTTGTTGGTTTTAATTGGACAAATTTTATATATTTGATGTATTGACTATGACAAATTATAAAGAGTGATGTATTGGGTTGTCTAGGGAAACTTGTATGGAATGTGTGGTATGTTTATAAAGCTTGTAAGCTTTATGAATGTGTGATATAGGTGTATAAATGGTATGGACAGATTTCATGCGGTGTGTTAGTTTGAATTGTAAGGGAGTGGATGGTATGCATTTGGACAGATTTGTATATATATTAAATGTATTAAGTATGGATGAAGTTTGTTAGAACATTAATTGATTGCACATATTGGTTAGATTTATGTACCTTGAATGTATTATGTATGGATGGCGTTTGTAAGAACAAGTGGATACTTAGATGGATTATACGTTGATCTTAGGTGATAAGAGGGGTACCACACATGTGTATGTTTGGTGGATTATGCATTTATACTTGGTTTGGATTGTGTAGTATGTTTGTAGGTGAGGAACTTAATAGGAACTTAATTTGATGTTGGATTGGATTGTATGTGTATGCATGATGGGTATTGTATTTGTGGTTTGATCTAATGGTGAAGTGGGACTAATTTGTAAAGCTTGTTGAGTGATGGTTTGGAGGTTAAAGTGATGCATCAGAGTCACTTTATTAGTTAGAAATGAAGTTGGGCTTTTAGGTTCATAGTCTAGACTTAGGAATTATGAAAATGATTATACTTTGAGGATTGAATAATGACATGTATAAGTGAAATAAAATAGATATTATGAATACCTAGAGGTGTAACTTTGTACAGTTAGGAATATCATGAAGAGGTATATGAAGTAAATAGTTAATGGAGATTATTTGGACAAGGACTAGTCTAAGTGGAGAAAGTTTAAGTAAGGACCGATTGGAGGTTAAGGCCATGTGAAAGAGAATGCACTAAGAGTAAGGAGTAGTTTTATTATGCAAGTTTTAAGTGTGATGTTCTCAGTTCTTATGTAAATGAAAAGAGATGACGTAAGGTTATGAATGCATGCATGTTGCCATCTAATATGCACATGAATGGACTACATGAAATGGAATGACATGGAGTCTGGGTAAGTATTATATTCATATTCTTCTAAAGTTTTCTAAGGATATAAAAATGAAAAGGAATGTTTTATTTATGAAAAAGGAAACAAAATGTTTTTACGAGAAAAATGTTCTTTTATGAAATGAAGGAAAAAGAATGGTTTTCTAGAAATGAAAGAAAAGGAAATGTTTTCTTAGAATGAAATGACGCTTTATGCGTATATGCTAATGTATTAATGTTCAAGTATGTCTATGTAATGACCTTCTTTGGCAACCCATTTTTATGCACCTAGAGAATAGTCGTATGCATGTGAATGGATATTATATGTAGTATGTATTGTATATATGTTCCATAGAATAAAATGATGAATTTATGCTTTATGTTATGTAATAATGTTTTATGAAAATGAAATGGATTGATGATGAAATATGAAAAGTAAATGACTGAAAGGAAATGAATGTTTTAATGTATGAAGCTACGTAACGGCCATGACTGAATGAATCAATGATGATACCAATGAACTAGACATATTGCAATGTTGGGTAAGTAGTACTAGTAGTGCACCCAGTGCTGCCTCCTGATTGAGGGATTCTCAACCAGCGGCAATGAACAGAATCAGGTCCAAACGACCGCTAACCTGAACATACGGGGCATAATAGTGTGTACCGGCTAGAGGAAAAGTAATAAGAATAATTGGATTTATGAAATGTTTTAGCTTTATGAAGGAATGTACAAGGTTGAAAATGTTTTGAGAAATGGAAATATTTAAAAAAAAAAAATCCCACCTTGTAATGCTTTTAAAGAAAAGAAATGTTTTATGTAAAGTATATGTATGAATGAAAAATACATGAATGAAACATATGTTAGTATATTTTTATAGTATAAAGTTATGCTTACTGAGTATTCAACCCATTTTATTTTTATGAGTGCCCCACCCATGAAAGAAATGAGGACAAAGTGTCAGGACAGACACAGCCCAAGGAAGAGGTGATAGAAGCCTAGGCATTTTATGTAATGTATGAAACCAATTTTGTAAAACGACTTTATATTTTTTTTAATTAAATGAATTCCACTGCAAAACTTTCTTTTAGATTTATAAAAGCAAATTTCAATTTTTAACTATGGAATCTTTTATATCTTGGGAAGGAAAAGAAAAGTTTATAAAAAAGTTTTGTAATTTCCGTCTCATTTTCTTAAATTATTTTCTAAAAATCTCACCATAAGGATAGACATTACATATATTCTTTTTATTATATATATTTTGTGTTATATGTATTATTTTTGATATTTTGTATAAATAATATACGTTGTTACTTTATGTATAACAAGGTGATGGAAGAATCATGTTGAGTATAATAATGTATTAAGTTCACAAAATAATGATTGAGTCAAATGTTTATAAAGTGTAAGTAACTCTAATTTGATTACTAAATTTTCTTATATAATTTCATTTTGATTATTTGGCCATATTTTAATATTATATCATGATAACTGAATACTTTAATATTAAATTAATAATTTTATTACGTAATTTTTAAAATCACTTTAATGTATTAGGCATTCTTGATGTAAGTCTAATGTTAGTGCTGCCCAAGATTTCACTTTTCAATACATATGACATCACTTTAATATTATTTGTATCAATTCTTACCATCACTTGGAGTACTATTTATATAAATTGGGCCTACGAAAATGAAGAAAAAAGAAGCTAGGAAAGGGCGGCCTTGGGGCTGGGGAGTCTCCGATGCCAAAGTCAGTAGAGTATTTTAGAAGTTTGTAAATAATGAGAGAGTTTAGAGACTAGAGAGTTTTTTTCGTACCTGAAAATTGTTATTTATACCAGGAGTTTAGGGAGACAGATCGTCCCTACCCCTGTGGGACCCATGTTCTTTTTATTGTCCCTTTGCCAGAGTCCTTTAATGCAGCTTGCCTCTGCGACGAAGTCATTAAAGTGGTGTGTTGCTCAAGTAGTAGTACCATTAATGCAGCGTGGTATTCTGATTGCTTTATTCTGCAGTCCCTGTTGGCCGTCCGTCGATGTTTCCTTATCAGAAGATCAAAGATTTTCCGTCTTTCCCGTCTTGCCCTGTACAAATACCCATGAGCAGGAAGCAACCAAGCGGCATCAAGTCTGTTTGTCCCATCAGCCATTATTGCTTACTTTCCCTTGCAAGTAAGTTACTTCGTGCGCAAGTTTGGGCCCTAGGGCCGAGTATTAAGGCGAAACTTATTATTCTCGGCCGAGTCCCTAGTGGGCTTATGAATGAGGAAAAAATTCACTTACAATAATATATATATATATATATATATATATATATATATAATAATATATATATATATATATATTTTCTACAATAAAAGAGTCCTCATAAATAGTGATTTGTGTTTGAGTTTGAGTTTGCACTATTCCCATTTGTACAATTACGTTTTTTTCATCATTTGCACAATTATGTTTTTGTCCTCTAATTCATCATTAAAAATACAATTAAAATTTCTGTTCTTCTATTATTAATTACAATGTAACAATAATAAGAATGAAATATTAATATCTTACAAATAATCTCAATTGAAGATTTTTGTTTATTGAACTTTTGTGGAAATTACCAGCTTAGGATTTTTTTATATTTCTTCTTAGATTTAAAAATAAAAGTATTTTCGCATATAATACTATTTGAAAAAAAAGTAACAATTATCTTCATATAATTTTTCAAAATAATTCAAAAAAATAAATTAAAGTCATTGGACTGATAATATTTTCATTTTACAAAATGTAACGGGTTTTGCTACACAACCTCCTACTATTCATCTACACTCCACACTCCATATTTTTTAATATTTTAAAAAAAAAATTAATTTATTTTTTTAAAATATTTCAAATTTTTTATTTACTATTCATATAAAAATTATTTAATAAAAAAATTAAAAATTTTTTTAAAAAAAAGATGGAGTGTGGAGTGTTGGGAGGTTGGGAAGATTTATTGTTTACTTTTTGTGGCATCGCATTTCATATTAATCTATAAAGTTTGAAAAGAGTAACAATATTATATTTAAGTTCAAAAATGAAAATATTCTATTTAAAATTACAGAATAATATTTTATTACTATAGGATATCGTTTCAAAATAATAATAATTTTCTTCATATTATTTTTCATAAATATGAATCATACTGAATACCACTTTTTAAAGTAATATTATTTTCATATGAAAAAAAATTATGCTTTTTAAAATTTCAAATTAGTACTCTATTTTTACATTTTGTCATTCCAATAGCAATTATATTCATGTAGTTTTGTGAAATAATTAAAAATAATTTTATTTTATTTTATTTTCATCTCTAAGAAAATCATCATCAACATCATCAGTATCATCATCATTTCTTATTGGTGTTATAATGAGTAGAGCAGTATATCCATGTGCTTTTATGATTTCAATATAATGGATTAATTCTAAACATTTGATTTGTTATGTGTTTAAATATTTTACATTATCTGTTTCTTTCATTTTTTTCAAATATAATTATAATTATTTATAAAATTTGTTGCATAGATTTTATGATTATCTTTATATAAATTGTCATACTTATGTTTCTAATCGATATGCATCTTAAAATTTATATCTACCATATTAAAAATGTAATAACATTTTTAACAAAGAATATTATAATTCTAAGGGATGTGATCACCAAACGGCGTATCACTTAGAATGATACTTTCTCCATAGTGATGGTTCCAATGAGAGGTGATGGTTGAAGGAGTGTCAAAAGACACAACATTTTGATTTTGTTAAAAGGTTGTGTCATTTGTTAATAGTTATACCTTTTGCCAACCGGCCATTACGTTATTAATGGTTGTGTCTCTTGTCAATCAGTCTCTCATGACCTATAAATAGAGGTCATTGATGACACATTAAAAACACTCAATTCTTTTTATCTATTACCAACTTATGAAACAAATATCTTTACAAAAGTGTCACTACGTTGTCAAATTTATATTCAATTTTTGTCCTTTAATATTCTTCAATTTTTCTACAAATATGTGCCTTGCACGTAAACTCTAGAGGTTGTCAAACTGTATAAATTATTTAGTGTAATTAATAAAGGAAGAACTAATTATAAATGGGGAAGCGTCTAGCTAGCTAGGTAGCTGGATGGATGATTGAGTGGACGTACGGTACACAGCAACAAATGATGTGATTGTGGTCTCATAATTTATACGATAAAAAATTACTATTTTGCCTATTCAATATATCTCTTTATTTTAAGATATTTTAATTTTATTCTTTACTCAATTGTTATTAAAATAATTTTTAGTATATTGATATTTTTTTATATTTTTTAAAAATATTTTAAAATGGTAAAAAAATATGAATATATAATTGAAAATAAATAAAAGAATGATTTTGCCCTAGTAGTAAGATGGAATGGGCTATTCTGAGCGGTAGAGTAACACCACTCTTTAATATTTATATCTTTGGTTTTATATATGAGATGAGATGAGATGAGTCGAGATAAAAGTTGAAAATTGAATAAAATATTATTAAAATATATTATTTTAATATTATTTTTGTGTAAAAATTTAGAAAAAAAAATATAATAATTAAATAAAATGATATGAGATAAGAATGATTGTGAAAACAAACGAAACTATAAATTCCTGCAGGCAACTTCCTAATCTTAACCTGTTTGATTAATTTTTTTATTTATTTACGAGATATAGATGAGTAAGAGAAATGGAGTAAAGAATCTACAGATCATCGTGACAGTGTAAATATTTATTGGGCTATTTTTTAAGGGTAGAATTAAGGAAGTTGTCATGATCATATATCATGTTAGAAAGGTCTGTATCATGATTCTTGAATCTTCATCTTCGAAATGGACTTACCTTGCCCTAGAGATAATATCAAATTTATAATTTGATTTCCTTTTTATTTTTACCTAATTTGATAATTATAAAAATTAAATCATCTCTAACCTCTTGTTAATTATACATATAATCTTTCCTGTATAAAATAGTACTCTATATATATAGTTATTTATCTTAGAAACTTATTATGACAGTCATAAATATTGAAAAATTATTTTATATGTAAATCTTTCTTAACTTTAGTTCTTAATTTAGAATTAAAATAAATTTTAGAAATTTTTTTTAACTCTTTAAATGATACTTTGTGTTTATTCCCGTCCCAAAGTCACGTTAATCTGTAGAATTGGCTACTTCAAGCATGCATGCATAATTAAGATTTGGAGGAATGCTATATATCAGCCACTATTCACTCTCATCTTTCACATCTATAATTTTTTTATAAAGTGTGAGTATTTTTTATTGAATGTGTGAGTGTTTTTCATAGAATGTAGGGTATGGAATGATAAATAATAGCTAATGATAAGAATTTTTCAAAGATTTGATAGTGTATAAACTGAAAACAGAAACAGAAAAAGGACAGTTTTATTAAACTACAACATATAATGCCACCAAATTTAGCTAAAAAGGGGTACAAATTGCTTCACATGCATCTGCATCAAGTTTCATTTCATCAAGTTGCTACCCTACATGCATTAACATTTAAATTTAAAAACCGGAAAAAGAAAAGAAAAAGCAAAATTTGAACTGGACATAATAAACATATTTGTATTTACTTCACACCGATCGTACGTACTATCCCTTCCAACTACTGGACAAGCTCCACTGGTCTGAATTAGTCGCCGACGGCACGCCATTGCCGCACTTGGCAACGGTCCTCACGCTCTCTATCAACGCCTCGGTGCGAGCATCCTGCGACAAAATCTCCGACAGCTGCTCAGGACTAATCACAAGCTTCACTTTCCAAACTCCGGTGCTATTATACCTCGGAACGACTTCCGGCTCCGAGAACCGCTTCATGATCCCTTGGTTGTCGCACGACGACATGCGGTATGGTGTCGCTAAAACGTTAGACGATGAAGAAGACACGTAATTAGCGTTAACGACCGTCGTGTCGTCGGGTTGCACGGACTCGGACCCACTGATCATGTTATTGTTGTTGGTAGTGTTGGGCTTGTAGGGGTTTAGAGGGAGGAGATAGTAGAGTTTGCCCGAGTGGAGCTCTTCGTTGTGGAGGAGAGGCGGCGCAAAGAGGCTGCGGCTTCGGAAAATGGCATGGCCGGGGAACTCGTTGGTTATGCACTCTGCAGTGATGGGTGCGTAGAGCTCCATGATGCCGCCATTCGAGGTCACCACCTTCACCATTTCTTCCATCCCACCAAACCCTTTGAAAACACAATTCCCCATTGATAAATGATCGTGAAGATCTTGAGGAGGAACATAAATAAAAGATGATAGAGTTGAGAGGAGAGGAGGGATACGTTTCTTGAGCGGCTTAATTTCTTGCAAAGGCCATGAGCAGCAGGCACAAGTATCCTTTCCCTTGCAACCTAAACAACTCATGGACGAACGGGGTGTTTTCACGTTTCAAGTTACTGGTGGTCCCACCATTTTGTGTACTATAGATGGGGTACAGTGGGACCCTTAAAAATAATGATCATTGTTCATGCACCGTTGATATAGCCGGAGTCGTTTTGAACTAGGATAACGATTTGGGAGGGTCGTGGGTGTGGATGAGATATTTGACCACAATGGTGGATGATGATCTAAACACACATGACACATGAGTATGATACATCTACAAATAAATTATATAAAATTAATTTTATAAATTAATATAATTTCATTTGATTCGTTAAATTTATTTTATAATAAAAATAATTTTATAATTTAACAAATAATATCAAATTACATCAATTATTATTTTTGTATAATTCTTCTAAAATATTTTTCAACACATATGCATCATGCATGCATGTGTATCGATGGTCAATACCCTCCATCATGTGCCCATCACTTTTTGTTTTTAGCCTGGCTTTATAAAGTGGACCCACTTTTTGGGCTTTAAAAGAAGGGAAATTTTCGGCTCTGTTTCTTCGTGGACTTGTAAAGAGAGTTTGAGTGTGGCCCACCATTTATTTGTTTGGTGATATAGGTGCCTGAACTGCAATGGAATGAATAGAATATAGCCAACACGTCGGCGTTTATTAATCCCTTGTTTAGAGTATTGGATAAGGGGAGAGAATGGAGACCAACTAGATTTGGACTTACAAACGGGTCGGACTCAAAAACATGGGCAAGTTTTTGCTCGGTTTTTATTGATTTATTTATCTTTTAAGGGTTGGTTCATGATATAATTTAGGGCATGTCATGCCGTGTATCATACTAAATTCGCTCTCTACCAGAAAATATATATATAAAATTCAATCCATGATCTAGCCTGCAACCGATTACATAGATGGACTCCAATTACATTTATCCGGGTCCGGGTATATCCTGGTAATTCCCTTGTAAAGCCCCACCACTCTCCTTACAGCTAGCTTTCGGTGACACTCAAGTTTACTTTGAATTTTCTTGGTTGGTAATGATGATGATCTAACGCCATTAGATCCATACTTTACATTAATAGTTTTCAGGATGTTTGCTTTGGACCCGTGAAGATGATCATCATGAGAATTATATGGCTTCATATTTAGAAACTGTAGTAACTTTTGATTGATATTACCGTTTGAGTACATGACAAAAAGGATTAAAATAAAGACATATCTGCCGTGATTAAAAACATTCACGGCTTAAGACATCTTTCCCTATAATTAGATGCTGTTTTTCGTGCTGCACTTACGGTTGGCTACGTGCATGTTTGAATTAAATCGGAAAAAAGGATTAGCTTGAACTCTAGCCAACACTAAAAAAGTCCTTAATTAAAATTGTGTTTTGATAATAAGATAAATTTAAATATATTTATAAAAAGTTAAAAGGTTATAAATCTTGCGTAAAAATAGATATTAAGTTAAAAAAAAATTATAAATTTTACGTATAAAGAAATTTTGAATTAAAATAAATTTAATAATTTAAAAATTATATATTTAAAAATCAGAAAATATCTAAATTTGAACCAGGAATGTGAACTGAAAAACAGGGAAATGCAATTACAGCTCAAATTAATTTTTTTAACTAAATGAAATCATGTCAAAGAAATTTGAGACCAACAAAAATATCAGACCTGCTGGAGGCTAGCTCCAGCTAGCCGAGCTGAAACCTAGTTCACCTGGCCAATCGTGGTTTCGAGAGATATTTCCATCATAAGAAATATTAATATACCGTTTGACTTTATTTTTTTATTTTGATCGTTTATATATTTAATTTTTTATTTATTTTTATTTAATAATTAAGAAAATAATTTTTAATATATTAATATATTTTTTTATTTTTTTAAAATATTTAAATATATTAAAAATATTAAAAAAAAAAAAAAACTTCATAACCTGGAGAGCACGCTAGCGCGGCTCTTCCATCATTATCCAACCTTTTGTCTTAGCAACCAATAACGGCTTATTAATGACGCAGGATTGGGAGTGGCAAAGTACTTCAACTTTGAAGTTATCGAGCACGATCACCATCAACGTCTTCCAGTAATTAGGACCGTGATAAATTTTGAAAGTACAAGGAAATTCTATCATTTTCTTTTTTTGGCTTTCGAAGTCTTTTATCTTCTATAAAAATAAAAATAAAAAATCTCTCCATTAAAACAACCAATTAAGTGAATTTTTTATGAGCAAATTAGATGAATAAATATTAAAAAGTATAATAGCAAAGGGTGAGAAACCACAATAAAGACACTAATAAAAATATTAACTATTGAAGCGTGTTTTGTAGCCTATAGCTGCGAGAGCGCTCTCGATACCTTCGAGAGTAGAAGAAGTGGTGGTTGCGACCATATCACCTCCGATACCAAAGTTAAAATCTTTATGACCGAGGGAATGAAGAAATAAGTAGAAGAAAGCAAGGGCGAGAGTGAGCGAATGAGCAACCTCTCTATGTAGTCAGCATTTTACCACTTATATCCAATCCCTTGTAGGACCTTTCTTGTTGATGTAATGATCACTCCTTATTCTGGATGGCATGGTATCGCATTTAATGCGGTTATTCTTGTCAGCAACAGGGATTCAAACTCGGGGTTGGTCACTCGACACAACATTTAATGTGATCGATCTTGTAGAGGACATGATCCTGATCAAATTTTCCCTCATTAATGTGCCAAGTTTGGGGAACACCGCTTGTTTCCCTCTTCTCGGGTTGGTATTGGCCCTTTTCCCTATATCCTCCTGACCTATCAAGCCATGGATTATGGGATTTGGTGGAGTGACCAGGGCTTGGCCCGATTGGTAAAAATCCCTTTCCAGTTATCCAACAAATTTTCGCCATGTTGGCGTGGCAGGAATTTTACTTTTTTGCATGCTCAAGCTCTTAATTCATCTCATTGTTGCACATTTCAAAGCCTCAGGAATTGGCTTAACCGTCGCGTCCCCATGTACCATCAATCTTTTCGTTGGGATTCCTAAACCGTCGCCTCTCCCTTAATTATTATCCCTTCTTGCTCTTAAACTAGCCCATACTCCTCTTCTAATCTTTGCTTTCATTTCCCAACGTCCTTCTCTTTAACTCTCACTCTTTTTTGTCGTCCCATAGATCTGCTTTCGATGGCCCCCAAGAATATTTCTTGCCGCGAATCTCCCTCGTACAATGGGTACGGGTGGTCTATGGTAGTCGACCCCGCTACCCTCGATGCGTTAATTGTGAGGGTAACGCCAGAAGGTTCCTCTGTCCGCGACTTCCTCGACTTATTGGGTTTGGCCATGACTCATGTGCCTCCCAACGCTTGGAGCATCTTGACATCTTATTGCATGGCATGGAGCATGGTCTTGGCGTCCTTTGGGGAGGAGTATCTAGACTTGACCGTCCGAGAGTTCCTATTCACCCACGTGGTCCCGTCCTAAAGGATGGAGGGGAACGTTTGCAGTTTCCGCTCCCATCTGAAGCTATAACTTGCCCAACTCGAGGTGCGCCACTCCAATTCTAAGTAGTGCCAAACCAAAATTTTCTTCATGTGGAGCAAGGGATGGGAGATCTCGCCTGGAGAAGCTGCTGCCTAGAAGTTTTTAATTCGGTCCAACCAGGGGGTTAATCCTCATGATAGGAAGATCGGGATCAAGTTGTTTGAGCACGAGTGGACTTGCATTCAACTAGTGTACTCCTAGGTCCGTGAGTACCCAAAGGAGGTTGGGGTTGACATCCTCCTAACCGAAGAAAACATTGCCCGGTTCCTCATTGTGCCCAATGGTCATATGTGGTGGGTCGTGACTTTTTGAGATCATACTCGACTTTGCAAGGGATGAAGCGGTCATCTAAGGGCCCTACGAGGGGGGGGGATGTAACTTCGCGGGGGTAAAGCCTAGGGAGACTGTCGTCGATGGGCATCTAGGCATACTCATGCCACCTCGGAAGCTGCCGATCAAAAACCTTTGTCAGCTCTAAGGGCATTCCCTGTCAACCAAAGGGGGCTGCCTGTAATACTCTGCTCCTTCTTTCCTTCTGACGTAAGCAATTACGTCTGATGCGATAGTCTGTCCATTTCTCTCTAGTGTCTAAGAGCCTTGTTATGCGTGCCAAACCCCGATGACATGTTTTTAAAAGATACTATGTGATTTATAAAGCTAGTTTTGTGTTTTAAAGTTGTGTATTTTAAATGGAAGATTCCTATTATTATTTAAATAAGGTATATTTTAAATAACTCAATTATAATATCTTTGAAGAGATCCAAAAATATTATAATTGTGATAAATCATTTTATATAAATGATTCCAGTTATTTAAAATATTACGTGATTTAAATAATGATGGAATCTTTAAATTAATTTAATGGTTTTATTCCCTTTAATGTTTTAAGTAAGACTTCATCATTTTATAAATGATGAAAGAATATTATTTTAAATAATATTCTATCTTAATTCCTCTTAGTGCTTTTAATTAAATAAACATTTACGCGTTTTAAATCAGTATTTAAGGGTCATCATTAGATCATTTTATAGATCCCCAGATATCGGATTTTAGGATAAAACCCCAGCCCTCTCTCTTCTCCCTCACTTTTCCCTCCCCTCTCTCTCCTTCAACGTACGACGTACGCAACCCCTCCCTCTCACCGAACGGCTCCAGCTCCTAGCCCGACGCTGCCGTGCGCTGGTGAGTCTCACCTCCACCACCACCGGCCTCCTCTCCCTCCAGCGAACCTCCCGGCACCGGCCTTGCTACCCCACGCTCTCTCCTCCTCTCCCTCGGCAGTGCATAGCCCGAACGGGCTTAGTGGCTACTGCGCCGCCGTGCGCCGTCCTCTGGTGCCACCACTCCCACGGCAGCTTCCTCTGCCACTGGCCATCACCCTCCAGCAAGCCCGGCCTCCATCTCCCCGCCGGCCACTCCCATGCACGAGCACAAGCTCACCCATGCACGGGTTCACTGTGCAGCCTCCTAGCGTCGCCGTGCACGGCCACTGGACACCACCATGAGCCTCCCCTAGTCTCCCCCTTCCTCCTCCCTTGAACCCATGGCCAGATGCCCTCTCCTCCACCTCCCGATGTCTCCCTCTCTCACGCACGGGTTAAGCCACCTCCATCGCTGTACGCCGCCACCTACGGCTTGTGACCACTCTCTCCGACAGCCTCAGGCCACCACCAAACCGCCCATAGCCCCGATCTACCACCCATGCACGCACACTCTCTCTCACTCTCCCACGGCTTCTCCCTCCCTCACAGTGCACGGTCAGCCTCTCTCCACCACCGTGGACCACCGTGCTGCCACCACCGAGCCTCCACGACTCCTCCGACAGCTTCCCTTAGCCTAGCCCAAGCCTAAACCACCACTTTATGTGGTGGGTAGTCACTACACGTGATGGACAGTCACTGCGCGTGACTGACCATCACTGTACACGGCTAGATCCGCTATGATACGCTCCTTGCCAGCATCACAAAGGCCACCCTAGGCCCTTCCAAGACCACATCTAACTATCCAAACGCCTAAACAGTCACCGTACATGGTGTAGCCATCCCGTACATTCCTTCTGACGTTATTGCTGTGACGGTCAATGAGCGACGCACGAGTTATCCCGTCGATAGTATAACTCTCTATCACTCGCTATTTATGTTAGATGCTAACTAGTTGACTAGGTTGTGGACTGTGCTGTTAGTATTGTGGAGTGTGCTGTGTAGTATGGTGGTGTGGACTGTGACGTGAAGTGTTGGGCGTAGATGAGAAGTGTGTTGTGTAGTGTTGTAAGTTGTGCTATGAAGTGTGGTTATGTTTTATATGTGGTAGTGGTGATGTGGTGTAGTGTTGTGAATAGGGTACACATGGAGTGTACTCCATGTGGTGCAATGAAGCACCATATGACGTGTGTGCCATAATAGTAATGTGGCGTAGTGCTGTGAAGGGAGTACACGTGGAATGTACTCCATGTGGTGGAACGATGCACCATATGGCGTGTGTGCCGTAGTGGTGATGTGGCGTGATGTTGTGAAGGGAGTATGCGTGGAGTGTACTCCATGAGGTGCAGCAATACACCGTATGGCATGTTGCAAAGATAAGGGTGGTTGTGTAGTTGATAGGGGAAGAACTTGATGTATGGTGTCGGGAACTATGGAACAGTGTCTAGAAGTGGCTAAGATATGACCTGTAGTCCAAGGCGACGGGTGTCGCCATGTAGTTGGTTTATGGCCGGGAATAAGTGCGAAGTGGCTAGAAAGTATCAGAGTAGTGCAGCGGAAGCATGACTGGGCAACGTCATGAAGTGACGTGGTCAATCATGGAGTTGTGCTGTGATGACCTAGGATGTATGTGAGGTGATGTGACAAGATCACGATCTAGCTTGGGAACAGTCTTGAGCTATATGGCGTGACGTAAAGTGTAGTTATGAATGGAGTCCTATCATATTAAGTGTTGGGATGAACTGTCTAAAGGTACGGCTAGCATGAAGAGTCGTGCTAGCCAGGTAAGAAAATGTTGGTATTGGAGTATGGCGCTTGTCCATACGACCTGATGACCAATGTAAGGTATTTTAGTCTTAGGTGATAAAGGGGTAGGTACGTGTGTTATCTGGTTAGACACACGTTCTGGACGGATTCACCATATGTAATGGGTAATCTGTCTTAAGTATGGTTACACAGCACTTAAGCCTCAGGGTTGGCTTAGAGCTGTGTGATGTGTATGGATGGTCATGAGGTTTAGAGTGAGCTAAGATACATGAAGGTAATGATGAGTGTACTGTCTAAGAATGGGATGCGTGACCTAGTAGGTGTAAGTCATGCATCAGAACTTGGTTAATAAGAATAACAAGGCGAAGGCCGTAGTGTCTTAATCCTAAGGTGAATTTAATCCTAAGGTGAATCATGGATTCACCCTAGTGAGTAAGCACTCGAAGTAGAACGTCAAGGTTAAAGAAAGTAGAGACTGTAATGGGTCCCCTAAAGGTTTTATCATAATAAAGGACATGAAAGAGCACAGGATAGAAGGAGAGTGTTCTAAGTAAAGTATAGCTCTATTTCTAGTTTAGTTGCTTATGCACTAGATAGAGAATGACGTTAAGGTTATATATGCATGTAGGTTGCCATCTGACACGTGCATGAATGGACTATATGATATGAAAGTAGCATGGAGTCCAAGTAAGTATTACGTTCATACTCTTCTAGAGTTTTCTAAAAATAAGAAAATGAAAATGAAAAGCTTTCCCTTTTTGGAAACGAAGAAAAGAAATGCTCTCCCTTTCGAAGTGAAAACGTTTTACGAAAAAAAAGAAATGCACGAATAACGTTTTAAAAGTATAAGTATGTACGACCCTCTTTGGTAGCCCCTGTTCATGCACCCCAAAGAATTAACTGTACGCATGTGAATGGATGACTATACGCTGTATCTATTGTATGTATTTTCAAAGAAAAGACATGCCATGAAAAGATGTTTTTCGGGCTCTCGCCCCAAATGACGTTTTCTCACAAAACGAACATTTTCTCATGAAATGACGTTTTCTCATAAAAACATGAAATGAATGAAAATAAATGAAATGAATGAAATCTACAGCTCTTTAGAGTTGCTATGAATGAATGAATGTAAAGAAAGAAAGGCATGAGCCTGTATGAATGTATGAAACTACGTAACGACCACATGAATGGAAAGGGATACCCAAATGAATGAATGGGCAGATTGCAATGTCGGGAAGTAGTATCTAGTAGTGCACCCAGTGCTGCATCCCTGACTGAATGGGATTCTAACCCGTGGCCACGGGCGAATCCATTGGTCATAGGGTTGCTAACCCTAGCACACGGGGCATAACAGTGTGCACTGACCTATGAAAGTGAAAAGAAAAGAATGTATGAATGCATGACATTCTTTAAGAAATGAAGACAGTGACGGGGGAACATTTTAAAGAAAAGAAAAGCATGTTTAAAGATGAAAACCCTCGTCTACTGATGTTTGCAAAGGAAATCATGTATGCATGTATGTATAGTATGTATAGAATGATGAATGCATGACTGAAAACCTACATTGCTATATTTTAACGGTATGAAGTAATGCTTACTGAATATTCGACTCATTTTAGTTTTTATGTGTGTCCCTCCCCCCATAGGAACTGAATGAGCAGTACGTTTGAGGACGAACACGGCCAAAGGAGAAGAGCACGAAGGTCTAGGCTGAAGGTTTTAAATGTATGAAGGTCCTTTTTATTTTAAGATTTATATTTTCCACTTTAAACCTCTTTTATTCCAAAAGTATATTTTATTTTATAACGTAGAGTCTTGCACCCTGGGAAGGACAGTAAAATGTTTTAAATCGGACGGTAATTCCCGTCGTCCTTTCTAAAATATTTTGTAGAAAGACTCACCTCAAGGACGGGCATTACACTGCCCAAAGTGGCAGTGGTGATAGTCTACATCCCTATAGTTTCGACTCTGTTGCAATTTCTACTGGTGGGATGCCCCCCAAGTTCGCCACTCTGGAGGGCCTTTCATGCGACAACCATATAATGCTGAGTGAAGATGGGTCTTCAACGTCCCCATCATTAGTCGATCTGTAAGTGAAACAAGACACCATTTACGGCCTTTCCTCAAAGCTAGAACAAGGGACAGCTAATGACTCTAAACCGAGGAGTCCATGATGGTGTACGTGTCTACTGCTCCTGGGGCCTTCTAGAGGTTCAGCACCTCAAAGCTAGGATGATGCCTCCTTGTCTCACCCTTCAGGAACGTGTGCCAATGGGGCTAGGGCTAAGGCGATATAGGAGATGGCTGATCATCTTAGTTGCATTCTCTCCTTGGTGAGGCTTCCTTCCCCTTTCCATCCTTTGCATGGGTTTGGCTTTATGTTTCAGCTTTTTAATAGTTTTTCATTTGGAAAGGGTTCAACTTCCTAGTAGCCTGGAACGTTGACAATTAAGCTGAGGTGGAGAATGAAGCTGAGGCTTAGGCAGTTTGGGTGGATGGGCAGATGGGCGTACCACTAGATGTTTTGGCTAAGGGCGGCGTTGGAGCTTGCTGAGAAGGCCTACGACGAGAAAATGGGAACTTGCAAGGAAGAAGCCAACCTTTGTGCAGAGAATGAGGTGCTTATGCAGGAGGCATCTCATCACAAGTCTGCCATCAGGGCAATTGCTGAAGAGAGAGATTCAAAGCAAGAGTGGGCGTGCCATATAGAGGAGTTGAGGTAGGCCCAATAGGGTTGCCTGGGTTACATCACCTTGCTAACAAAAGTATATGACGTTCGCAGCGGCTTGGATGTACGCGTTAGGAAACTCAAGGCTTGGAAGGACACATTGGTGGTGAAGAATGCAGCACTTTAGAAAGACAAGGAGAAGGTCGAGGGATTGTATGTAATGCTGGCAGAGTTCTAGTTGCAACTTTAGGAGATGAGGTCCCGTGAGACATTGATGAAGAACCTGGAAGTCGAGATTGCCACCACCAGTAATAAACTCGCACGGATCATGCCCTAAATCATGGCAGCTGAGCAACTCCACAACCAAGCTTGGGGTTGCGGGTATTCCTGGGGGCTGGAGAGGGTGAGGTGACACTTGGCGGTGAACACCCGAGAGGATTGCAATTCCCTCAATTCTCTGGGACATGACTTGATGTTTGACGCCTTCCCTGACCTAAATTTCTACCCTTGATTGTATAAATGCTTTTTTTTGGCCCACCTAAGAGCAGGGGCTTTCTACTCAGTAACACTTGTATATATAATAAATTTGATTTTTATCGGTCTTTTCTTGGGTAATTTTTACTTTTTTGTTTACCCCACTTTCCTTTTGGCTTGCTCCACCCTTGGTTGAGTCTACTTTATTAAGGCGTACCCATAACATGACTGCATGCGCCCCTTTGGAATGCTAATTAGAGGATTAGGTAGGAGTTGAACATTGACCACGTTGCTTGGCGGTGGGTCACCGCAATTCGAGCTCAAGGCTCTGTCCAAGATAACCAAGCGGGATCTGGAATCGATCGTGCTAGATAGCAAGGAGGGACTGGGACACTTAGGCCTCGTTTGTTTTCATAAAACATCTCATCTCATCTCAATTTCATCATTACACATTCCCAAATTCCAATACAAAATAAAATAAATAATTTAACTTTTTCAAATACATCTCATCTTATTTCATCTAATCATTACAACTTTCCTAAATTTCAATATAAAATAAAATAAACAATTCAACTTTTTCAAATCCCAAAACAAAAATAATATGAAAAAATATATTCTAACAATACTTTTTTTAACTTTTTAACTTTAATCTCAGCTCATCTCATCTTATCTCCGAAAACAAACGAGGCCTTAAAAGAGGTGTTTTCCCCTTTGATCGCAGAGGTACGAGTGCATAGCATCGTCCCTAAGGAACCAGGCTAGAATCGATCACGCTGGGTAGCGACTGGTCACCAAGGTGCAAGAGTGGAGCATCGACCTAAATAACTAGGCGGGATCTAGAATCAACTGTATTGTGTGGCGAGGAAGGACTAAGATGCTTGAGAAATGTGTTCCCTCCTTTGACCGTCGAGTTACAAGAGCAGAGTAGCATCGTCCTAAAGAACTATAGGGGATCTAGAATTCACTGCGTTGGGTGCCAATTAGCTGTCAAGGTACAAGAATGAAGCATCGACCTAAGTAACCAGGCAAGATCTGGAATCGATTGCAATGAGTAGCGAGAAGTGACATGGACACTTAGGAGAGGTGTTCTCTCCTATGATCTCTAAAGTATGTGCGCGAAGCATTATCCTAAGGAAGTAGAAGGGATCTGGAATCGACCTCGCTAGGTGGCAATTGGTTGCTTCATTTAATTGTACACATACATGCATACACGCAAGCACCACTTTTTATTAAGCTTATCACTTGTTCTTTACATGGGAGATCTTCGTACACAAAAGGAAAAGGAAATTTTCAGTTGTCCCAAAGTATCCTGGTTCTTTAGGCCTCTCGCTTGACTGAGCTTTGGATGACCTTGGGAAAAAAGGGTCGGCTCCCTTCCCCCACTATTCTGACTTAGACTCTTCACACTTCTCACCTCGCAACTCTTGCACATAACATTCTCTTGTCATCTCTTGCTTGTTGCAGGTCACTGTTATGCCCTCCTCCTTTGAGAACTTCATCTTTAAATGGTATGTTGAGGTCACCAGCTTCAGGTTATTGAGCATCGGCCGTCCAATTATGGTGTTGTACGAGAAATAGGCCTTGACCATTGAGGTACGAACACGAAGGGACTGGGACACCTAGGAGAGGTGTTCCCAGCTTTGACTACCAAGGTACAAGCGTAGATTATTGTCCTAAGGAGCCTGGCGAGATCTTAAATTGATCGTGCTAGGTGGTGATTGGTCTCTTAAATGCAAACGCGGAGCGTGAACCTAAATAATCAGGCGGGATTTGGAATCGACTGCAGTTGGTGGTGAGGAGGCATTGGGACACTTAGGAAAGATGTTTGCTCTTGTGATCGCTGAGGAACAAGCGTATATCAGCGTCCTAAGGACCCAAGTAGGATCTGGAATCAACCATGCTGGGTGGCAATTGGTCACCGAGGTGCGAGGGTGGAGCATCGACCTAAATAACCAGGCGGGATCTAGAATAGACCACGCTAGGTAGAGACAAGGGACTGGGACGCCAAAAGAGGTGTTCCCTCCTTTGACAGATAAGGTACAAGCATAGAGCATTTTCCTAAACCAGGTGGGATTTGAAATCGACCATGCAAGGTGGCGATTGGTCGGCGAGGTGTGAGCGTGGAGCGACCTAAATAACCAAATGAGATCTAATATCGACTATACTGGGTGGTGATGAGGGACTGGGCATTTATGATAGGTGTTCCTTCTTTGACCGCTGAGGTACGAGCACGGATCATCATCCTAAAGAAACTAGGAGGGATCTAAAATTGACTGCACTGGGTGGTGAGCAAGGACTGGGACACTTAAGAGATGTGTTCCCTTCTTTGACCATCGAAGTACGAGCTTGGAGCATCGTTCTAAAGAATCAGGTGGGATTTGGAATCAATTGCGCTGAGTGGTGACTGGTTACTTCATTTAATTGTACACAGACATGCCTATACACAAGCCCCAGTTCTTATTAAGCTTATCATGTGTTCTTTATATGGGGGATCTTCGTACACAAAAGGAAAAGGAAATTGTTAGTCATCTCAAAGCATCTTTGTTGTTCGGGCCTTTCGCTTGCCAGAGCTTTGGATGACCTTGGGAAAAAAGGGTCAACTCTTATCCTCCTGCTACTTTAGTTTAGACTCGGTGCACTTCTTGCCTTGCAACTCTTGCACATAACATTCTCTTGCCATTACTTTCTCATTGTGGATCACTCCTACGCTCTTCTCTGTTGGGAACTTCATCTTTAAATGTTACGTTAAGGTCACCAGCTTCAGGTTATTGAGCATCGGCCACCCAATTATGGCTTTTTTTTATGAGGAATGACCTTTAACCACGAGGAAGTCTGCCATGGTGGTCGCCGCGAGCCTTTTGGTCTTGACGGTCATGGGTAAGGTTATGGATCCCAGCAGTTGCACCGTTTTGTCAGAGAATCCCCTCAGCAGCATGGGAGATGGTCGGAGTCTATCTTGGCTAATCCCATTTTGATGAGGGCCTCCCAGAAGAGAATGTTGGTCGAGCTGCCGTTGTCCACTAGTATCCTCCAAGTTGTGTAGTTGTCAACCAACATTACCACCAGGGTGTCATTGTGTGGATAGATCACCCCATTCCAATCCTTGTCATCCAAGGAAACTGTTGAGGTCTTCTGGGTCCAAGCCTATTTGGGCAGTCTTTCAATGCTAAAGATTTCCTTGTATCTCGCCCTACGTCCATAGGCCTTCTTGCATAAGGCAAAAGTCCTTCCACTGGCGAGCAGCAGACTTTCCTCCATTCTCCTTACATTCCTCGTCCTCAGGCTCTCGCTCTGGCGACCTTCCCTCCTTAGCTTTTGCCTGTCTTTTAAGGTGCACCTGGGGGGCATCAGGTAGCGAGCACCCGACCATCTATAAAACTCTCATCTGACCTCTTCTTGGACATCTTCTCAGCTCTTTGCCATGATCTTCCTCCACAAGACTTGGCAATCTTTAGTCTGATGGCCCTCTTCCTCATGGTAGGTGTAGTACTCGCGAGTTCTCTAGTCTGATCCTCACTTTCCCTTAGGCGCCCCTCATCTCACATCTGCAGTTGCATGCTCGTGTCTACCTTCCTTGATGAGCCACCGCCATTTTTCATTCTCTTCTTCTACCCCTTCCTCGCCTTGGTTTCCTTCTCCCAGGTCTTTGTGTTGACTCTAGTTGGGATCCTCTTGTTGATTGTTCCACACCTATATGCCTTGGGGCGGCTAAGGCTCTGAGAGTATCTTTGGCGTTGACAATGTCGTCAACCTTGTCCATGAGTACTACAAGGTTGGCGGGGTCTTCCGTGCTATTTCCGACATGAAAGGGCTTAGGGGCTAGATGTTGCCCAAGAGTGCCGCTAGGGTGATCTTTTATTGAAGCGGTATAAGTATGCCTTTAAGCTTTCCTCTTCCCGTTATTTTACAAAGAAGAGGTAAGTGACTAATCATCTCCTTTTCCAGCTAGCCATGAACTCCGTCAACAATTGCTAGCCTAACTCCTCAAAGCCACGTATGATACCCGACCGAAAGGGCCTGAACCATGTCCAAGTTGAGCATTTTTATGTCAAAGGAGAATGCTCGGCATGCGATTTCCCGGGGGAAGCTATGCAACATCATGTGGGTTTTAAATGTCTCCAGGTGTTCAGCAGGGTCCTTTAAGCCTGTCCTACATCTCCATTTGAGAGGCTTTAAACTTGGGCAGGAGCGGGACAACTATTATTTCGGAACTGCATAACAATTCCCTACTATTGAGCAGCTACTCCACGGAGGATGATCCTCCTATACTTTTTGCCATTTCCTTGTACTTGCCCACGAGGCTACACACATCTTCGCTCATTCTTTTGTGCTCTTCTTGTTCAGGTGGTATCCTGCCGGTGTTCTATGACTTCCCCTCAATTTGACTCAGTCCTAAATCCTTTACAGACTCAGCATTGCTATATGTTGGAGCCTCTGCATCCAAATTCATTTTCTTTATGAGTTCCTCCATTTTCGCAATTCTCCCTTCCATGCTTGTCAATGTAGCTTCATGTTCGAGGGTCCCTTGTGAATATGTCATGGTTGGCATACAAAAGGCATGCTAATTTTGTTAGACCAAAATAACTTTGGATCCCACAGAAGACAAGAACTGTTAAAGCGTGTTTTGTAGCCTTTAGCTATGATGGCGCTCCTGATACCTGCAAGAGTGGAAGAAGTAGTGGTTGGGTGCGACCGTGTCACCTCCAATGCCAAAGAATCTCTAGGAACGAGCAAAGGAAGAAACAAGTAGAAGAAAGCAAGGGAGAGAGTGAGCGAATGAGTAACCTCTTTCTGTAGTCAGCATTTCACCCTTTAAATCCAATCCCTTATAGGACCTATTGGTTGTTGTAATGATCACTCCCTGTTTTGGATAGCTTGGTGTCGCAATTAATGTGGCCAATCTTGTAGGGGACAAGATCCTAACCGGTCTTTCCCTCATTAATGCATTGAGTTTAGGGAACTACCGTCTGTGTCCCTCTTTTTGGGTTGGTCTGGGCCATTTTCCCTATCACCTCCTGATCTGCCAGGCCATGGATTACGAGCTTTAGCAGAGTGACTTGGGCTTGGCCAGAGTGGGTATAAGAAACCCCTTCCAATGACAGTACATAAGAACAAAAGAGTTCACGGCAGACTTTCGTAAACAAAATAATTTGGGGGCATCACAGGAACCCTAGTCGCTTTGACAAGGGGAAGATCCAAGGTGGAGTTTCACAACAGATTCTTCCCAAAATCTTTTAAAAAAAAAAAGAAAGTGTAGGAGGTTGCATCCCTATTATAGTGCATCATTATTGTAGAACAGTACCCTGCCATATTCATGGAGTTAGAGAGGTTTTCACCTCACCCGATTTAACAGAAAGGATGCAAGCACAAAAGTGCTAGGGAGGACTACAACCAAGAATCCATAGCCAATTTTGAGTAGAGAGGCCTGGCTGCTCAGATCAATTTTGAACGAAAAAGGGCCATGTCATTAGCTGCAAATGGTAGTGCAGAGAAGAATACGCCTTTTAGTAGTCCAATGAAGGGCAAGGTAGTAGTAATCGGAAGACAGATACGTCCTCTAACCCTCAGTGTAATAAGTGGCAAGGGAATAGTAATTGAAAGACAAATGTTGTTACGAATATGGAGTTTGCTTCTAATGCAGACAACTCGGGCTATGACGACCAAGACTTTCTAGGCTTTTGTATAATTTTTTTTTAAAAAAAGAGCCCATGGTAGTTTCAGCCTTGTAGGAGAATCAGGGTTTTGAAGCCCAATACAATTAGGGTTCACGCCCAACTTGAGGTTATGCATGGTGCTTGACATCCAATAAGGTTAAGAGAGGACTAGATGAATCTAGATGGAAATAAAGGAAGAAATGTGAGAAGGAGCTAGGAAGTATGCCTTGCTCCACCCTTAGTTGAGTCTACTTAATTAAGGCTTACCCATAACATGACTGCATGCGCCCCTTCGGAGCGCTAATTAGAGGATTAGGCAGGAGCTGAACATTGACCATGTTGCTTGGGGGTGGGTCGCCGCAGTTCGAGCTCAAGGCTCTGTCCAAGATAACCAAGCGGGATCTAGAATCGACCGTGCTAGATAGCAAGGAGGGACTGGGACACTTAGAAGAGGTGTTTTCCCCTTTGATCACAGGGGTATGAGTGCATAACATCGTCCTAAGGAACCAAGCTAGAATCGACCTCGCTGGGTGGTGACTGGTCGCCAAGGTTCGAGAGTGGAGCATCGATCTAAATAACTAGGCGGGATCTGGAATCAGCCACATTGTGTACCGAGGAGGGACTAAGACGCTTAAGAAAGGTGTTCCCTCCTTTGACTATCATGTTATAAGAGCAGAGTAGCATCATCCTAAAGAACTATGCGGGATCTAGAATTCACTGTGTTGGGTGCCGATTACCTGTTGAGGTACAAGAACGAAGTATCAACCTAAGTAACCAGGCAGGATCTGGAATTGATTGCAATGAGTAGCGAGAAGTGACATGGACACTTAGGATAGGTGTTCTCTCCTATGATCTCTAAAGTATGTGCACGAAGCATTATCCTAAGGAAGCAGGAGGGATCTGGAATCGACCTCGCTAGGTGGCAATTGGTTGCTTCATTTAATTGTACACATACATTAATACACGCAAGCACCACTTTTTATTAAGCTTATCACTTGTTCTTTACACGGGAGATCTTCGTACACAAAAGGAAAAGGAAATTGTCAGTTGTCCCAAAGCATCCTGGTTCGTCACGCCTGACTTGCCAAGCCATGAATTACGATCTTTGGTGGAGTGACCTGGGCTTGGCCCGAGTGGGTGTGATGACCCAATGTTGCATAAGCATGGCCCATAGATTTTGTGCTTAATAGTCGTGACTTCTTTGGGAGCTTTAGTTAATTCTAAAAGGCCTAGAATTTTTGAAATGATCACTTAAGCCCAAAAGAGGACTAACCCAAGAATGCCTTGTGAGATTTGGCCTTATTTAGAAACCTAGGCCTATTGGCTTTAGGCCCATGACCCAGATTTTGTCACAAGTGCCACGTGGCATGAAGATTCTACATTGTGAGTCTAGACCTGATAATGGGTTAAAGGGGTGAGAGAAGTGAAGGAAAATACTAAGAGATGGCCCACATGCCTATCTTAGAGAAATTGACACTTGTCAATATGTAAGAAACTTTCTAGATGAATCAAGGGACAAAAGGAACCTAGGAAGACTAAGGGAAATTTTGGCTAGATCATTTTCCACATGTTTAGAACCTTTTTCTTTCCCAAATTCAAGTTCCAAGGAAGATATCTTGGGAAGGGAAGCTTAAGGAAGTGAAATGGAGCCTTTCTAGGAGATTTGCATGGGAAACCGAAAGGAGGCTTATGGGATTTCGAATTTTAGTCAAATTTTTGAGAAGGGACAAGCATACATGGAGCGTCTAGAAGGATATGTGAAGAGACATTTGTATTGGAGAACAAGAATACCCTTAAGAATTCGGCTAGCACACTCTCAAACACTATGTTCCTTTGCCAATTGTCACCTAGGCTAATTTGGACCAATAGAACATGAAAGGTCACCTAGGGTAGGATCACTTGGAAGATGAAGCCTCATCTTGGGAAAGGAAGAAGGAGGGGGATGGCTAAGCTATGGCACATGTCATTTGCCACTTGTCAACCATGCCAAAGGTTACTTGTTTGGGAAAAGGACTAAGCATATGATGTTTTACCATGTTACCCTTAAAAGAAACACTCAATTGTTTGAAGAAATGAAGGGCATATAGGGAAGAGAGGAGGAATTCAGCCAAGGGAGAGGAACCCCACCAACCCCAAAAATGTTCCTTCCCAATGCAATCTAAGTGAAGAATCCCAATAGGCATTTTCGACCAAAGAAAAAAGAGGAAGAAAATCTTTTCCACTTGTCTTGCATGCATTGGATTTCAACCACCAATGAGGGAATGGGGAGTTTTCTATAAAATGAGAGGAAGACCACATACCCAAGGGCTTTTCCTTTTTGCCACTTTCAGTTTCTGTATGCTCTCACTCTCTCCACACAACTCTCTCAATTTTTTTTTGAAGATTCCCTCACTTTCTTGTATTTTCTTTGCAACCAAACAAGAGGATTTCTTATTTCAAGGGGAGATTTCAGCACACTAAGTCTAGACGAGGTAAGAATCAGTTTTTCTTTCTAAGTTTTACACACATGTCACTTTCTCAACCCGAAAATGAGATTCAAATCTTATTTGGACTATGAGTGTGATAGAACATCCACACTTTCTTGTGTTTTCTTGAAAATGACCTAGAGTTCTTAAGAAACCTTTGAATCTGAGTAGAGAGAAGAGTTCATCCTCTATGTTTTTCGATCATTACATGTATCTTTGCTACTTTAGGTTTTTGTTTTACTCTACAATTCGAAATGAAGGAGTTTTTACCCCAAAAACCCTAGAAGCTGAATGGATATGGACAACTATTACCCTAGAAATCTACACACACACTCAAGAACATGAAATAAGCTTTTTAGTTACTCTTTCTAATATAGAATGTTTGGATTTACAGCTTGCTAGTAATTCTTTATGCGGATTTTTGTAAGTATACTCCTAACTTGCTCTTGGTTAATACTTGTCTATGATTGTGTAAATCTTTTCTTTGCCATGTTTGTTTTGTTTGCTATTTCATGATTGCTTGTTTGATTAAGTTAATATGATCTTATATTAATCTATGGAAGGAATTATATGCTTTGAATTTGTGATGAATATGCCATGAAATACTCATGTATGTTTCAGTTTTCACTTGTTTGAGAATGATGGTTCATGTTTCATGATGTTTCGGCCATACCATGTCTTGAATGATTCGGATCTTAGCCAAATGTTATGATTTTATGCTTTGCTTCATTATGCTTTGATTCATATGTTATATGCTTGAAGATTGGAACATGTTTAAGTGATGAATCTCAAGATTTTTACCCCTATGTGTTTCAGCCTAAGCATGTTCCCATGGTTTCATGAATGTGTTTCGATGTAATCATGCTATAAATTGAACATGTTATGCTTGGTTATTTCATGCATGGCATTCCATATGTCAAATGTCAAGTATAAGTACGTATATCTTAAGTTCCATGTCTCATGCATTTGGGGAAAATATTTTTAAAGAAAAGTAGTTCTTTTTCAAGAAAAGAGTCAAATTTTTTATCATAACCCCAAGTGTTAGGACGGGAGATTGTCCTAGTGGAACTCTTCTGTCCACTCTGGAGTGATTAAGAATGGAGTGGTAACCCCTGAGTTGACGAAAAATAGTCAACGAGCCGCAAATGGATTATTTTTGAAGAATGCCAGAGCGAGGAAGCACCTAATACTAGTGGGTGCATAAAGCATGTAATTCGACAAAGTAAGGTCGAGTTATTATAATTCTCTGCATATCTCAAACTGTAGGGATTGTGGTAAACAGGGATGGTGGTAGAGGTCCTGCTTGTGATTCCCGCCTACAGATCGTTAATAGTACAATGACTAGCAAGAACACGCTATGTAAGGAGGGGAGCCTTGGTGTGTCTACCCTATGAATAAGAATAAAAGCTCATGTGATAAGGATCACTCAATGCAAATCTTATGATATGTTCTGTTAAGAAAAGTTCTAATTAAAAATCAACGTGAAAAAGAAAGTTAAAGAAGTTTTTTTGAAAATGTCAAAGTCTCTGTACAAGTCTTTTGAAAATGGTCAAATGCATATGTCAAGTTCTTTCAAGTCAAGTACATGTCCATACATGCATTTCATGATGTACCTCTTGCATGCTTGCGTTAACTTTGATATGTTGTTTGATTACTTGCTGAAATTTCTTAAAATCTCATTGTAATAGTTTACACCACCATTCCCCAACCGAAATGGTAGAAGTTGTTACAAGATTAGAAGACGATGCCTACGATCTAGAGGAAGAGAACGACACCTTTTCTAAAGTTTCGTGGTGTTTGGCTCCTGATGGAACTTTGACAATGAAGGAAAAAGAATCTTAGTTATTTTGGTGAAAAGAACTTGTGGTCTTTTGACCTCAGCTTTTGAGAAACAATATTTTGAGAAGGTACTGTGTTTTGGGAGACAAAACTTTCTTACTTGCTATTTTGGGATATTTAATCTCTGATTATACAATTTTATAGTCATGAACAAAGTGTTAATGTTTTTATTAGTATGGTATCATGTACTTTGCAATTGTTGTTTGCATTGCTTAGAACTTCCGACTTTTATTATTTTCCGCTGCAACGATATTGCATATTGCTAGTGTACTTAGGTGCATAGCATATTATCTGTCATGTATGAGGAGTATGTAGCCTTGTGTTACATGCCCCAGCATTTCAGCCACCGTCCAATCCCAAGCAGGGGTTGGGGGCACCACAGTGGGTATAAGAAACCCCTTCCAAGGACAGTACATAAAAACCAAAGAGTTCATGGTAGAGTTTCGCAAACAAAAGAATTTGGGGGCGTCGCAGGAACCCTTGCCACTTTGATTTGAGGAAGATCCAAGGTGGAGTTTCACAACAGATTCTTCTCAAAATCTGTCAAACAACAAAAAGTGAAGGAGTTTGCATCCCTGTTATAGTGCAGCATTACGGTGGAACAGTACGCTGCCATATTCATGGAGTTAGAAAGGTTTGCACCTCACTTGATTTAACAGAAAGGATGCAAGCACAAAAGTTCCAGGGAGGACTACAACCAAGAATCCGTTGCCAATTCTGAATAGAGAGGCTTGGCCGCTCAGATCAATTTTGAACGGAAAAAGGCCATGTCATTAGCTGAAAATGGTAGTGCAAAGAAGAATAAGCCTTTTACTAGTCCAGTGAAGGACAAGGTAGTAGTGTCCTATTGAGTTAGAGGTAGGATGTTGAAGGCCGATTTGATGATGTTTGGTCTGCTGGAGTTTGATCTAATTTTGGGGGTAGATTGATTGTTCCAACACTAGGCCAAGATACACTCTCGAAAGAAGGAAGTTGCGTTGGAACCCCCAAATGGTGGCATATGTTGTGTCTTGTTGGATCATTAAAACACTTTGCATCTTGATTTTATTGCAATAGATACTACTTGGGTATGTGTAACATGAAGTTTTGATATAAAAATAATGTCCATGCTGAATGTTGAACAAATTTTGATTGTCACTAATGTACCTATATATTTTGGTTTTATTTTTCTCTAAGGAGATGTGAATTGCAACAGGAAACATTGATCTACACCTAGTTCTAACTTCTTGATATGTTAAAAATAATATTGGTAGTCTAAATACTCAAATTCTGTGTGGAAATTATACAAGATTATGAGGAAGGGTCTTCTGTCATGAAATTAATTTATTGGAAACCAGCAACCTTGTATATATACACGGTCTCCCTTTCAGTGAAATTGTTAAATGTTTTTCATGAATTATAGGATTTGCTCCTTTTTTTTCTGTCACGTTTCTTTGGAATCCTCTACATCCACTAACCATAGTCAAAGAGATTAAGTTCATGACACAAAAAGTTTAGATATGTGAGGAGGCAGTGTTAAGTACTGCTAATTGTTAATTGAACAATAATTTAGCTTCAAATTAGTTTATTGTACTTGGTTGTTTATCTACTATAGTTGCTTTTTGGACATGTCACATTATATTGCTATGTTACAGTGTTTGGTTTTCATGTTGGATTTTCTTAAAATGTCATGTTATAGTTGTTGGTAACGTTCGCATTAGGAGAGCTCTACCACATGAAGAGTGCCAGCCATATGACCTCATCAGGTGGATGGTAGAGACTAGGGCCCGATGGTTTAGATGCCGTATTAGATCAACTCCACTAGCTACACCCGATTAGCCTGAGTCGAGCTAGGCAGTTGAGTAATGACAGGCTAAGTAGGAGCCACTATATCCTGACCCCTCTCCCCTCGACACGTTAGATTTTTCTGACCCCTCATTGAGTCGCATTCATTTCTATGAGAAGAGAGATCCCTAGCTTGAGAGTAAGGAGATTGAATAGGGGAGGAGCATGTCAATGCATTTTACGGTTTCAAGGAAGATGAGTATTATTACAACACCCAAGACGAGATGATAGAGGATGGCACTGAATGACCCCCTTGGAGCCCTGAGCCATAGCATAGTTGGTGAGTCACACTTAACTTTTATTTGATGCATGTCTTATATTTACTAAGACCCCAATTTCGAGGAAGAAATCTTGTTTTAAGGGGGGAGGATGTAACACCCCGACTAATTACCTATTAGGATTAGCCCTTCATCTCCCTTATAATGAGCTTTATAATACTATATTATATTTTTGGGCTTTATAATTTTTTTTAGCACAAAATGTATTTTATTTTTTATTTAAGAGAGTTAGTTAGATTTGTTTTACCCATTAAATTATGGCACTTAGTGTCATTAGTGGTTAAGCTTAAGGGTTAAGTATGGGTGGTTTGGTAAGCAAGCCCATTAATGCTACACTTAAGGCCCTTAAACCCTTAGAATGTTATGGGCTAAGACTTAGAAGTCTTGAACCAAGTCTTATAAGAGTTTAAGTCTTTGTGGAATAGCCTTAGAAAGATTTGGCCCAAGTGTGAGCAAGGCATAAGGCCTTTTGGGCTTAACTTGGTGTTAGCTTTGACCCATAGCCCATTTATGATAAGGCAAGCCTTTCGAGCACCATCTTTGTGGATATTGAGACCTCTCATGACCTCTTAAAATTTAGAACTAAGGTCTCCCATCAACCCACACCCAAAGCTCATAAACCATGCAACTCCCTCTCATGGCCCTTTTAAGCCCAACAAGGCCCAAAACCTTGTCTTACATTTTCACACTTCTGTTTGAAGGCTACATACACCATACCATTAGTTTCTCTCAAGCCTAAGTAGTACCCCACTCCCCTTAGGAATCCCAATTTGTCCATAATTAAGCTTTTAACTTGAGTGTTGAAGATTTACCCAACTTACCCATGATTAGTGATCTTCAAACCATATTTTAAGCTTAATGTGGCGCCTTCAGGCCCCACTTGGGATTGGACGGTGACAGAAATGCAAGGACATGTAACACAAGACTACACATCACTCATACATTACAGATAATATGATATGTACCTAAGTATACTAGTAGTATGCAATAATATAGCAGCGGAAAAATAGTAAAAGTTGGATTATTTAAGCAATGTGATAAGCAATTGCATAGCACATGACACCATTACTAACAAAATACCCCAACATTGTTCATTTCCATAAGCATGCATCATAAAAGATATAGCATCCCAAAAGCATAGAGTATATTTTGATCTCCCAAAAACATGGGATCTTCTCAAAACATTGTTCTTCAAAAGTTGAGATTTAAACCATAAGTTTTTTTTTCTTCTTTCCACAAAATATCTTAGGTTGCCATTTTCTTCATCACTACTGTCCCATCAGAAGTTAGACACCAAAAGACCCCGTGGGATTGCTGAGACGTAGACAATGTCAGACCTAAGTCCTTTGCAGCTGCCTTTACATCAGCCGAGGACTTCAAGGCTTGCTCAAGATAAGGAGACAATTGGTCCATATTCCACCAAAATTTCAGATTCTTGGATGGTTGATAGATCGTAGCATCAATCTCAATCTCACTAATGCTAGCTAGAATTTCCCTCAGAAGCTTGGCCGTGTGTTTTAATGCGTCAGCAGTATAGTCATAATGAGCCTGAACAGTAAGCTCGTCCTCTATCATGGAACCATTTAGGTTCATGGTTCTCGGGAATTCGGAGTTCCTGTCACAACTTCTACCATTCCCATTGGAGAGTGGTAGTGGAAACTACCACAATGAGATCTCGAGAAATCTCAGCAAGTAATCATGCAACATACAATAGTTAACTATAGCATGCAAGAGGTATATCATGAAATGCGTGCATGGACATGTACTTGGACATATCACTTTATCAAAACTTGACTTATGCATTTGACCATTTTCAAAAGACTTGTAATAGAGAATTTAGCTTTTTCAGAGAAACTTCTTGACTATCTTTTTCATGTTGATCTTAATCAAAACTTGCCTTATCAGAACATATCACAAGATTTTCATCGAGTGATCCTTATCATATCACAAGATTTTCATCAAGTGATCCATAACATATGAGCTATTATTCTTGTTTAGAGGGTGGACATAACACGATTTCCTTCGCACCGCGTGTTCCTACTAGTTATCACACCATCAATGGTCCGTACACCATGATAAATGTCATCAACAGAAATTTCATAATAACTCAACCTTACTTCGTCGGGTTACATGCCTTATGCACCCATTAGCGTTAGGCACTTCCTCGCTCCGGCATTCTTTAAAAAAAATCCATTCGAGACTCGTCGACGATTCTTTGTCGACGTAGGGGTTACCACTCCATTTTTAAGCATTCCATAGTGGACAGAGGAGTTCCACTAGGATATTCTCCTATCCTATTTCATGTTCTTGAGTGTGTGAGGGTTTCTAGGGCATCACTCAATCTTAAACCATACGGCCTCTAGGGTTTTTAGGTCAAAGCCCCTTCACTTCACACGTGTTATTGTACAAAACTTTAAGTAAGGTAAGAACACATATGGTGATCGAAAACATGGAGGATGAACATTCCCCACTATTCAGCTTCAAGAGTTCCTTGTAAACCCTCAGTCATTTTCCACAAAAACAGGTAAAAGAATGTGTGTTTCACCACTCTCGGAATCCTATGAGATTTCAATCTCATTTTGAGTTGAGAAAGTGACACATGTGTAGAACTAAGAGAAAACCGAGCCTTACCTTATCTATCCTTGAAGGTGGCGAAATCTTCTCTTGAAAAGAAATCTTCTTTTTTTGGTTGTAAAGAAAGTGTGAGAAAGTAAGAGAATCTTCAAGTGAGCATGTGAGAGTCGTGTGGAGAGAGTGAGAGTTTATGCAAATTCCAAAAAATGGTAAGGGAAAAGCCTATAGGCATGTACTCCCTCTTTTTTATAGTGGTCTCCTCACTTCCCTCTTTGGTTGCCTCCAAAACCCTTGCATGGGTGATAAGTGGTGAGTGTTTCTTCTTCCCACTTCACTTTTGCCGAAAAGACTATTAGAATCCCACTTTGAATTACATTGGGAAGGGACAACTTGGGTGGCATGTAGGGTTTCCTTTCCTTTGTCCGAAATCCCTCCTTTTCCCCTTCATGCCCTTCCTTTTTCTTAAGCAAGTGAATATCTCTTCAAGGGTACTTTTGTAAAACATGTCATGCCTCTTCCTTTTCCCAACAAACAAATTTTGAGATGGGTGACAAATGGCATAGGCGTGTGCCTTGTCCATTGCCTCCCAACTCTTCTCCTTCCCTTTTGTTGCTTCATCTTTTAATGCTCCTTCCCAAGATAACTCCCCATGTGCCATTGGTCTAGTAGTCACCTAAGTGACAAGTGGCAAGTGAAGAGGTTCTTGGGAGTGTGGTGGCCCAAATCCTAGAAGCATATTAGTCCTTTGATGCATAAGTCCCTTCATCTAATCTTCTAGAAGCTTAATGCGTGTTTGACACTTGGCAAAAAACTCACAAATTCAAAATCCCTTGTGCCCCTTCAGTTTCCCATGCAGATTTCCTAGAAAAACCACCTTTATCTTCCCTAGGCTCCCCTTTCCAAGAATATCTACCTTGGAACTCCAAACTAGGCCAAAACAATGGGCCTAGGCGTGAGGGAAAGGGTTGGCCGAAAATCCTTTAGTCTTCCTTCGTCCATTTTGTTTCTTGATTCCTCTAGAAGGTTTTTAATCTTTTTAGCCATTTTGATTTGAAATTCTCTTATTTTATTATCCAGTTGCATCATTCTTAGATCATATTAGAACCCTAGATAAATCTCAACACATGTCATTAAGGGTAATAACATGTCAAAACCCTAAACCCATACCAATCGGCACACATGTGTACTCTTGTGTGCATTGGACTGACAGCCCCTGGCCTAAGCTTTTTGTGCCTTTTTCTCAAGGTCATTATTTTCTTTTAGCATCTCAAAATACCCATTTCAATGCAGACTTAGTGGTGGACGAAATTGGTTCCAAGAACCAAACTAAAAACCCAAAAACCAACTACACCTAAACACTAGTTGGATGGAAACCGAATGCCTTGCAATTTGGTTTTTTTTTTTTGCTCTCAAATGACCCACACCCTCATGCCACCTCAATCACCATACAATCTCCAAGAGACCCTCAGATTTATTATGGGAAATTGACCAAATTTTTCCAACAAAAAAGCAATACACAACCAATGGCATCAAATCACCACCACTCGGCAACACCCTTACATTCACTTCTTCCCTTTGAGCTGCCACTTCACCATCACTTGGCAACCAATCCCCCACCTTCCATCACCTGTATAAGACTTCCAAGAGTGACTCATGACCTTCATAAATCAGCCATGAAGAAAGGACAAGAGGGTGAGTCAAGAAATGATCAAAACTGTCCAAGAATTTCAACCTTGAACCCAACAGCTACTATGCTTGATGTCATAAACTATTTTCATTTTTTTCCTTCTAATGATGCACCAAGGCAGCACTTGAAAGTTAAGAAATTCATTAGATTTGGGTCACCATTCACCTGCACAAGGTGATGCAACCAAGCTAGAAATTCAAACCTCCTTCTTCACCGCCCACTTCACCCAATCACCATGGACCAACGCCAACGTCCCTCTTCCTCCATAGCCTCCTATAAATACCTCCCTCACCCCCAAATTTCCTTCACACCACTTCTCCAAGCTTCCTCTTGAGCATTGAGAGCCTTCTTCCTTTAGAAAGTCTAGAGTGAATCTGGAAAACGTGTGTTCTTGAGAGTTTTTTAGAGTTCTTGTGTTGGGAGCTTTAGAGGGCCACGAAATTGTAAGTCTTCTTGCCCTAGATATTAGTTTGCATGTCATATTTTGCTTTTAAGTGTTGAAGTAATTTTTGGTTGAGTTTAGAAAATATTACCGTGCTTAAATCAAAACCGAGTCTATTAAGGTTGGATTAAGTGTGTAAATTGTTTTAAGTGGAAATTTTTCCTATGACATGTCTTAGCATATTTTGATATGATTTATTAATGCCTTATAATGATCATTGAATATTTGATTTGAGGATGAAAGCATGCCATGATAAGCTTTGATTTTATCTTGTGTTGATCATCCAAGCATGCACAATTTTGATTAATTTAAGCTTAACTTATGAAGTTTTGATTTATTTTACCTAGGCTTGAAATATGAGTATTTAGAAAACCTTATTATTGGAATAAGAATGAAAATTCATGATTTGGGTGAATTTTGAAGCATGCCTTCATGATTTAGGCTAGAAGATCATGCTTGATTAATTGATGATCAATGAAGATTAAGTTTTTTAGCCATGATTAAGTGTTGGGATGAACTTTTTCGCCTAACATTAAGCTTTTAACATGTCATTAAGGATTATAGTAATTATTTTCAGTTAAAGAAATTGAATATGCATGCATTCATAATGGTCAATAGTTGAAATTATACTTAGGCATCAATTAGAGTGCATGCCACGGGTTGAGTGTATTTGGACAAATTTCAATTTGATTTTTGGAATTTAAGGGAATAGATGATTTTAGAGCATAAAATATATGAGGTTTTTTAGTTTTGGTGGAATTTAGAGTTCGTTTGCAAATAGTGAGAAATTAGGGTCATACTAGTTTAGGGGTATTTTTGTAAATACTCATTTTTGAAACCCTTAGATTATGAACATCTTTCTTAGTAGTTCAAGTCCTAAGTTAGTACAACATTGATTACAACCGTCACGATTTTTCCAAACTCAGACAGTTTCTAAGTCGGCCTCTAACTTACACCTTGATAAGTTATTTATAATTTATTGATTAATGCTACATTCATGTTATAACTGTCATTTTGAGCATAAAACATCATGTTATATGATATATTGAGTATATGACATGTAAAATTTTTACTATTTTTAGCATATTGCATATAAATTTCATTTTCACATGAAACCTTGCTACATATGCACATGACATGAACTACACTTTTCAAGCATAACACGAAAATAATTTTTGTCACGATTCCAAAGGCTAGGATGGGGAATTATTCTAGTGAAACTTCTCTGTCCACTCTGGAGTGAGTAAAAATGGAGTGGTAAGCCCTGAGTTGACGGAGAGCAGTCAACAAGTTTCGAATAAGCTCTTTTAAAGAATGTCGGAGCGAAGTCAATTGTTGTGACACCTAAGGCTAGTAGATGTACATGTTATGATGTTATGTTACCAATGCATTAAGAACAAGTCTGCAGATAATGTAATTTTAACATGAGTTGTACTATGATCATCAGCAGGTACTCACAGTTCATATGGGGAACTGTGACGATACCAAACGTTAAGATGTTAGTGTTAAGATTAAATGTGAATTGCTAATAATGATGAAACATTATGATCAAATATATGTTTTTGACAGTTGAAGTCAAAAATTTTCTTTGTAAGAAAATGTGTCTCAATTTTTTACAAATGTTGAGAAATCTAGATGGGAGACATATACTAATTTTTCTGCATCACATGCATTTTATATTTATTATTCATCATGCATAATTTATCTTTGTACACGTTGGTTGTCTAACTTATTGATATTTCAAGTAAATCTCACCCCTTGTGGACCCACTATCATTCCACTTAGAATGATAGAAGTTGTGTCAGGACCCATCGATGACAAACTAGATGGACTAGTGGATCCGATTGATTGAAGAGGAGTCGGATCTTAACAAAAGATTACACCTCATTCTGATATTTATACCACTAACCCTTTGTGCATTAGTACGCATGAGCTGATTTAGCATGAAGATTTATTATCAAGAATAATTGTACTAAGATAATGCTACCTTATGATTTGAACTTATGATGGTTATGATTGACATTGGGATGTTTTAGTTTATTCTGATATAAGTTTTATTTAGTCACCCTTATTCCGTTGTGATTATTACATACTACTAGATGCATTTATAGGATGCATTGTATGTTAACTATCATGAATGAGGGTATGTGACCTTGTGTTACAGCTCCCGACACTCTAAGTCTCAGTTTCATCCCAAGTGGAGATTGGAGGCGCCACAAGTTTGCAAAATAAATTAGTTATACGGCGAGCATGGTAACATTATTTTTATTTTATTAAATAATTGACTATAATTTTTTCGATACAATAATTTGGTTTAACATAATACTTAATGATGATATTTGTTTTTATAGAAACACAATAAATGAAATTGGACAAGCTAACTAAAGATGTTATGGAGCTAGATATCAACAAGAGCAAGGAGAACGCTTCACTTCCTTTTTCAAGTTCTAAAATTGTTTAGATTTTTTTTTATCATTATTGGGATTAAACATTAATATTATTACAATATGTTTATGTTTTTTTAATTTGGATTGTAATTCTAGACTTATGAAGTTATCCTCATATTTGGTGTTGTTTGGATTTTAATTTTGTAATTTTGGACTTATTTAGCTAGTTTTATATTTTTTGGAGATATTGTGATATTGAATTTTATGTGAAATTATGATAATCAGGTCAAATGGGTTATTCCATTTACATAAATGGGTTGAAACGGATCATGTTGTGTCAACCAATTTCTAATTAATTAAAAACGGATCGTGTTGTGTCAATCCGTTATTTTAATAGGTTGTGTTAGAGGTTGAAAATCTGATCCGTTAAGATTAACGGGTCGTGTTTGGGTTGACTCATATAGTATAATGTACATGACTTGACATGACATGAACACGACCCACTAACATGATTTACCACCCGATTCAAGACTAAAAACCAAATCTTGGTGTTGTTGCTTTAACACCTTCATATCAACTCCAAAGGCTATAAAGTCTATAAATAACACTTCTAACATGTTCATCAAACAAACCTAGGTAATATAATGCTTGACTAACTTCAAAAATCACAAAACACAACAACTTAGAATCGGTTTGCATGGAAATTGTAACACCCCGCCTAATTAACCATTAGGATTTGTGGTGCTCCCAGCCCCCGCTTGGGATTGGATAATGACTGTAATGTCGGGACATGCAACACAAGACTACATACCTCTCGTATATAATAGATAAGATGCAATGCACCTATGTATACTAGCAGTATGCAATAAATCGCAGCAGAATAAGTCATTTTAATGTTGTACCAGAATAAACTAATATCCCAACTGCATTCATAGCTTTAAATCACACTTCTTAGCAATGGAGTATCAAGCTCTTTGTTTACACTTTAACAAAACAAGATTGTCTAAAAAGGTCTTAACAAAGAAATCATTAATGCATCTTTCTAATCTCAGCTATCTCCAAGTAGGTCATGACTAGATCCCTTTTTTCCTCTGGGTTGAGCTCATCCTTTGCCTTCATCACTATCCGGACTCCTGGTCCTGCTAAAGGTTCTACCATTCCGGGTTGGGAATGGTAGTGGAAACTGTCACGGTGAGATTTCAAGAAATCGCAGCAAGTAAACACGCAACAGATAATAGCTAACACAAGCATACAAGAGGTATATCATGTAATGTGTGCATAAACATGTACTTGACATATGACTTGACCAGAACTTGACTTATGCATTTGACCATTTTCAAAATATTTCTAACAGAGACTTTAACATTTTTAGAAAACTTCTTTAACTTTCTTTTTTTCAGGTTGATCTTATTTAGAACTTGCCTTATCAGAACATATCATAAGATTTTCATCGACTGATCCTTATCATATCATGAGATTTTCATCAAGTGATCCATAACAGATGAGCTCTTATTCTTGTTTAGAGGGTGGACACAACATGGCTCCCGTTTGCACCGCGTGTTCCTGCTAGTTACAACACCATCAACGGTCTATACACCGTGATGACTACATCATAAACAGAGATTTCATAATAACTTGACCCTACTTCGTTGAGTTACCTGCCTTATGCACCCACTAGAGTTAGGCGCTTCCTCGCTTCGGCATTCTTTAAAAGGAATTCATTCCAGACTCGTCGACTGTTCTTTGTCAACCCAGGGGTTATCACTCCATTCTTAAACACTCTAGAATGGACAGAGGAGTTCCACTGGGACATTCCCCCGCCTTAGCACTTGGGGTCGTGATAAAACTTTTAAACCCTTTTCTTTGAAAACACTTCTTGGAATCACTTTTTCCCAAATGCGTGTGACATGAGACTTAAGACATACATACTTACACTTGACATATGACAAATGAAATGCCGTATATGGAATAACCAAACATAACATGTTCAATTCATGACATGATAACATAGATCACATGGGCTGTCAAAACACATACTTGGAACTATGAAAAAGTACCTTGGCCGAAACATGTAAGTGCAAAAATATGAAGAATCATCACTTAAATATGCTTCAAACTTCAAACATATCGCTTAGAAATCAAAGCATAATGAAACAAGACATAAAATCATGGTATTTTGATAAGATCCAAATTTTTCAAGACATAGTATAGCCTAATCATCAAGCATCATAAATTAACAACAAATTTTTCCTTAGAACCGAAATAGCTAAGGACATTCTTGCCATTTTCATCTTAAAATCAAATCATACCATTCATGTAATATTCATGTTCCATGATCATATAAGCATATTCAAACAAACAAATAAGAAAAAGCAAACAAAGTAAACAGAACCATGAAAGGATTTACACAATCATATACAAATATTAACCAAGAGTAAGTTGAGTGTATACTTACAAACTTTTCCTTGCTTACAAAGAGTATGTCAAAAATCTTGAAGAGAAGGCTCGGTTTGCACTGTTCTAACCAACAACTCTTGGTTTTCACCATTGTAGTGTGTTAGGCTCTTCATTCGAATGTGGTGTAGCTAGAGCTTTAGGTGTGTATGTGAGTGGAGAGGAAAATAAAAGAATAGGGTGAGAATTTTGTGTAAAGCCTCAAATCAGAAGATGAATGGATGTTTTTATACTAAAAGAAACCCAAACTCTCTTTCTTCTTGCTTTAGCTTTAATGCCAAGTGGATTGCCTTCGATTTTTGGCTATTGCATGTTGTACAAGTGGCATATGGAGGGTTTGCATGTTGGACAAGTGGCATAGCTAATGCATGTGGGATAAGGGGTGCCTTTGCTGATGCATGTGGGATAAGTGGCGCTTAGGCTAGGCTATAGGGAACACAAAAGTATTCTTGAAAAGAATAATCTTGCCAAGTGGCGTGGCTCATTGGAAATTCTAAATACCCATCATCCTTGATTTTCCTAGGAAATCTAAGAATATCCTTGCATGGGCGCCATGTGTCAAAACCCCTCCCTGGGAAATCCAAAAGATCCTCTGCATGAATGACATATGGTGTGGTATCTTGTCAAAATTCGAAATCCTAAGAGGCTCCTTGGGTATGCTCCCCCATATGGTCCATATTCAATGAACCTCTTGGGCAAAATTGTCATTTGATAAATTCTAACCCTAGGCTTGAACCTGGTATACTAGTGCATGCTCGCCAAGTGGCAAAAGGCATGTAGGAAGTGGGTGCGTGTTCCCCATGAATCCTTCCCTTTCCCATGAGTCTCTTCCTATTTCCCATGTGTCTTTTCCTTTTCCCATGCATGTCCCTTACTCTTCCCTAAGCGAGAAGCTTCTTCTTCATATGTATGTTCCCTAGGTGACTCTCCCACTTCTTTATGCTTTTCAAGAACTAAAAACATGACATGTGGCAATGTAGTGGCCGAAACCCTAGGGGTACAAGGGTAATTTTCATGCATTGTCTCTTCCACTCCCTTCTAGAACCTTTTTCTCTACTTATGCATGAATGACAAATGGCAAAATATCAGAAAATAACTTGGGTGAAAGTGTGGCTTAGAGATCCAAAAGTCTCTTAATGTTCCAATGTAAATCCTTCAGAAAATCTCACATTTGTATTCCCTATGCAAAATCTTCTTGGAACTCTTCACTAAGAACAAGTGGTGTGAGGTGAAGGTGTTTGGGAGGGTGAGTGGCGTGCACAACTCCTTGGAACTCACAAAAATCTTGTTGGTGCTTATGTAGTCCATCGAGGTTCCCAAAACCATGTCCCCTTATTTTTTTTCATCCATTTTTATATCCAAGTTCAATGTATCTAGATGTGAGGTGTGCATGTGAAACATGTGGCGTGTGAGGAGTGAGTGTGTGTGTGGTGGCCGAAAAAGTCATCTCTTCCCAAGAAGATCTTCCTCCTACCAATGTCTTGGATATTGTGTGATTGGTCATTGTGAGTGGCAAAATGCACAAATCCCCTTTGCCCTTGCCGTCCACCTCAAGTGTGCCTTCACAAGATTCTTCTAGAATCTTTATAGGCATGTAGGTCCTTCTCTTTCCAAGCAAGATTTTGCCCTTTCCCAAGACAAAACTCTTCACCTTTCATTTGCATGCATAACACTTGGGCAACTCTTCTAGAAATCCAATGCATGCTTGACAAGTGTCACCCTTGCCTTTTCCCAAAGTTCCAAATAAGAAGTGATTTTCCTAAAATTTCCAAAAACTCCTTAAAGCCAAGTGGCACCATCTCCTTGCAAAGAGGGTAAACTTGAGCCTTCCAAAGTCAAAGTCCTTAATGTGCCAAATTCCTAAAGGCATTTTCTTCTATTTTTCTCTTGTTGGCTTTTTAACTTAGAACTCTAAGATCCAATCCAACAAAAATAGAAAGTGGCCTCAAGAATTCTTCCAACACTTGGCCAATAACCCAAATAAATAAATAAATAGATAAATGATATACACAAGAATTACGAATGGAATCTTAGCAAAAATTTGGGGTGTCACATCCGGATTAGCCCTTAAACACTCTAGATTAAGCGTTTAATTTTGGGTTATTGCTAACATCAATGTTGATAGTGAGGTTAGCCTTAACCTTTACACTTGGTATCAACCTTGGTATTTAGTATCATTAAGCAAAGGATTAGAAAAGCAAGCTCATTAGCAAATTTTGTGAGGCCTTTAGGACCTAAGAACATTCATGGGCCTAACCTTAGAAGCCTTGAACCAAGCCCTTAGGAAATTCAAGACTTAGTAGCTAGATTTGGCCCACGCATATGGAAGGCTTAAGGCCTTTGGGCCAAACTTGGTGTAAAATTGACCCATGGCCCAATTAGGCCAAGTTAAGCCATTTCAAGCCCGTCTTAGTGGATCTTGAGGTCTCTTTTCAACCCTAAAAAATCTAGAAGTGAGGCCCCCTCTCATTCAGCCCAAAAGCTCATAAGCCATCAACCCATACACTTGGCCCTTTTACGCCCACAAGGCCTAATGCTATGTTTGGGTTTATTTCACTTTTCAAGTTGAATGCATGGTTTTGCTCATAGGCCCAATATTTTTGTGCCATTTTCTCAAGGGTAATATATTCCATAGAAACCTCATGAGACCCCTTCAAACTCAGAATAAGCCTTGGACAAAATTGGTTTCATAAACCAAACCAAGAAGCCAAACCACTTGCACCCTTAGGCTAGTTGAGTGGGAACCAGTTGGGTTGAGATTTAACCAACCATATGCCTTGGCTGAGCCACCACCCCATGCCACCTCCATCACCACCCAATACCCAAAAGGCCCCATGGCCATCATAAAAAATTTGACTCAGTTTTTCCCACCAATGACCACCCAAAACCGAAGCTTAAAAACTGCCAAGTGAAACCACTTGAATCTGCTAGTTACCATAGGTGATTTACTTGACTTTTTGACATCTGAACTATGCTCCCCGACTTGGCCACCTCTATAAGACCATTGTAGCCATAGTAAGGAGGAAATCATGGTAGTTTCAGGCCACTATTCCCCCTGCACAAGGTGACATAAGCCAATGGAAACAAATCTGGAAAGTTCAGCTTCTTACACACTGCCCACCTCCACCAATCCCCTTGAACCAAAGCTAACGTCTCCACCCCCTTGGCCACCTATAAATACCTCTCTCACTTTCTCATTTCCTCCACACCTCAGCTCCAACCTTTCTTTTGAGTCTTGAGAGCACTTCTCCCCCTTAGAGAGCAATAGAGAGAAAACGAGCAGGTTTTTTGTTAGTTCTTGAGTGCTTTTGAGCAAGGTTGTCTTGAGAGCTTTGAAGGCCACGGAATTTGTAAGTTTTCTTGCCCTTGATCCTAATTTGAATTTCAAGCTTTATTTTCATGTGTTGGTATGAGATTTGGTGGAGTTTAGAGAAGAACATCATGCTTAGTTCAAAACAAGGTCATTAAATGATGGTTTGAATTTTTAAATAATTTTAAGTAGAAATTTAGCTATGGCATGTCTTAAGTATGATTTGATATGATTTATTATTGTCTTAGAATTATTATGTAAGGTTAATTTTTTATTAAAAGCATGCCATGATAGGATTTAATTCTATCTTGTTTTGATCATCAAAGCATGTATCGGTTTTGAATACGTTTGTGATTAAGGATTCTTAGCCATGATTAAGTGTCGGGATGAACATGATTATCCTAGAACTAGCCGTCATCATATCATTAAAGACTTTAGAAATTTTTTGTGATTAAATAAAATCTCATATGCATACATTCATAAGGATCAATAGTGGAAAACGCACTTAGGCATCAACTAGAGTGCATGCCACGAGTTAGGACTATTTGAGCAAGTTTCTATTTTTTTTTTCAGAAATCCAAGGATATATATGGTTTTATAATACCAAAAATATGAATTTCATGAATTTTGGTTAAATTTGGAGTTCGTATGCAATTAATAAAAAATTAGGGCCTTAATGGCAATTTTTGAAAGTCTAGGGGTATTTTTGTAAATACTCATTTTTGAAACCTTTGATTTTGAACCTCATCCATAATAGTATTAATCCTAACTTAGTACGCACTTGATTTCAGCTGCTACGACATTGTTTCAATTACTCAGAAAGTTTGTAAGTTGGCCTCTAACTTATACCTTGATAGATTATTTATGAATTATTGATAAATATTTCATTCATATTTCAATTATAATTTTGAGCATAAAATATAATCTTATATGATACATTGAGTGCATACTTACGTGAAATGTGATATTTTTCACTATTTTTGCATATTGCATCTATAAATGTCATTTTTGTATGAAAACTTGCCACATATGCACATGTCATAAAAATATTTTCCAAGCATAGCAAGAAAATAATTTTTATCATGACTCCAAATGCTAGGATGAGGAATTATCCTAGTGAAACCCCTTTTTCCACTCTAGAGTGTTTAAAAATTGAGTGATAACCCATGTGTTGACAAAGAACAGTCAACGAGGTTCAAGTGGGTTCTTTTTAAAGAACGTCGGAATGAAGTCAATATGTTATGACACCTAATGTTGGTAGGTGTACACATTATGATGTTATGTTATATTTACCAATGCAATGAGATCGAGTTTATAGACAACGTAGTCTCACATGAGTTGTACTACGGTCATCGACAAGTACTCACAGTGCATATGGGGAACTGTGACATTACCACACGTTATGATGTTATATGAATTGTTAATAGTGATGAAAGTTTATGATAAAGTTACATTTTTAAAAATAGAAGTAAAAATGTGTTGACCATGCTAAAGGAATTCTCACCCTATGACCAGCGAGCAAGAACTGTGTTGACCATGCTAGGGCGATAATAAAGAGCTGAAGAGGCTAGTAATTTGGAAAAAAGATGGTCTACAAAAAAGGGTGAGTACTAGTCAAGGATAAGACTGATAGAAATGTAAGAGCTCTTCCAGATAATGAGGACATGCTTAGAATGCAACAGGTTTCATACGTAAAGGCCCAGATTCCATCTAAGACATCATGTCTGGAGTAAGCCTCTGGAGAAAAGATTACGGACTTGTAGGCCATATCATCTGATCTTAAAGGTATGCTTCAGCACCATGTGGGAGACTCTTATTAAGGGAAGGACTGCGAGACTGGACCCAAGGAAAACTGTAACAACGTGCGTGTCTTGTCTCATCAGTCACTCGATCTCTATAATTCTTCAAGCATAGCAGTACTCAGAAAGACATTTTACAATCCCTCACTATAAAAGAGTATATTCAACAAGGGACAAAATCTCACTTTTGAGATTGTCAAGTGTGTGATCTTCTTTGGAATCGAAGTCTTCAACGAGAGCAAGTGACTTTGAAAGGAGCAATGGGAGGATTTTAAATATTGTTCAAGTTAGTTAGCTCCTAAGAGCATTGTGGGGTAAATGTTTGTGAGTATGTTGTAAGGTTAAGCTTTGCATATTCTGTAACTCCCCTCCCCCCCTTTCTTCCACATGAAAAATAGTATATATCTTCTTCATTATGTTTATGAATTATCTTTACACTGTGATTTTGAGATAATGAGTTTGAATGATGTGGATTGGTGGTGATTTTGATTTCCGGATGCACAAGTCTTACCATATGTCAATCATCATGAACGGGTTGAGGCATCTCCACACCATTCCTATGACACATTGCCATGAGTTTCATACGAGTTAGAGATGTTAGAAATTTGGACCTCCCAAATTCTCCACCCAGGATCCACAATATGCAGGAATATAAAGAAAAACAGAGAAATAATAACAATAAAAAAATTTACCTGAAAACTCCCAAAACAGGAGGAAAAATCAGCAGACAACGAGAAGAAAATGCACTATGTGAAAATTGTTACAATCACACAATTTTTCTCCTCACTCCAAATGACACTCACAAATTTTTCCCACTAAAAAAACTTTAACTCTCACCTCTTTCCCTTTTACAAGAAAAGGTCAACAGAGGATTTAGTCACAAGTTATCACTTGATAACTTGTTGTTTTCGGTATGTCTTAATCAATAAGTCTTAGCCTCCTTATATAGGCCAAGAGGCTTGCTCTTGCTTCACTTCCTACCCATGTGGGATTGAAGCCAAGGAGCAAACCCAACAAGAGAGAGTCTCCGTGATAATTAGGGTGGAACGTTTTCATGTTAGCTTCACTTGATAAACAGGTAAAGAGATTCCTCAGTGTATCATGTGTGGTGTCTTCTAGTCGGTTGACCAGGTAGTGTCATTTCCTGAGTTTTTCATGTGTGTTGTCTTCGTGTGTGTTTACGAGGTTGAGTGATTCCCACGTCAGATGATTTGAACTGGTCAATCAACTTGCATGATGACCGGGTAAAGTAATTCCCCACATCAAACGGAGGACTGATTCTTTGCTTTCTATTTATATGATAAGATATGATAAATGTCATATGTTTTGATGAGAGGGTGGTTCCTCACCTCGGTGATAATTATGTATACTTAAGATTTGCTTAGAGGGTGATTCCTCACCATGCTTATATACTTATGTTTTATTCAGAGTGTGGTTCCTTACCATAACTATGAATACATGTGGTTCTACTTGGAGAGTGATTACTCATCATGCATAAATATATGTGTTTACATATCATTTACATGAAATAGTGCATGCATCTTCACTTGCATTGTCTCTTATTAGTAGTATTGTCCTAGATGTTTAACCTACCTATGATTTCATTTATCAAAATTTTAGAACTTGATGCATACGTAGCCCAAGAAGAGTTTCCCCAAGTGATAGAAACGGAGGCCTGTCTCCATTATTAGTTATTTTTATTTTGTGGTGATGTACTTTTTAGTTAGGTAACAAATCATGTTCAGTTTGTCATACCTAGATGTAAGTGATGAACAGTTGGTGTTATATAACATTATTTAAGAAGTAACAATCACATGGGGATAAAATTATCGGTTTAGACCTCTGGTGAAATTAACTTTAGTTTCTAACTAAACCTATATTTATTTCATTGCAATTTATTCTACTTACATGGTATTCAATCCATGATTATGCACCTAGATCAAAAAGTAACACCAGGGTGTTGCCGACTGGCTTGCACCCCTGGCACCATAGATCCTCACCATGCTCTTTACGAAGGAACGGGGCGCCACACTATATGTCTACTATGATGCCCCCGACCTCCCATTTGTGATTTGACAAGTTGTTAAGATGTCGAAACATGTAACACTTGGTTACACACCCCATACATTTATGACAGTAATATGCCTGCTCTTAGCATATTACTAATGATTTGAACAAAGAGGAAAGTACTAAGTCTAAAATAATTAGTACTAAAGGAAAAAAAAAATTAAACCTCATATATTGTATCAATAATGTCATCCATAAGTCACCAAATATATACATAACTATCACTGAGTTATTACATAACCATAAGATGGCTCGAAAGCCAGATAAAAGTTCTACCCATGGACAAAATAAGACATAATGGTGGGTGGCCAATAAATGATCCACCAATAGAAAGTCAAGGTATCCTTTTCACTCATCTGGGTGCGGTTGGTCATGAAGCCTTTGGGCCTAACTTGGTGGTAGTAGAGGCCCTTGGCCCAACCTTAGAAAGGCATGCCATTTTGACCCAATCTTGGTAGACCTTTGAGGCCTTATATGAGCCTTCAAGTTTGGGCATAAGGTCCACTCATTGACACACACCAAAAGCCCACAACCAAGAGACTTACACAAATAGCCCTACAAGCCCGCTCAAAAGCCTTGCCTTCTATTTTTACACTTCAAATTGAAGCCCACATACACCATACCATTGATTTGCCTCAAGCCCAAGAAGTACCCCATGCTCCTAAGGTCCCCACTTCACCATAATTAAGCTCCTAGCTTGAGTTAAGGGCATTAATCAAGTTACACATAATTAGTGACCTCTAAACCATGTTTAAGCTTAATTTTCCTTTAATTATTTCCTGCATTTTTTATATGAAATTTATTGATTCTGCATCATTATTAGACCAAATTAGAAGTTTAATCTTGATGCAACACATGTCAATCGAGGCAAAGACATGTCAATAACCAAATCACAACAATCGGCGCACATGTGTTCCTTCATGTGCATTGCACCAAATCAGCCCCTAGCACATGCCTTTTGCACCATTTTCTCAATGAAAATTTCATCATTTAACACCTCACATTATTCCTCATAGTTCAGTTCTAATGATGGACGAATTGGCTCTAAGGAACCAAACCAAAAACCCAACTTATTCCATTAGAAACCTAGTTGAAGCTAAACTGAGTGACATTGTGTCTTTGTTTGAATTTCTGCTCTTGGTTGAGCCAACACCACACACCACCTCCCTTTCCCTCCAATCACCATGAGCCCCTCAAAGCCATCATGAAGTCTTGACCAAGTTTTCCCCAAAGCCAAACACCACAAACCGATGGGCATCAAGCTTGAACCATTCGGCAATTTCACCCTCTTCCATGAGCTGCACACACTTGAGTGCTTGGTAGTCAATCCCTCCACCTTTCACCACCTGAGAAAGCCTTCAAAGAGTTTCATTATACCTGCACAAAACAGCCATAGAAAAAAGACAAGGGTGATACAAGCATGAGATGAAAATCTATCCAAATTTTAGACTCCTACCCAACAGCATCATGGCATGACTTAATGTCATTTTTTTTTTTCATTTTGCATTTTTATTTCTGCACCATGGCAGAACCTACACCCACATGTTACCTTGAAGACCCTAAAATGAAGAAATCATGAAAGGTTAGGATAATATTCACTTGCACAAGTGATTACACAAGCTGAAATTTCATCACCACACTCCACCGCCCACTCAACCAATCACCAAGCCCTTCTTCATCCAAGGCCAACCTCCCCTCTTGAAGCCTATAAATACCTTCATCACTTTCTCATTTCTCAACACCTCTCCTCCAAGCCTTCTCTTGAATCTTGAGAGCATTTTCTCCCCATAGTGTGCATAAGAGTAAAACCGAGTGAGTTTTAGAGTGTTCTTGAAGTGAGTGTGTTTGGGAGCTTTAAGGGCCAAGATTTTTGTAAGTATTCTTGCTTATCTTTTTGTTAGTGTTATAATGACATATTAGGTTTAATTTATTCCATGGCAATGAGTTTTTACTTGAGTTTAGTTGAGGCTACCATGCTTAGTTCAAAACCAGGTTAATTGGGATCCTTGATTTCATAAATTGTTTTTAAGTTGAATTTTTTGCTATGAAATGTCTTAGAATAATTTTATATTATTCAAGAATGTCTTAGAATGAATTTTGAAGGTTTCATTTTGAAGTTAGAAGCATGCCATAATAGGCTTTCATTCTATCTTGTGTTGATCATCTAGCACGCATCGGTTTTGATTAGTATATGCTTAACTTATGGAAGTTTTAATTAATTTACCTAGGCTTGAATAATGTGAATTTATAAAATCCTTGTGATTGGGATAAGAATGAAAATGCATTATTTGATTAAGTTTTTGAAAAATCTCTTGGTGAATAAAGCTAGAAACATCATGCATGCTTAATGGGTGGTTTAGTGGTGATTAAGGTCTTAAGCCATGTTTATGTGTTGGGAGGAACTTGTATGACCTGAACCTAAGTTTTTAATTTTTCATTAAGGTTTTAATTATTTATGGTACTTGATTAAATTGAATACACATGCATCCTTGGGGTTTAATTAGTTGAAATCACACTTAGGCATTAATGGAATGCATGCCACGGGTTGGGTGTGATTAGCATAGTTGCACTTTGATTCTTAAAATTATAAAGGCATAGATAATTTTAGAACAAATAAAATATAGGGTTTATGAAGTTTGTTAAATTTTGGGCCTCATTTGCAAATAGTGAAAATTTGAGGCCTTAGCGGCAACTTTTAAAAGTTTAGGGGTATTCTTGTAAATGCTTATTTTTGAACCTTTTGATTATGAAAATCTTCCTTAGAATCTCAAATCCTAACTTAGTGTAACCTTGTTTACAATCGCTACGATTTTTCAAACTCGAACAGTTTGTAAGTTGGTCACTAACTTACACTTGGATAAATTATTTATGATTTATCTATAAATCCCACATTCATTATATAAATGTCATTTGAGCATGAAACATCATATTATATGATACATTGAGTATATGACTACTTGCTTACATGACATGAGCAATTTTAGTCATTTGAGCATATTATACAAAACTGTCATTTTCACTTAAAGCATACTGACAAATGTATGCCATGAAAAATATTCTCAAGCATAGTATGAAAACTTAATTTTGTCACGACCCCATAAGTTAGGATAGCGATTTATCCTAGTGGAACTCTTTTATCCACTCTAGACTGAGTAAAAATAGAGTGGTAACCCTAGGTTAATAAAGAACAGTCAACGGATTTCGAATAGAATCTTTGTTAAAGAACGCCAAAGCGAAATCAAATTTTATGATACGTGGGTGTATATGTTATGATGTTTTGATGTTGTGATAATAATGTTATGTTATCAATGCATTGAGAACTAGTCTACAGACAATATAGTTTCAACATGAGTTGTACTAAGGTCACCAAAAGGTACTCACAGTGCTTATAGGGAACTATGATGATACCATACGTTATGATGTTGTGTTAATATGATTGTTAATGATGCTTAATGATGATGAAATGTTATGTCTTTTGAAAGTTGAATTGAAAAAATTTCACTATAAGAAAATGTGCATCAAGGTTTGTCTGCAAAAGTTGAAGAATCTAGATGGGAGACAAATACTGATTTTCTGCATAGCATGCATTTTATATTTATAATTTATCTTTGTGCACGTTGATTGTTTAACTTATTGAGATTTCAAGTAAATCTTACTGCTTGTGGACCCACTATCATTCCAATCAAGATGATAGAAGTTATATCAGGACTAGACAATGACAAATAGGATGGACCAGTGGATCTGACTGATTGAAGAGGAGCCAGACCTGGATTGAGAATTAGATCTTATTTTGTTGTTTATAGCTCTAGCCCTTCGTACCTTAAAGCGTATGAAGGAGTTGCTCTAATCATAGAGACTTATTATTTGAAGTATTTTGTATTGAGGATACGCTACATTATCCTTTGAACTCATGATGAATTTTAATACTATTGGGATGTTTTAGTTCATTCTGGCATAAGTCATAATTAGTTACCCTTGTTCCGCTGCGATTATTGTATATTGTTGGTTGCATTCTAAGATATATTGCATATTAACTCTCATGAACGGAGATATGTAACTTTGTATTGCATATCCTGATGCTTTAAGTCTCCGTTCCATCCCAAGCGAAAGTTGGAGACATCACATCAAAGATTCCCTTGTCGTACTAGTCTACAAACTCTACAGTTTCGAAGATCAGTACCGTAGCGTGACTATCATGGTGAAATCAAAAGTCTCAACAAATTAACTGTGTGACAAGACTCATGAAAGTATGCAATGACAACTATCACACGGATAGAGAAATTCATGAGAATAAAACACACCCAAGGATATTTTCTCTAGATTCCTCAATGTCTTCATTTCCAAAAGTCCCCTTTCTTTCCTATTACCCTTACGCCACAGCCTCCCCTAAAGATTCATTTTCACTTCCTAGTTCCCCTCGTCACAACTACGAGTAACATCTGTCATTATGAATTCACCTCAAGAACACTTAAAGTTTCGGATAACCATCCTTTACCTCAAGCTTATGTAGCCTCCACCAGCCAAGAGGCAAGTCCTCCAACCTGAGATCATTGCCTTCTAGTCCTAGGTCATTGATAGTCCAGCATCTACCTAAGGGATACCACTATATTCTTAAACACTCTAGAGTGACAAGAGGAGTTTCAATAAAAAGATTCTCATGACATAAGATGTGTGACGCCCTCAAACCTACTTGGGATTTGGTAGAGGACATGCAACTCAAGATTACCTGCTCTCATTCATGACAGATAAAGCTGCAATCCACCTAACATGCATCAAATAGTATGCAATATATGCAATGGATAATTTTTTTCTTTTGAAAAACACTATGTACTAGACATGATATATCCCAAAATAATCATAAGCATACTTCGTAATTCACATGATAGTAAGTATCTAAAAGTTTTAGTGCTTCTCCAAAAGATTTGTAACGTCATAAGTACTAGAGACAGAGCACCATCATTACAGTATAAAAATTAAACTATTATAATAGATTTCTGAGCTGCCCACGCAGCTCTGCTATGATGTCCAAAGTAGCGTCTAGGAAACAGATAACCGTGGTTATCAGTTCTGTGTCATTCCTTTGCAGCCTAGTCAGCCTTGTCCAGACCTTCGGGTGCTAGTTCTCAATGTCCTGTTCCAAGGGGGATGATAATTGGGACTATCAAGTGAGATTTTATTACAAATCTTAACAAGTTAACAACCAACCAAACTAGCAATATACAGATGAATGCATGATAGTAAAATGAACTAATTAATGAATGAGGATGTGAACATGAATGAGAGTGAAATGACTTGGCAAATAGCATGACACGTGCTAACGTAACTGAAAACAGACATGGACTAAAAACTGACATTACTGAGCTGACATGAGCTTAACGTAAACTTGGAATCTTGTTTAACAATAAACTTGTAACTAAAAGTGAAATGTGGATGCTACACGGGTACCCTAGAGCCATGTGCCCCTATCAGTACTGGATCACATCACTGGCATCTGCACTAGCTGTGAGTACTTTAATATACTGAAATGAAACTGTGGTTGGCACCACTAGTGTCTGTGCCTAACTTCACTCTAGAAACTAGTTATTTAGGTCTCATTCAAAGCCTGTTGATCTTTATCTTGTCAAATCAGGTAATTTCAAAACAATTTAAACGCTCCACCACTAGGATAATATCTCATCCTAGCACTTGGGGTTGTAATAAAAATAAAAGACTCAACTAACTTCAAAATATTGCTTTTCATGACATACTCTATGCAAGTGACATAGACTAATTGATTGTGCGACAAAAGGCTTAGCATAATATCACATACAATAGATAAGCATGTGCTTGAACTAATTACCATGGCATGGCATATGAGAACATTTATAATAACCATGAGTAACATTAATATGAAAATTATGGCTTACGATCACACATACAAAAATACATCGAAAAGTAAGTTAGATGCTACCTTACAGTGACTGTAGCATAACGTACGTAAAAGTAGTTGGAAAATATAGTGAACTATAGAATATCCCTTTAAACACTAAAAATACAAAACTCACTGACTTATGGCAAAAATTTTCAATTTACCCCTCTACACGTGGGAAATGACTATGTTGCCCCTAAATTAAGGATTTCACATACGAACTCTAAATGCTACCAAAATGTACATTCATCATGTAAGTATTGTCCTAAGTCCAAAAATGCAATCAGAAAAACTTAATTCAAAATTGTAACGACCCGACCCAATATTATTAAGGATTAAATAGGAAAAAAATCTAATGAGTCTAAAACAAGTTTAATGGGCCGTATTGGGATAACCCACGAGCTGTTAAGATTCTTGAAGTTATTGGATTTTATAGGCCATATTGGATAAGCTACGAGTTATTATTATTAGGATTTAGTTAAGCCCAAAGGCCCAAAATTTTATTTTAAAGCCGTTAAGGAAATTAATGAGCCAATTTCTTAGAAGCCCAGTTAAAATTTCTGAATTTTTAACCCATGAAATGAACCCAAACCTGTTAATCCCAATGGAATTATCTTCCAACTGGGATATAACTCTACAAGTCATCTTCACATTAAAAATCTTTAACCAACTGCCTTCTCAAACTCTAAGTCACGTCTCAATCGAGTTCTCTCTCAATAGGGATTACAATTCTAGAGCCCTTCGGATTAAAATTTTCAAACATTATTTCCTTCTATATATACCCACGTAGCCCCATGCACATGTTGTTATCTTCCCCATGAACCTAGGGCTGCCACACAAATGTCACACACAGAGCACTAGCCCCAACAACGAACTAGCTCCATCCTCAATTACAGTTGCTACTATCCATAACCCAAAATCTCTCACATTGCTTCCCCTTCACGGCCAACCAGATCTACCCAAGCCTCCATGCATGACCAGTGCACCACCCCGCAACCTTCACATTAAAACTTGTTCCTCCACGCTGCGGTAGTCATGGATAGCAACAGGAAAATAGCCTCTTCATGCTCCTCTATGTCCAATCACTCCGAGCCGCAGGAAGCTCCTCCACGTCTCCTCCCTTAACCATGGCACACACAGCAACCATCACACGGCAAACAAAGTCGTCCCGCAGCCCATGTAAACGGGGCCAACCGCACCTCCATTTTTCCACACCGAAACAGAGCACCACTCCTCCACGCATCAACCCCATACCGAAACCACCCAACATGTACCATAGCCCAGCCTTGAACCCACATTGGAGCCACCGACAACTGCCATGATTCCTTCCACACGAGGGATCCTCTAGCTAAGCACCACCACAACACGTCGAGGCCACATCGAGAGCCACACCTTGCCATAGTTGAGGCCACGACGCCATTGCCAGCAGCAACAAAAGATGTTAGAGAACAAGTCTCCCACTGTCGGACGCTACCAGTTGAAGTCCAACACCATTGTCCGTAGCCTACACCATTTTCCTCTCAATTACACACACACACACCTTCTCGTCGTAAGTTATCACACACTCTCTCTCTCTTTCTCTCTCTACATTAAACACTTGCCCTCTCCCTACTTAAACACTCTCTCTCTCTCTCTCTTTTATAAAGTGCAGTACGTCACCCTTCCTTGTGAGATCAACCAATTAAGTTTCCATGGCTTTAATATATGGGTTGAAGTAATTAGATACTTACGTAGTGTACTATATAGGTAATACGGACTTATTATAAATGGACGGACCATGAGTTTCAATTTATGTGTTATGGGCTTAATGGGATATATATATATATATATACATATATATATATTTATATATATATATTGATTTAGGAGAGTTGCGCACAAAAGGTTGGACTATTTTAGGAAAATTGACGAAACATCAGGAATTAAAGTTAGACACGTGACATTAGATTTATGGCTTTACTGTCAATATTATGGAGTTAATATGGTTTTAGGAATTAATAGTGAAATATTTAGAGAAATTATATGAAAATCAAAGATTTTGAGAAGTGACAATATTTTAGGATTTAGGATTTTAGGCTTTATAGAAATATAAATTAATTTATAATTTTAGGTTTTAATTATGAAGTACGTGATAAATTAGAGATTTATCATAAGTTACATGTATTTTATAGGTAACCAATCACGCACTGAAAATGTTGGATTAGCGCTATAAGTATGTACGATAAACAACATGTTTTCTTATAAAAGTATTCTGCATGTATGCCCTTCATTAGAAGCCCCTTTTATGTACTCAAGACATAATAAAATTATAAAAATTCATGATTTTACGTAAAGAATTATGCGTCAAAATATTTATAAAAATTCAAGATTTATGTGAGACTTATGCATTAAAATATTTTTTGAAAAACCATGATTTTATGTGAAAAGTTATGCAAATCATGATTTTATGGAAGAAACATGTATCACGATATTTTATGAAATATGTGATTTCATTTGACATCTATGATATGATAAAACACGATTTCACTTTAAATCTATGAAATGATATGACATGTATGATTATGATGAAGTATAAATGATAAGATACGTAACAGCCTATGTTATGATATGAAAAGGGTATCATATGTTATGGGCATATTGTGTTGTCAGGTTGTACATGCTGGTTGTGCACTCAGTGTGTCTTCCTTATATATGGATTTCACCTACGATCATGGGCGGAATCAGAATCTACTTAAATTCGCTAACCCTAACTCATGAGGTTCAACAGTGGGTATTAACCTATGACAAGTTAAAAATAAGTTCATGTTCATGTTATTTATGTATGTATTTATGAGTCTGCATATTTTTTAAGAAACCTTATGTTTATTATTTTTACTGTATGATGTGTTGCTTATTCAGTATTCGACTTATTTTTGTATGGATTTATATCCTAACCACCCTAGGTGATTATCCTTATGAGGGTGAGACTGTAGGACACGACTTAGCCTAGAGAGGCAAGGTAGACGCCTAGACTATTTATGTTATGCTCGATTTTATGATTTCTAGTTAATATGTTATTTTTTATAAGCACATAAGACTTCCTTTTTTTTTCATTAAAAGCGAAAATCATTTATCCACGAGTGATCTCCTCCCAATTTTATTAAAAAAAATCCTCACTTATGGCGGAGGAATACCGTAACATAACTTTCCCAAAAAAAAAAAAAAAAACTCCAAACCAAAAAACCAACATACATAGAAAAATCCAACCCAAAACCAAAGACAAAGACATTATGTACGTAAATAAGGAAGTTCCCAATAGTCCATACGTACCAATCCTCTAAGCTTCCCGCTTTCTATTTTAGCTCCCGTGAACACCCAACAATTATTATTAGCCCCTTGTTTGGCAAGAAAATCCGCTACCATATTAGCCTCTCTGAAAATATGACAAATATTGCAATTCAAGTCATCAAACAACATTTTAACTTCTTCCCAAAAATCCCACAAATACCAAAGATTACATCCACCAGCCTTGATCCACCCCACTATTACCGCTGAATCTAATTCCACCATCACATTACGAAGACCCATATGGTGGGCCATGCGCAAACCATCCAAAAGGGCACGACCCTTAGTGACTGTGTTCAAAGCCACGCCATAATGAGTTGCAAAACCTACCATAGCTCTACCATTCTCATCTCGCAAAATGCCTCCACCACCAGCCAATCCGGGATTACCAATGGAACTCCCATCAATATTTAGTTTAATTCCCCCCTGTTTGGTTTTTTCCAAGCAATTGCCTTTGCAACTTTCGTCCTCACAAGTATATCCACCTCTGGTAAAATTTGAGGCCGGTTGGCCACAACATCTGCGTAGCCCTGCGTAACACCAACTCCTTCAGTAGTTTGCAACATCCCAGATGGCAAATCAGAGCACTCCTTAGAATTACCCACCCCAACAGGAAGGTGTCCCGCCAAGGAGGACGACAGGGCGGCGAGGTTCGCCATGCCCAACCCTAGGAGACGTCTCAAACTCGAGAGAGAATTGAGAAGCCTGCCACGTCAGCAAAGAGTCAATAGTAAACAACATCATACAAAAATGGAAGGGGATGAAAGTGCACCCCTGGGACTCGAACCCAGAACCACCGGTCAAACAAGGGCAGCACGCACCACACACATAAGACTATTGATTTTAAATAAGTGCTTCTGCGGACTCTGTTTTGGATTTTAAGTATTTAATAAAGATTGAATTTATTTATTTATGTTATCTTTCGTATCTGGCGCTTCTTTAGAAGAAAAGTTTTTTTTTTAAATCAAAGTTTAGTAACACACTCGTTTTCTGAAAATTCTAAAAAATGATTTTATTGGGGAGCGGGGTATTACAAAAATACAACCATAAAAACTATGCCTTGGCCGAAACATGTAAAGGCTAAAAGTCTTGATTTTTATTTCAATTCTTTCAAACCTCAAACCATATACTCAAATCGATTCTTACAATACTAAAAATCATATCGTAGGTTCTAAAATCATATTTATTCTTCATAACTACTAGGTATGCCATATATATATATGATGTAATTTTATATATTAATATATATGTGTGTGTTAATATATGAGCAAGGTAACTAGTTGAGCCGAGTTTAATACAAGCTTGTTCACAAATGTTAATTGAGTCGAGCAAGTCTTATACTAGTTGTTAAGGATAGTCCCTCTGCTACGGAAACCTCTGTTATGGAAACCTACAGCAAATCATGCACACCATCCTCAAGTCAATGCAGCAAGAATACTCAAGAAGGAAACAAATAAATATCTTTGTATATCCCCTTTTGATCGCTTTAGAATATTCTATCATTAAGTCTCTTGATTGTAATTCTTACAATTTTGTAATTCTTACAATTCATAATATAAATAAAATCTTTATCCTACAGCAAATGTATGCTGAAGAGTTCTCACTTGTGTGTTTTTACTTCTCATAAACCAACGTCTCCAAACCTTGTCATTGTATCAAAGAATACCTAGGACTTGAGTCCATCTCTTTTTTTTTCCTATGGAGTCTCAATCGCCCTCCCCTTCTCCCCTACCATTTAACACGATGGTTCATATGTTAACCATCAAACTCAGTTCCACCAATTATTTGCTTTGGAAGAGCCAATTTTTACCTCTCCTTACCGGTCAAAATTTACTCAAGTATGTTGATGGTTCTAATCCTAATCCTTCCCAACCACCTACTGTTCTAGATGACAATAATAAATCCATCCCAAACCCTCAATATTCTACTTGGCATCAAACTAATCAACTCATTCTTAGCCTAATTTTTTCTTCACTCATGGAAGAAGCCATGACTGAAGTCCTAGGCTTAACATCTGCCTTTGAAGCTTGGTAAACACTTGAAGCCTCTTTCTCTAATAAGTCCAAAACTCAAGAGATTTAATTAAAGAATGAACTCCAACTGATGAAGAAAGGCACTCACAGCATTGGTGATTATTCTCGAGTCTTCAAAAATCTGTGTGATCAACTTCATGCTATGGCTCATCCTGTTGATGAAACTGATAAGGTGCACTGGTTTCTACATGGCTTAGGGGCTGAATTCTCTTCATTTTCCACCACTATGATGTCTCAAACACCACTCCCCCTATTGAAGGATCTTGTGCCAAAAGCTCAGAGTCATGATTTATTTGTTAAATCTCTTGATTCCCAAGCAGGACTCACTGCATTCACTGCTCATCGAAGAGCCAGGTAGTCCTCTCGTGGTGCTCATCATGGTCATGGTAATGGTCGCTCAGGACATGGTCGTGGATCTCAGACCACCAACTCCCATAGCAACTCTCAGCCTCAACACTTTGCATCTAGCCCACCATCCTCATCTCGACCCACCTGTCATATTTGTGGCAAACTTGGCCAGGTTGCTTCTGTTTGTTGGGATCGATATGAGCATTCACATATTGCTAATGTAGCTAAAGCCTTCTCCTCTTGTTCACTGCAAGATTCTCCTGATTCTAACTTGTATACTGATAGTGGTGCTTTTTCTCATATGACCAATGATGCAAATCAGTTATCCAGTGTTTCTCCTTACTCAGTCTCAGATCAAGTGGTACTTTGCAATGGTGCTTCTCTTCCTATAACACATACGGTTTCCCTCTCTCATAACTTTCCCTCTAGCTCTTTTATTTTCAAAGATGTTCTTGTTGTTCCCTCTCTCACAAAAAACTTAATTTCCCTTAGCAAGTTAACTTCTGATAATCATTTGTTATGGATAGTCCCTCTGCTAAGGAAACCTCTGTTATGGAAACTTGCAACAAATCATGCACATCATCTTCAAGTCAATGCACCAAGAATACTCAAGAAGGAAACAAATAAATACCTTTGTATATCCCCTTTTGATTGCTTCAAAATATTTTGTCATTAAGTCTCTTGATTGTAATTCTTACAATTCATAATAAATAAAGTCTTCATCCTATGGAAATGTATTTAAAACCTTGCAAAAGGACATTCTGAAACTGCCCCTTACGTGCTCCACTAGGGTTCCTTGTGATCACAGGTTTTCGTTTATGTTTTGGTCGCTCTACTTCGGTGAGGCTGCATGGCAGCTGCTGATGGCCAGGCCTCTGGCAATCAGTCCTTTGCTGAATTGGCTGCTGTGGTTCCACAACCCCTTCTTGAAATCACAGTCGCCCCTCGTGTGCCTAAAGTCATGGATGGCGAAATTTTTTTCTAGTTCTCTAAAGAAGAAATTACTCGTTCGGCTGAGCCATTCTGTTTCTCTATTGTGCTCAAGTTCCTGTGCCAAAGACCCTCTCTGGATGCTATCCGTGCATTTATCTTGAGCCGTTGGGGTTTGTCTTCTACCAAAGTGGTCTTATCCATGAAAGTCCCCCTCAACATCTTTGTAAGGCTGGCTACGAAGACTAATTTTGTGAAATCTTTGTTTCGTGAGTCCTGTGAAGTGAATGGAGTGGCTTACCATGCTTTTCCTTGGTCTCTAGAATTCAATGAGGAGCACGAACCATATAACATACCCATGTGGATTTTGCTTCCAGGATTACCTCCAAACTTTTATCAAGAATCTTTCCTACGAATTTTCAAGGCACCTAATGGTCGGTTTATATGCAGGGACAATCCCACGCGTTGTGTAACCCTGACGGATGGAGCTCGAATTTGTTTGGAGATGAATGCTGCCAAGGAGCCGATTTCTTACTTCTGGATTGGCACTCTTAGTTTGTCAATAAGCAGGAAACAAGAGGTACTCTATGAGACTTTGCCTGCGTATTGTGGAAAATGTAAAGTGCAGGGACATAATACTAAGACCTATCATGTGGGGAAATCCATGCATGGTGAGAAAAACCGTGGCCAAAAGAAAGGAGAATCAGACCCTGGTGGAACCAATTCTAATAATATGCAAGGTGGTGACTTGATGGTTAATCCCATAGTTCTCTCCCTTGAGAATGAGGTTGATGAACCAGTTGGTGCACCTCCTGAAAAACCTACCAACGCAGCACTGTCCCCCGCCTAGGGGATTAATATTACGGTGGTTACAGTAACCAATGATGGGGGTGCTAGCGCCCAGTGAAGAGGCAGGTAACCTTTTGAATCTTAATAATAGTTTTTCTTTTAGTCTTGAAGAGCCCACTCCTCTGATCCTGGATGAACCTATTAACATTGATCTGGAGGAACCTACCCCCTGTTTAGAAGATGGACCTTCGAATGAAAATCTGGGCACTATATTAGAAGATATTGTATCCTAGCCTAACCCTAATATTCCTCCAGAAGTGCTCCCTCAATTTAAGGACTATCATTCGGAATCTGAAGGCAAAACAGTTAAGAAAAATATCAGAAGAAAAAGTTTAAGAAAGTGAGAAGTTCTATTCGTGTTCTTACCCATTCTTCTGCCTCGTCTTTATGAGTGACTCAATCATTGTATGGAATGCCCGTGGTATTGGTACTTCTCAGCGTCGTTTAATGAAGTTAGTTTGTAAGTTCAAGCCTAAGATTGTAGCGGTTTTGGAACCGTTCCAAACTCTTTACAAAGCTATCCAATTGAAGCAAGCTTTACATTTTGATTTCTTTATTTCTAATGTAGCAGATGGTGGTAAAATCTGAATTTTTTGGGACAATGCTCTTGATATACAAGTGGTACGGACAAATTTGTAGTTTATTTCTCTTCGTGTTAACACAGGGTCCTATCAATTTCTGTGTAATATTATCTATGCTAAGTGCAGCATGTATGAGAGGAGAAGTTTGTGGGAAGATCTTAGCTCCCAATCTATGGGCTCGAAGCCTTGTCTTTTTGTTGGGGACTTTAACATAATTCGGAATAACTCAGAGAGAAGGGGTGGTTCACCACGTTCCAATGCTGCGATGGAGGATTTCAATGCCTGGATCCATCAAGGTGGTCTGGTCGAAATGAAATCAAAGGGCAGAATTTTTTCTTGGTGTAATGGGCAGTCAGGTCTTGCTCGGTCTTAGACGAAGTTAGATTGGGTATTCATGGATTTCTCTCTGCTTTCTTATTTTCGGGATGCAGTATGTTCTTATCGTCCACGCACCACGTCTGACCACTCTCCTATGGTTATTGAGTTTAAGATGGATCCTTTCTCGTATGGTCCTTTGCCTTTTCATTTTCAACAAATGTGGGTGGATCATCCCCAATTTCTTATGTGTGTTCGCCAGGAGTGGTCTGCGTCTGTTGGTGGCCATGGTCTTACTAAATTGTCGTTTAAATTGAAGAACACTAAGGTTGCCTTGCATGAATGGAATAAACAGATTTTCAGTCATACCACTATGCATATAAATTCTCTAGAGAGACACATTGAGGAGCTTGAAAATAAGCTTCATCAAAACTGGGATGAAGCAATAGAGAGGGATCTTATGGTCTCATTTGTAGAATTGGAGAATTGGTTCCGTCAAGAAGATACTAGATTGGCCCAAATGTCTAAGTTAAAATGGCATATGGAAGGTGATCGTAACATGAAGTTTTTTCATGCCTGCCTTGCTAATAAACGGCATAAAAGAGTGGTGGAAATGAGGTCTTCGACTAGGACGGTTTTTAATTCGCCGGAGAGTCTTCATCAGAGGGCTGTGGATTTCTTTTCTAATTTTCTACAAGGCACACCAACTAGACCTTTTCCTGATCTCTCGACTCTTATTTCACCTATTATTTCAAATTTTGATAGCTCTATTCAGTGTTCTGCTCCTTCTATGAATGAAGTTTTCTATACTCTCTCCTATATTCCTTCTAATAGTACTCTGGGGCCTGATGGGTTTGGTTCTGGTTTTTTCAAAATTTGTTGGGAGATTGTTAAAGAGGATGTCTTGGAAGCCATATATGATTTTTTTTTGTTTCTAAATAGCTTCCAAGATTTTTTATAGCATCTTTTCTTGTCTTAATTTCAAAGGTTGATACACCTTTTGATTTTGATAAGTGTAGGCCTATCAGCCTCTGCTCGGTATTCTATAAAATATGCTCCAAAATCATTGTTAATCGCTTGACAGGTCTTCTATCATGAATGATATCGTGGAAACAAAGCGCTTTCATTCCAGGGAGAAGTATCTTTGAAAATATTAGCATCACGCAGGAAATGGTCCACTCCATTAATAAGAAGGCCCATGGTGGTAATATCATGATTAAACTGGATATGGCTAAAGCTTATGATCGAGTGGATTGGTTTTTTCTCCTAGAGGTTCTTTGTTGTTTTGGTTTTTCTCCTAATTTTTGTGATCTTATCAGAACATGCATCTCGACTCCTTTGTATTCTATTATGATGAATGGCACTATAAAAGGCTTTTTTCAAGGTGGTCATGGCTTGTGTCAGGGTGATCCCCTCTCACCCTATTTGTTTATTATTCTTCAAGAAGTTCTCTCTCGATTTATCAAGCAAAGTGTGGAGGCTCGAAAATTTGGTCAATTTTCGCAGGCCCAAGGTACGCCTATTATTTCTCATCTTATGTATGTTGATGATGTGGTGCTTTTTTCTAATGGTAGCTCTAAAGCCCTCAGGGAGATTTTATCTGTGCTTCATAAATATGAAAGTTGGTTGGGACAATGTATCAATCATTCTAAATCTGTCATTTACTGCTCTCAAAAAATTTCTTTAGCTCATAAAGCTTATTATTACGAAAACTGGATTTTTAGAATGATCTTTCCCATTCAAATATCTTGGCATGCCTATTATTTTGGGTCGCCTCAAACAGGTGCATTTGGAAGATATGGTGTCTAAAATTCAAAAGAAAATATCGAGGTAGAAGATGAAATTTCTTTCAGCAGGTGGTCAACTTATTTTACTTCAGCATGTTCTTTCTAGTATGGTCCTTCATCTCTTTGCAGTTCTACAGGTCCAGCAATCCACTATTAAAACCCGCTATGAACTGATGAGCACTTTTTTCTGGGGGGAGGTAAATGGTAAAGGTAAGAAAAAATGGGTGGCCTGGAATTCTATCTGCAGTCCCGTGGAGAAAGGAGGCTTGGCTCTTAGGAATCTTGATGATATGCAACAAGTCCTTCATACTAGATTTGCTTGGAATCCTATTCAAGGTAATTCTTTATGGGCCAATTTTTTTAAGGGTAAGTATGTGGGTGCTAAGCCTTGGACCCTGGTTGATCCAACTAGGGGTACAAGGTTCTGGAAAATGATTGGTAAAACCCTTCCTTTGGTTTTGGATAACTCTAAGTGGCATCTTAAATATGGAAATGTTTTCTTCTGGTATGATAAATGGTTGGACAGAGGCCCTTTAGCTAATGATATGCAAATTGTGGGTCATCCCCTTCTTAAAGTTAAGGATTGCAAATTATCTAATGGTTGGGATGTGGATTTTATTCTCCAGTTAGTGGGGCCGGATAATCTTGATAGTATTTTAAAGGATATTTGTAAGGCTAAACCAGGCTTGGATGTGTTGATTTGGACCAATAATGATAACGGTTTGTTTTCCACTAAGTCGGCTTGGGATTGTGTCCGTATTAGGGGTGGTACTATTGAAGGGCATTTTTGGATGTGGCATAAGAGTCTTCCTCTTAAAATGTCTATCAATATGTGGAAAGCTTGGTATATGGCCCTTAATGTAGATCATCACCTTCACCGTATTGGCATTCCTATTATCTCTCATTGTGATTGTTGTCCTATAGGTCATTACGAGGACCAGAATCATGTTCTATTTGCAAGTGATATTGCAAGCACCGTTTGGCGATATTTTGGGGTTAGTCTTGGTATCCCTAATGATCGTAACTAGAAAGACACGGTGCAGACTTGGTTTTGCAGTGCAAAATTATTGTCTCAAGTTGGCATTATTGTGGGAATTCTCACGGTAGTTATCACTTGAAGAATCTGGAGGAGGCATTGTTTGGCGCTTATGGAGGGACACTTTGAATCTACCTCTGACATTATTCACTCTGTTCGTCGATGGATTAGTCTTATTTGTCATGATATGCATGCTAGTTTTCACATTTCTAGTTTTGATTTGCAGGTACTTGAGGGTTTGCATGTCCAGCCCGTGTCCCCCCCCCCCCAGTTCAGCATTGCAAAGTTATTACTTGGCAACGGCCTTCGGCGTGTTGGGTTAAACTGAACACAAATGGTAGTAGTTTGGGTAATCCGGGTGCCTTAGGTATAGGTGGGATTATTAGAAATGATCATAGTAATTTAATTCATGCTTTCTCTTCGTTCATTGGTACAAGTTCTAATTATCAGACCGAGCTTTTAGCCCTCCTTCAAGGGCTCCAGGTTTGTAAATCCTTATCTTTTAATTATGTGGATGTTGAGTTTGATTCTATGACGGTTATTTCCTGTGGAAGAGTAAAAGATGTGGGGTGTGGTATTTGGAATATTTCTGGGAGGAAATTCTTGACATTATGAGTTCTATGACTTGCTCGATTTACCATATTTTCGTAAGGGAAATAAAGCTGCTGATTGGTTAGCCAAGCATGGGGCTTCTGGTAGTGATTCTATTTTTTCCCACTTGACGGAGACTTCTCGAGCGTTGTGTGGACTTATTCGCATGGACTACTTCGGGATGCCTTCGCTTCATCTTAGTTAGTCTCGTTTGTCTTTTGCTTGTGGTTTTGTTGTTTCCTGCTTTTTTATTTATTCTGGTTTGGTTTTTTCTACATGCTGGGTTTTCTTTATACCTCAGATGCTTGAGTTGTAACCACAGTTTTCCTCCGCTATAAGTGAGGGCTATTAATAAAATTGGAGAAGGGTCACTCTTGGACAGGTAACCCTAACTCTTTAATAAAATTTAAAAAAAAAAAAAAAAGTCTTCATCCTACAGCAAATGTATGTTGAGGAGTTCTCACTTGCATGTTTTTACTTCTGCACAAACCAAGGTCTCCAAACCTTGTCACTAGTTTGTATCATTTAATAATGGTGTCTAACTTTTTTGTTTATGAACAACCTATTTAATAATCGAATTCGAGCTATTTATCTTTTAGCCTTGCTTATTTACAATCGTAGTTGCACCCACAGGAATTTTACTAGTTCTTTATTTATGTAAAATTGTATAAAAGTCGTAAACATAATTATTATGGGAAAAACATGGAACCGGTCACTATACTTGGGGGCGAGACATGACCGCGACTTAAGATTCAAGTGCCGTTAAAAAGACTAAAGGGACGAGGAGAATGACTACTTGTAACAAAGTGCGGGCTAATACGAGCGGACCAAAAGAAGCAATGCTTAGATTACCAGATCTTGGACACAATCTTCCTAGAGATGGAGAGCCCCTTGCCTATCTTTTCTAGCCACCTCTCCTTCTTGCTTGCTTACCTAGCTCTTGTCTTAGCAACTCTTCCTCTTTTTCTAGGTTTTTTCGAGTATTATATGTAAGATTTTATAGAATTGTAAAAGTAATTATTATAAAATTTCACACACTATAAGATATGCAGGCCAATTAGTTTTTTATTGTTTAATTTTAATCGTTAGAAGCTATATTCTAAAAAAATAAGTATAATTCATTTATTCATTAGTCCTACTATTTTATAAAAGCAGCACAACTATCAAAACATCCAAAATGATTCATTCATTATTGCAATTTTAAAAATTCCTCCAGCAACTCAACATGTGTTTTTTTGAAGAAAAAATATTTGAGAGAGATTTTACATGAATAAATCTTAAAATGTAAGGTAAAAGCCACTTTTACACCCTTCAACCAAAAGATAGCCCATTAAATTTTTCAATAGATTCATTCACACACAATCAAATCACAAATTTATAGTGATGAATTGGAGTAATTTAAAAGCTCAAGATAGCCATCTCAGAAGAGATCCATTCAAATGGAACCTGTGCAACCTAAGTGGCAGGAACCAATAGAAGGAGTATACAAACTGAACTGGGATGCTGTTGTAAATAGTGTAGAAGGCAGAATTGGCATATGTGTGATTGCTAGAGCCTCGAGAAGTCTGAGTGGTAACTCATTTGATGTAGAAGCTCATGCCCTGGTGTTAGTTGCTGTTTTTTGCAAAGAAATGGGCTTAACATAGATCATTGTAGAGGATGATGCATTGCAAGTGGTGAACTTGTTGAAGAAGAACAAATCAAACTTGAGCTTAGGGGGTTTACTAATAGAGGATGCAAGGAGAATTTTGAATTCTTTCACCTCTTGGTTAGTGACACATACCAACAGAGGTGCTAATATGGCTGCTCATCACCTTACTAAAGATGCTCTCAATTTTGATGAAGACTTGTTTGATTTGGAGGATTATCCTCAATGTATTCATTCCACTGTTTTAAGTGAGATGTTGCAAGTCTTCAGCATTAATTAAAGATCAGTTTCATTTTAAAAAAAAAAAAGATTAAGATCAGTACAAATTATTAAAAAAATCACAAATTTATAAAAACAAATTTATGTAAGAAGAGGCAAGATTCTAACTCAATTTCGGTGGTTTTCGGTCTCTATCTGCCACCTTTGAGTAGCGATCAGATTGATACTGATTACTAATATTGTCTCTCGGGTGGTGGCTACCACTCATGACCTTTAGTAACGGCCGGAGTATTAGCTTGAGGTTGTCTTAAAAAAAATTAGGATTAAGGATTATAGGATGTATGCTTTATAGTTTAATGTTTTAGAATAGGTCTAAATAATAATGTGTGATGTTGTACATCCTCGATCTATGTAACATCTTGTGGTTGCATGGAAGGTATAAGAGTGACTTTTACACCACATTCGATCCAAAGATGCTCTAATTTTTCAAATATCAAGAGATATGTTTTGTTATAACATAGAACAAAAACGATTGTGTAATCGAAAAGTATTATTACATATATTGAAGAGATTTGTTTTCATAAAATTAGTGATGAAATGGCTTGAGGCTATGAAAAACCAAAGATAACAATACCATATTAAATTATTATTTTATTTATTTATATTCAGTGGCGGAACCTAAAACTCGACTTTGGGAGGTCATATTGATCTATGCAATGACGATGTTGCTTGCATACATATGTATGCATATGCATATGTGTACATATATTATACACTTTATTATTTATGACTATAAGAAAATATATTATAGACGGAATTTAATTTCATATTCCTTTTAATTTATAACAAAGATTTTTTATTGAACTGATAATTGATCATATTAAAATTTTTAATTCAAATAAAATAATAAATCACACTGTATTTTTTTTATGTATTTTTTAATAAGTAAAAATTGATTGAAGAAACTTAGCAGAGGATATAAAAACGTATAAGGTTTAAAAAAGATACTTTAATTATTTTAAAATGAAAGACTTTTGAATGTTATAAAAGAATTATATATAAACGCCTACATATAGAATATATATATATATATATATATATATATATTCATACTTAAGTGACCAAATTTTGGATTTTTTTTAACCAATATCTTCAAGTTTTTAAATTTTGGAGGTATATTTATAGACTTTTATGTATGTATAATCATTTTTATATTTTGGATGCAAAGATTATGGACTTTAAAAAATATATAAAAATTATTATTTTTTCATATTTTTAAGAAGACTCAAGAATTTTAGATGTTATTAGAAGAGAATTTTCATATTTTTAAAAGTTTTCAAGAAGTTTTCAAATTTGTTGAGACCAATATTATTTTTTAACAAGTTTTATTTGAATTTGAATAATAATTATTAGTCGTTTTCTGGCAAGGCAGGGGGCCATGGCCCTTGAGCCTCAACGTAGTTCCTTGGATGTTTATATTAGTTAATTCATTTAATTAAACAAATAAGACTCTAAAATCTTAATATGATCCACTTAAATAATGGGCGAATGAAATTATCTACATAACCAATTTAATAATTAACTTTTATTGTATTAACGAAAACACAACTGTTCAACCCGTTTATACAAATAGGTTAAACTAACACGTATATTTATTTTAACCTAATTAATAAAGTTTCATATATAAAATATGGATAATTATATAAATCATTCACACTGACAAATAGATTCATGATAAGTATTTTATGATCAATATTCAAACTATTTATATAATAAAAAAATTAATATTTCTATATATTTCAGTAGTAAAATACTAACATTAATATTATAATTCAATAAAGGTATATAAAACTAAGTGCTTATAAAATTTGAAAATAGAAGTTATTCGTATTATATTAGTTGATTGTGGATTTTATAAGTTGATCCGTAATTGATAACGTTACTTACATGTTCAATTATTGAATAAAACTTTTCCAAAAAAAATAATTGAATAAACAGTAATGCATCCGTGAAGATTTTTTTTTTTTTTTTTTTTAGGAGAGGTTTGAAGAGTGAGATGAGAATTTTATATTTTGTTTTAGAGTTTAAAATATAATTTTTTAATTTTAAAATTTTAAAAAATTAAATTATTAATTATATTTTATATAAAAATTTAAAAAATATGTAATAATAAATTGAGATAAATTCTCAAGGCCAAACCAGCACTTACTTATCATTTCCCAAGCCGGAAATGCGTCCAAGGAAACAGCTTGTCACATGTTACCCTAATATAGACTCTAATCACATGCATTGCCGACCAAAGCAAGTGACAGAATATCTGCTCCACAGAAACACGTTATCTTTGTCGGTGCATCGTTGAGTTCCAGCAAGTTAAAAAGGTCTGGCTATGAAGCTTGCATCCAGCCGTGGATACCAATAATTTCTGCACTGTTGGATTCCCTTTGAGACCCGGACTCCTCCGACAGGCTGCACCGGCTTGCCACACGACTTTTCATGGACCCTATTCTATCTCACATGGATTTACTCCAGAATGTCGACACCAAGACTACGACAATCATACCAACTTATAACAAAAACAGAAGGGTACTGCTATCATATCTGTTAGAGGAATTTAGATATTTAAATGAGATAAAAGATTATTTTAGATAAAAGTTGAAAATTAATTAAAATATTATTAGAATATTATTTTTTAATATTATTATTATTATAGAATTTAAAAAAATTAAATTATTTATCATATTTTATATGAGAATTTTAAAAAATTGTAATAATGAGATAAGATGAAATGAAATAAAATATTTTCTAATTCCTAACGAGCTTAATTTGTTTAATTGGTATCTTTTTAGGGTCGGTTTGGACGGCCAGTTGAGATACAAATTATCTTATCTGGCTTGTACGACTGATTTAATCTATCTATCCAAATAGTAAAATAGACAAATATATCTCATCTGTATCTCATCTTGATTTTTCAACAAATGCAATTAGTGTCTGAAAGCAAAAAATAAAAAGTGAATGAACAGTAAAAAGCATTGTCTTCTTCAATGAGTTGTCGTCCTTTTTTTCCCATCCCTTTGAATTTATCTTCAGTTCACGCCCATTCCCTTCTACAGTAACGCTACATTACTGCTACAAAGTTTTATCTGCCTCTACGATACCACTATAATACTGTTTACTATCACATATTTAATATATATAATTATCTATTAAAATTTTTATTTTATTTTCATATATAATTAGAAAAACATATTTCAAATTTTATAAAATATAGTATAATAAATAGGTCAGAAAATAATTTCATTTAACAAAAAAATTCGTCCATATTTGAAAATATTCAAATAATCGTGACTAAGATTATGTTTGGATCTTTCATCTTCTTTAAAATTTTCATCTCATCTCATCTCATCATTACAACCTTTTCAAATTCCTATATAAAATATAATAAACAATTCAACTTTTTCAAATCCCAATACAACTTTTTCAAATTCCAATTTAACTTTTTCAAATCTTAAAACTAAAAAATAATATTTTAAACTTTAAAACAAAACACAAAATTCTCATCTCACTTTCCAAACATAATCTAACTATAAAAAATGTACTTTGGGAAAGTCAAAGTATTTATGATTTTTTAAATTAACAATAGATATTATTTATTTTTAATATATTCATAATATTTTCCACCCAATAATTAAAAATATTTTTCAATAAATGGTGAGACCCAATGACCCATCATTTTATCACTACCGAACACATTTTTTTATAAACCATCTCATCTCATCTTAACTCAAAAATCTTACTACTATTCAAAATATATTATATCATCTTATCTGAAATATGTAACCAAACGAGGCCTTAGTGTAAATTGTATTTTTAATTTCTTTTTATTTCAAACATTTTTTAAACATTTTTCACTAATAAAAAAAATATTAATACACTAGTTATTTTAACTTTCTCAAATTTCTAAGCAAAACACACAAAAAATATTCAACTTTTTCAAAGTCTAAAAAAATATATATTATTAAACTTTTTCTAATAATATTCTAACTTTATAATATTTTTATTTAACTTTTTCTCTCTCATTTTCCAAAACCTCATAAAACATTTTAACTAAAATAATTTCTAACTCATCTCATCTCAACTCAAATATCTCACTACTATTTACAAATCATCTCATCTCAACTTATTATCCAAATCAAGCCTTATTTAAATAGATACTCGAATTTGAGAATTTCCAATGAAAAAAATATGTACAGGATATATCAAATAACTCATATATTATTTATGGGTAATGCTACAAAATGTGGCACTCTGAACATTCTTGAATCATTCTTAGATCATCCTTTATGTTTTTCAAGAAAAAATCTACTTGTTTTTTTTATTGGCATCGAGTGTTTAGAAATAGCGTTTCGACTAATTTCGAGAGTACACATGCCCTCGATAAAGAATTTTTCACAAATGCACCTCAGGTAAGGGCACTAGCATTGGTTTGGCCAAAGTTAAAGATTGGCTAAAATTTAGATAATATGTACTAAAAATACTCCACATTGGATTGGCCAAGTCTAAAATAAAATAAACTTTTGCTATAGTGATTGGCTAAAGATGGAGAATCACTATTGATTCACCAAACATTAAAATATTAATTTCTCACTTCAAGAAAATATTAAAATATTAATTTCTCACTCCAATAAAAATATTATTTAGTTTGTAATTAAAAAATTTAGATAGAAATTTAGATGAGTTTAATCAATATTTTTTATTATTAACATTAAATGACTTTTAAAAATATAAATTTTTTAATTTAAATTTAATTAGAATATAATTATTATTAATATTCAATTGGTAGAATTATAAAATGTGATACAAATAAATTAAATAAAAAAATTATTAATTTAATAATATTTTATTATTATATAGAGAGTAAATGGCTAATCCAATGTGGGGATTGAATGTAAATAGAATAGGCAAGTCTAAAAAGATGTGATATTGACTAAAGTTTGGAGATACATTTGGCCAAGCCAATGCTAGTGCTCTAATTGAAAGAAAAAATCTTTCAATCCGATGATCCCTAAAAACTGTTGGCACCCAAGGAAATTTGAACCTTAGACTTTGGGAGAGCATACCCTCAAGGCCAAGACCTTTATCACTTGAGCCAACCGAGCATTAGCATTGGTTTCATCAAAAGCTAATGCATTTTTAAAATTTGAAGAAATGTATAAAATCTTCTACATTGGCTTCATCAAAATGTAAAAGTTTGAACTTTGAACTGTAGTGACTTTAAGTACATCTTCAAATTTGAAGATGTACGGTTCATTATCAAAAGTAATATTTTATTATAAAATCTAAAACCAACTTCTTTCATGCTTGAACTGTGTACAAGAATATAATAGTTTGTTCTTTAAATAATAATCCAATTAAATTCGTATAGGATTAATACTATAGGATTATAGTTGCAATAATTTTTATTTGTTATAATAATATAATATTAAATTATTAGCTAAAAAATCCGATATTCCCATCTAATTCCAGGGCAACAAAAAAGTTACTGGGATGCCTTCTGTTTAATCTTTGATTATTAATTGTTGGGCTTTATTTGGATAGTATAATTGCAAAATATGAAAAAAAAAAGTTAAAAGTATTATTATTAAAAAAATAATATTATATTATTATTTTGATAAATCTAATGACTAATTCAATATGGGGTTATAGATAGAGAGATTTTAGATTTATGAAAAAAATGTATTTTTCATCAAATTTTAAAAATAATTTTAATAAAGCCAATGTCAATGCTCTAAGGGTTATCTACATGTTGATCGAGAATGTCACCTCATCATAGTGGTACGAGGGTGTAGTCGGTGTAATGTCTCATTATTTATTATCCATTTAATATTGTTCAAAATATTTAGATTGGTAGCAATAAATATTGTAAGGCTTACTATATATTTATCGGGATTTGCTACACAACTTCTTACTATTCATCCACACTCCACACTCCATACTTTTTAATATTTTTTAATATTTTTTTTAAATTATTTTTTGAATTTATTTTTTTTTTAAATATTTCAAATTTTTTATTCACTATTTATATAAAAAATATTTGATAAAAAAAATTAAAAAAAAAAGGTGGAGTGTGGAGTGTGGTGAATAGTAGGAGGTTGGAAAGATTATTTCATGTATATATTGGTCCTTGATTTCCTTTATTGAACTTTTCACTTCTTGACTGTTTTAAGAGTTATCAAAATCAGTTCCTCTATCGTTCTCTCGTCAGCAAATCGTTAGAAATGCTACATCAATCCTAGTACTGGTCGTTTTACATGTCGTTTCACGGTATATAATTTAAAAGAAATTAATAAAGATGGTATAAAGAGCAAGAAACCAGTTAACAAATTAAAAAACTAAAAATGAAAATAATCAATTTAAGACAAGAATTGATTTTTAAAAGGGCAGAATAATGAATTTTTAAAAAAAATAATGAATACAAAAACCCAAGGATATATTATATATTAATAGTTTTAAATAGAAAATTCAATTTAAAAGAATTAAAAACATAAACCTAAGAATTAAAACCTCCAAAACATTAAAAAATAACAAACAAAAAAACATTTTTAAATTTAAAAGAAAAGTTCGGCATAGCCCTGGGTTTCCCTCCCTCTGCACGTGACCACCCTGTTTTGGCCATCCGAAACAAAAACTAGCCTAAAAATAAAAATCATAATTTTTTATTCAATTTTTCATTCTACTTTTATAAAACGAAATATACAATAAATTTAAAAGAAAATCTAAAACCTTTTCTTAACCAAACATGCCCCCGGAAAAAATGACGGTGTGAGTTTATGATCACTTGATTGCCATTGGCAAGCATTTTCAAAAGTATATATATGAAAAGATTTACGTGCAATAATGATAAAATTATTTACATCCTATTTTTCTATTTCTTTTTATAAGACATCCTATTTTTCTATTGAAACGACCAATGATTCTTCTACCTGTACAGAAGAACAACATATTTATCTATCATGGGTTAATAAACAGGGAATCAAGGCGTGAAGGGAGAACTTGCTTTCCGCACGTAAACAAGCATGCAAAGTAATGTTTACTTTTAAGTTCGATGATTTAGTCCAATGTTAATTCATCAACTCGTCTCCCTCTCCGACTTTTAGTAGAAGGAAACATCATTATCGATTTAAGAAAACATCAATACAGCCTTAAGGAGTGAGATGTATAGATGTAAAAGTTTGGTTAGGACTAGATAATTTAAGTTGATAAGTTTGTATATAACTAAGTGAATAAAATCATATAATTTATTTTATCTCTGGTTTTGTAATTTGGATGAATATAAAACATTTTGACTTTATCTATGGCTATTCTGATTTTATCTAGAGGTTGTGAGATAATGTTTTAGACAAGTCAAGAGTGTATATATCCGAATTATATGGAGTCTGAAATTATCCTATAAAGAATTTAAATGGAAACTACATTTGCTGAGAAAACTTAGCTCCAGGTGTCAACAGACGCATCGATAGAGTTTTTCGCAGTAGAGTCCTTTTGTCAGCAAAGTCCTACTGCAAATCAAACTCCTATTAGATTTGTTTCGTCATAAAAATCTTACTGCAATTCAAATTGATTTTTAGATTGTTTATTTAAGAGATCTTATTAGCTAAGATCTGTAGAGATTCAATTATGGATATTTTTTAGAGCACTTTACAGTATATACTTTGGTGAGAAATTTTCTTGAAAAATTTTCATATTGTTTCTCTCAAAGAGTGTGATCTTTGATCCAAGATTGAGATGGAGTAATCGTGATTCAAACTAGAGTTCCAAGAAAAAAGTTAATGTTTGAAGGTTGTCAGAGGTTCTGGCTGCTACTTCGATAGAGATAAATGAGTCATTTATTTGGTCAAGTAAGAGTGTCAATTGACAAAATTTTGTAATTGAGTTTTACTTGTAATTGATTTTCAAATAATAAAAATTGATTTTTCTGGGTTTGGCTGCCCCCTAAGATTTTACCTTTGAAGAGTTCTTTAAAGAGTTTTCCTTCAATACCAATCTTGGTGTTATGCAATTTATTTACTTTACATTATTATTTAATTATTAAACAATTTCATGATTAATAACTAACTAATTTGTTGAGTGAATTGATAGATATTTTCGATGCGTTACAATACAGTTACAATACAGTGGTACATGGATAATTTCAAAATGAGGTGAGAATTTTGTGAATAGTAATAAGATAGTTTGTGAATAGTAGTGAGATAATTTGAGTTGAGTATTTTTTGAGTTTTGAGAAATGAGAAAAAAAAATTGAATAAAAAATATTAAAAAGTTAAAATATAATTAGAATATAGTTTTATAATATTATTTTTGTTTAGGGATTTGAAAAAATTGAATTATTTTTTTTTGAAAATTTGGAAAATTTATAATGATTAGTTTGAAAAAGTTGTAATAATTAGTTTAAAATTTTTTTATTTGGATTATGTTTGGAAATGATATTGGATAAAATGAGATGAGAATTTTGAAATGAGTTTTATTTCCAAATAAGTGATCAACCTAAGATCCCCAAAACACAAAAACGTAAAACATAAGATTGGCTTTTGACACTCTTCCAGCTTCTTAGCTTTTCTAGCTTAATTATAATTAGGATGTGTGTGTTTGTATGTATGTATAGAACTTGCATGCTATAAAATTAACATGCCCAATTCTAGCCCATAGTTGGCACGTTACGACCCAAGTTGATCTAATTTCAGGCCTATTACTTCTAAAGGGCCATTATCTTGTCTATATATGAACCTCTTCGATTTGGTCTATTGTTCAAAGGACCAACCCATCTTTTGGCCCATAGTTTTGTCTCTTTTTCTCATTTTCACCTATTGTTGGAAGGTCAAGCTAACCTATGATTGGTTCATACAAAGATCGATTAATTATATGGTACATAGATTAAGGGAAGAGACCTACTTTATCAAGTTTGAAATGGCCATCCATCATGGTCTTTTCTAATGGGTGCCCTTAAGACTTTGGGAGTGGTCTTTTTTAAGTGGTAAGGACCAAGAATGATTATTGTTCATTATTTTTTTGGGTTGGAGGAGAATTTGATTTACCCCCAATGTTGTGTTTATGGATTCAATTTACGATGCTTCAGGTAATGTCAAGATTGTTGAAAGAGAAATAGACTAGTAAAAAGTAAATTTATAAATAGACGTGGTTTGATGTGATATGTTATATTATAATATTATTTTTATTATAAAATATATTTAACAGATCACATGAAACTACGTCAGTTTATAAATTTATTTTTATATAATTTCTTTATAATTATAGAACTTCTCTTATTAAAATATGCTGGTTACATTTCTAAGAAAATATAGGCATGATTTCAAACAAAACATGAAAGATGGTTACAAAGTGCTCAAATGTGAGAATCATAAATAAATAAATAAAAATGGACAAAATCAAATAATATATATAGAGAGAGAGACAGAGGTATGTAGGGGTGTAAACGGGCCGGTCCGGTCCGGTTCGGTCCGGTCCGGTTCGGTCCGGTCCGGCCATGGACCGAATTTTTTCGGTCCATGGTTTGACCGGACCGGACCGGACCGAACTCCTATTGGGACCGGACCGGACCGGTAGTCATCGGTCCGGTCCGGTCCATTCGGTCCAGCCCCTTTTTTTTTTTTTCACATCAATTAATAAAAAAAATTTATTTACAATACTAAATTAATTTATACTATAACTCTTAATACTTAATAGTATTAATAATACATTAAAGAATATATTAATATATTGATACTAAATATATATAATTATAGACTTATAGTGATTAGTTATTATGAATCATAATTAGTATAACTATATAATAGAATTAGTATAAAGTATTAGACTATTAGTAATATAGTATAGCTATATATTAGTAATATTAGTATAAGTATAAATGTATAACTATAGTCTATACTTAATTATAATATGGTCTAATTATATATTAGTTAGTGATAGGATTATGTTAGATGAAAATTATATAATTAATTATATATATAATTTTTTTTTTTTTTTTAGGTTCGGTCCGGTCCGGTCCGGTCCGGTCCGAAAAACACATGGACCGTGGACCGGACCGAATTAATTCGGTCCTATTAAATTCGGACCGTGGACTGGACCGAATGAACTCGGTCCGGTCCGGTCTCGGTCCGGTCCGTTCGGTCCGGTCGGTCCGATCGGTCCGCTTACAGCCCTAGAGGTATGGAAGGGAAAATTTTCATGCAAGTGAGTTTGCGTATCAAACTGGGTATTGATACTAACATGTAAGATATCTGTTTAATAAAAAAGTGTGAATTGAAGGCGGAAATAATTTTTGTAAGACAGAAGATTTTTTTTTTTTTAAAAAAAAATTTATTGTTATTATTTTTCTTTTTAAATAAAAAAAAATTATGTCAACATTAATATGCGATTGCATCCGTTAAACCGCATGTAAGTAGCCATTCTCTGTATGGAAATGTTGCTCATAGATAAGATTCGAGATCAGCTGTCATTATCAGCTCTTTTTGAAAAGGTCAAAGTGAGTATAGATTTTCTACACTCTGCAGGCGACATTTTCACACAGCCATCCACTATCCCAAACACAGCTCAGTGCTAGTGGCTGTAGCATTGGCAATAGCAGACAAACAAAGAAGGATAAAAAATTGTAATAAGCAAAAAAATATTGCAGATTTTCTACCCTTTTATAAATAATAATAATAATAATAATAATAAGGAAAGGAAATAAAATGATGATTAAAAATAAAAAAGGAGAAGTTTGACCGATCTCTTCCGTTGTGTGGTGGTGACAGTCATGATTCCGTCAGTGTTTTAATTTATTGATATCTGTTATATACTCTCTCTCTCTCCTCTTCGTCGCTTTTGAGTTTGACCATCATAAATGCCGATTGCCACGCTTTCCACTTGTATTTTTTTTATTTGTAATGGATCATCAAATGTTGCACTGATTTCTAACTTATAATAAGCAGAAAACATGGTATCAGATGTGAGTTCTAAGATTTATAATAAAATAGAGATAAATAAATCAATTCATGTTACAATTTATTAACTATTGATATTATCCAGAAATAATAGATATTCTAATTAATTGTAATCTTGTTAATGATTTTTATCATTATGATCTTCCAAAACTAAGATAATTCATGGCTCGCACGGGAGAGTAGGTTTTTAGGATAAATCGGCCCATATAGACTAGATAACCGGATGCACTATCCCTACATTGGGCCCGAATGTGGATCCAATTAGCGGTTTTAGCGGTTCATTTCCAGTCCTAGATACGTTGTATGCTTGCTTTCAAGTGTTCTTCGTCTAAAAGATGCATGATGTAGGAGTCAAATAAGCAACTTATAATTTAGTTTTGAGATAAAATCAAAAATTAAGTTAAAAGATAAAGTCATGAAGAGATATGTCAAACTGACTTAGACTCCTAAGAAGAAAGACATACAGACTCTTAAGAAAAAAGTGATTCAGACACTAATCGTGGTTCCATTATTTTAGAAGACCTTGACTCAGTGATAATGGTGATAGAGATAGAAAAAAAGATCGAGCTTTTGAATCATTGATTTTTAGTCTATGTTTCGGCATTTAAATGAGATGAGATGAGATAATGATCTCAAAATTTTTTATAATTTTCTTCACAAACGTCATCATTTAAACAAAAAATATGAACTCAAACTTCTGAAAGGAAAAAACTTTACAAGAAAAGTTAGACCTCTATATATATGAGGAAATCCCCTCAAAACGAACGAACTCTCCATGAACTCTCAACAAGCTCTCTACACAGAATCTTGCTACGCCAAACTCCACTACAACTTTAAAAGATCTTTCATAAATTTTTCTATTGTATTGTGAGATATGTAAGGTTATGAGAGATTGTAAAAATACCCACTATAATGGATTTCACCCTCAAATAACCCGTGGACATAGGCATTATGAAAAATCACGTAAATTTCTATATCTCTCTTTATTTACTTTTATTCACTTATTTATTATCCGTGTTATAGATGAATGCGACGAGTACCGTATCGAAGTTTGAATTATCTCATGGGTCGGAGATGACTCTTTCATCTCTTTCAATATGTTGAGCAAATTAAAACATTAACACATGAGGATCAATGTACCATATTTGTTTATTGAGTTATAAATTATTCTTTTAAGTTAGAGTAATAATATTCATAAAAAAATTGTTTATTTGAGTTACTTTTTTAAGAGACAAAAAATAAATAATATTTATTTAAAATATGCAAACATAATAGGTTTGTTACTAGAGACCATAGAATCTAAAATGTAAATAATAATAATAATAATAATAACTCTTAAATTATATTTAAAAAAAAAACCTCTACGGAGATATAAATTTAGGACTGTAAAACGGTCGGTCCAGACCGAATGGACTGGACCGAATGGTCCTATGGTCGGTTTCAGTTCCTCAATTATTTCTATTTTGGTTTTCAGTCCGGTCTCGGGGTGGAGATTTCTCGGACCGGACCGACCGAACCAAAATATTTTTATTTTTATAAATATATTATTTTATATAATAATTGTATAATAAATTATGTAATTTTCATCTAACCTATCCCTATTTACAATATAAAATTTTAAATATATTATTAATACTTGTTAATATTCTATAAATTAACAATATTTTATATATATCTTCATCTAACATATCACTATTAACAATATAAAATTTTAAATATGTTATTAACACTTGTTAATATTCTATCAATTAACTAATATATAAATTAATAATGTAGTTTTCATCTAATTTATTATCATTGACCATACAAAATATTTTTTTTATTGAGTTTGTTATATAATCCATATTAATAAGTCACTTAATTTAATTTAATATTTCAAATAATTTTTTTATTAATTGATTTAAAAAAGAAAAGAAAAAAAAGAGGACGGACCGAATTGATAACTACCAGTCCAATCCGATCTTTATAAATGTTCGGTCCAAAAAAAATAATGAACTAAAAAATTCGATTCATAGCCAGACCAAATCAGACCGGACCGATCGATTTACACTCTTAGATATATAATGGCCCATCAACTTGGTTTTAAATCCATAATAAATATAAGGTCAGACGTTGATGACCTATTCTATGCTAGTGTAGTGCCTGTAAAGTAACGTCGGGAAGAAGATTATTATTAAAGAGATTCCAAACAATGCATTGACTATTTTGACAAAAATCTTGAAAGCCAGAAGAATCGAATCGATGATGTACAGTGCAGGTGAATGTCCGATCCATGTTGACGTTGAAGGACACTATACTAGTGGAAGTAGTGATGGTTAACACTTTGAACAAAAAGGGCAATTTCGGGTATTCAGAAAGGAAGCCCTAAATCGGAGGTTGACCTTTGGCTTCATTATCAAAACCAGGGGTGCTCCCAGAATTGCTCTCCTCCTCCTCCTCCTCCTCCTCCATTTTACCTTCTATTTCTTTTTCTTTTTTTTTTTCTTTTTTCGAGGTTCGTGCCAGAAAGTTTGAAGGGAATTGTTGAAGTTGTAGAGAGGCTGTGAAAGGAAAACCCAAACACAGATAAATGAGACGAGATAGAAAGAGACACTCGCTTCGCTGAAACGTTTTGGTTCTTAGGCGAGAGAGAGAGAGAGAGAGAGAGAGAGAACGCGCGCGAGTGTGTATGAAAGGGTATAATAATCTCAGAGAGCCCCACCAAATGCCATAAACAGAAGGGACAGGCAATATCAATTATCATTTATAACAAAGGGTGGGGTAGGAGAAAGTAAAAAATAGAAGGTTGAATACAGAGAAGCAGAGGTTCCATGGATGCAGCAGACCCACCTCCCACAATATATTATTAACATGAATAATAGTATACTGAGGCAGAGAAAGTGGTGATACAGCAAAAAAGGTTAGCCTTTTGGCCTTTAATATAGATATCTCATTGGACAAACTCTCCATGTCTTCCATTGTCGTGGGCGCCCACTAGCATCTCTTTTGTCTTTCTCCTTTTCCTCTCTCTTTCTTTATAATCTCTCTATCTACAAATATTAATCCTTTGTGTGTGTATTAATATTTTCTCAGGAAGTTTTTATTTATTTTTTCTTTCTTTCTCTTCCTCCCTTTCCATCCTCATCAATAATGATTTTCTCGTTAGGGGTATCGTTTTTGAGGAATCTGAGGAGTTGTTGTTGACGCTTTGGAAAAAGTGGCAGCTATAGGCCCTAAAAAACATGACGTTAAAAGAAGAAGAAAAAAAACAAGCTGAATCACAAGTGCACGAGTGTTTGTGATTATGTTGATGTGATCTCTGGAAAATAAATCGGCTCTTTTCTGGCCTTTATTTCCAAAATCTCCATTTTTTCCCTCTCTATCTTTGGGTTGTGGGGGTTATTTGGGATTCATGTTCTTAGGAGTTTCCGTCTAATTCCCTTTTCTTGATTTTATTTGGAGGTTTTACACTTTTGCTTTCCTTCGAATCTCCCTTTGTGATATCTCTCATGTCTCAACAAAGGCAATTTCAGATGGTGGGTGGTAACAATCCTGGGCTGTACAATGACACAACTTTTACCAAAATCTTCGTTGGAGGGTTGGCTTGGGAGACTCAAAGGGATACAATGAGGAGATATTTTGAGCAATTCGGAGAGATCCTAGAGGCTGTTGTTATCACAGATAAAAACACTGGGAGATCCAAGGGTTATGGTTTTGTAAGCCCATTTCTTTTCCTTTCAATCCTTTAGCTTTTGAATGTCAGTTTTCTATGTTTCCTTTCATTTGTTTCTATGATTTGGAAAAAGCAAGTCTATTCCTTTGTTTTCTTAGGTTACGTTTAAGGATCCAGAGTCAGCCGCAAGAGCATGTCAAAATCCATCTCCTGTCATTGATGGAAGAAGAGCAAACTGCAATCTGGCATCTCTTGGTGCACAGAAGACTCGTCCACCAACACCTCAACAAGGTCTCCGTCTTCCTTATTTCTTTTTCCCTTTTTTGTTATGTCACCAGATTTTGGTATATATAGACAGTTAGGCGTTTCAATATGAACTTGCTTTACAAAGGTTAATGATCCTCTCAAGTATTCTTCTGATATGGAATCATGAAACAATGTGATATGAGCAAGGTTTGGATTACAGGGTATTCAACCCTCATCATGCTTTTTCGATTCTCACAATGTGATTTCCTTTCATCCAGCTCTCTTTTTTTCATTCTGGCATCTATTCCAAACTGAGAAAGTTTTCTCTTTTATTATTTATCAAGATTTCAGAAAATAATTTCACTGAATATTTTTCCTTATAAAAAAAACTGAATATTTATTTGATGCTAAAATGAAATATTTGGGGATCTGAGGATTCTAGTCTACAAAAGAATTTAATTTTTTTTTGAACATAAATTTTCAGGTTCAGGGCGGTTTGGACGAGCAACTGGCGTAGTTACCCCACCTGCTTATCAGGGCACATATTACCATCAACCTACGGGTCAATACACTTATCCTTATTCGGCTTATGGGTAAGCAAGAAAAGAAAGATCAAAGAGGAAAATCTCAGTCTAATGTTTTGTTCTCGTTTTTATTTCCTTTAAAAAACCTTTTTGGTCAACTCTCAGGTACACTGGGTATTCCCATGATGCGATGTATCCCACGGTTAGTACATAATGTGTATTCATATCTTACAAATGGTATATACCAATTTCATTTCATTGCTTGATTTTGAGTTTTGATGGAACTATCCCCAGAACTATTATAGTGTTTATGGAGGTCAACAATCCTCTCCTTACTATGCCACAACAAGGGCAGCAGGGCCACCTGGGATGTTCCATAATTTGTACCCATTCTATGCACAATATGCACAAAGTAGCCAGCCTCATGGTTTTGGAGTCCAATATCCCCAAATGGTACAGTACCCATATTTGCCTCATCACTATAGCTCCACTGGGATACTCTCTCTTCCTTCTTCAATGGCAATGCAATCTACAGTCACAGGTGGTTCATTTAAGCCATTCTCCAATTTTATTTGAAGTGAATGATAATCGATTTTAATTGATTGGTTGATTGGAACACATTGGCATCGAAAATAATACAACAGGTGCAGCAGCAGCAGCAACATCAGGGGTGACTGGAGCAGGTGCAAGTGCTTCACAGGCCTCCGGAACAGCTTCTGAACAGAATTCATCAACCTAGTCTCAACTGGGGAATAACAATTTCTTGAAAGACTGACAGCTTGGATAGAAGGGTGAAACGCATTGCAGACGAAAACAGGGAAAAAGTGAATAGAAAAAAAAATAAAGTTACTAATTCAAAAGGATGGCTGATCAATTAGACTAACAAGGAAAAGGCATCCAAGAATCAAGCGTGGAATCATTCATTCATGGAACGGCACAGAGATATGTTCAAGCTTGTTCCACTAACAGTCTTTGCTTCGTTATCAGCTCATCATGTTCATCATCATACTTGTTTTGTTTTAGGACAATATGGGGCCCTTTAATTGTTTGAATAGCCGTTAGCATTAGGATAAGAACCACCTCATTCATTTATGCATTGGGAGGTAGAAACTAAATATTGGCTTTGGATTCTACCTTTTAGACTAATTTGCTAGATGGTAACGTCTTGGAGCAGAGAGCATCCAATGACATGAACCTGTTTATATTGGCATTTAACGGGCGCAAAAGATTGATTTTATGTCTTTTGAACCCTGATTGGTTGGCCAAGTTGAAAAGACGAGCTCGGATAGCTCAGCCATTTTGACTTGTAATTTTTCTTTGTTTCTTCATTCTTCCCATGATTGGTACTTTATTTTCTTTTATGTTTTAAGAAGATGGGATTAGTTGAGAAAAAGAAGATTGTCTCTTGGCTTGTCTTTCTTACTGATAATCACAGCTTATTTTATCTTCCATCTTTCACTTTCACTCACACATTGTGGTCTTTCTTTTGCATAGCCACATCTTTTGGCACTGTGTTTAGAATCCAAGGGGATCTCAGTCAATGGGCGTTGGTTCTTTTTATCTTTAAAAGTTGTGCATGCAGGTAGTGCAGCATGTGCATGCCTGTGATTCTTTAAGTGTATATATATATATTTGAACTATAAGTATATGTATTATATATTATATATATAGTCCTAATTACTGATCAAAGGACACTTTTCAAAAGAGAAAAAATGTTGGATGAAAGGGGAAGATCATGAGATATTCAACTTTTACCTTCGTCAAAATCTTCTTTCCTCATTCTCTTTCATAATGATTCTACCCCACTAATCCCATTTCCCTCACACCACTGTGGTCAGAGAAAAATTAGTTGCTGATATGTTAATTTCTTTATAATAGTCAGTCTCGTTTGGATATAGAAATGCCCTTAAATCATCTCATTTTATTATTATAATTTTTCTAATTTTTCATACAAAATATAATAAACAATTCAAAATTTTTAAATTCTAAAATAATAATAATATTTTATTCAATTCATTTAAAACTATCTCATTTCATCTCATTTCATTATACAAACGAGCCCTTAAAGCGAGGAACGAAACCCAATCTGTAGACGTAATTTTAAAAAATAAAGAAATAAATATTAAAATATTCCTTGTGTTTTTATATTTTTTTTCCAAGATTATTTTTTCATTTTTATTAGTTTCAACCTTGGGTCTGAAAAATTATTAATTAGATCATTAAATCCATATCCATCAAATAAACCAACAACTTTGCCACTTGCCCCTTAAGCCATATAACACTCAATTAAAGCGTGTTGCGTATCAAATATTTGACAAATTAGCTCTAAAACATAAAATTAGAAATTTTACCACCGCAAGTTCGCAACATGATAAAGGCACAGGAACCTCTTGGAGTGGACTCGAGAAGGCCACAACCTTGTAGGGTTGCTAGTGTAAGTCTGGGAGATTTTCATGAATTTCTTCTACTATTTATGATGAGATATGGTGTATATATCATTGTTGTGAATACTGTATCATACCGGCCGGTACAGGTACATCATATGTTCCGTACCGGCTGAAATACCGGTCGTACCAACCGGTACCGGCCGATATTTCGGCCTGTACCGGCCTGTGTACCGGTCTGTACCGGCCGATATTTCGGACTTATTTATTTATTTATTTTTTCATATTTTCAAATTACAAATTCATTTTTTGACTCCTAATTCAGACTAAGCTATTTATAATTTATATATCTATGTATTTATATATAATTTATTTATATAGAAACTATTATTTTGAAATATAATTTATATATATAATTTATTCATATACCGAAATGTTATCCTGAAACGGTACCGGTACCGAAATATTTCGTTCCAGTAGCTTGACCGGTACGGTATTCAAAACATTGGTATATATACACGTACAAAAGAGAATCAATTCTGTTACAAGAGGCAGGGGTATTGTCGACAATAACACAAACCTAATTCTAGAATATTCTAAGCATATTTACAGTAAATGAATAAATGATTTAAGTGACAAAATGTTATATGCTAATATGCCCCCTCGAGTCCAATGGGGTGTCAACTACATTGAGACTCGAACGAAAAGAAAAGAATTTATCTGAGACCAGTGGCTTAGTAAACACATCAATCAGTTGTTCATTGGAGCTGCAGAAAGAAACTTTCAGAGTTTGTGCAGCAACTCTATCACGGACAAAGTGATAGTCTATGTCCATGTGCTTGGTCCGTGAATGGTAAACTAGGTTGGCTATAAGGTACGTAGCCCCTAGGTTGTCACACCAAAGTGTAGGAGCTGTAGACAAGGAGATCCCCAACTCTTTCAACATGGATTGTAGCCATATAAGCTCGGCTGCAGTGGATAAAAGTGACTTGTATTCAGCTTTCGTGCTGGATCTTGTTACAGTCTTTTGTTTCTTGGAGCTCCAAGAGATGAGATGAGTGCCTAAAAACACAGCGAAGCCTCCTATGGAGCGTCTGTCATCAGGGCACCCTGCCCAATCGGCATCTGTGTAGGCTTAAAGAGAGACACAAGATTGAGATTTAAAAAATAAACCATAATTAAGAGTGGCCTTAAGGTACCGAAGAATTCTTTTGACAGCAGTCCAGTGAGGAACTTTGGGACAGTGCATAAACTGACAAACCTTGTTCACTGCAAAGGCTATATCAGGCCGTGTGAGGGATAAGTACTGTAGACCCCCTACAATACTACGAAACAGTGTACTGTCCTCAAACTCTAGTGAGTCATATTGAGATAGTTTAGTTGATGATGCCATCGGTGAGGTCACAGATTTTGAATGAAGTATATTGCTTCGTAGTAATAGATCGTTGATATATTTCCTTTGAGATAAATATAGTCCAGAACTAGAATAATCAACTTCAAGCCCAAGAAAGTAGGATAAACAGCCAAGATCTTTAATAAGAAAGGCTTGAGACTGAGCACTAATCAGAGAGTCAATAGCATTTGGCTTTGATGAGGTAACCACAATATCGTCAACATAGATGAGTATAAACATTTTCAAGTCACCATGATTTAGAACAAACAGAGATGGATCCGTGTGAGAGGTTGAAAAACCGTAACTAAGTAGCCAGTTACTAAGCTGTGCAAACCAGGCTCGTGGAGCCTGTTTGAGGCCGTAGATGGCCTTGTGCAGTTTGCATACAAAATTAGGGTTTTTCGAATCAATTAACCTTTGGGGTTGTCGCATGTAAACTGTGTCATGTAAATCATCGTGTAAAAAGGCATTTTGAATATCTAGCTGGCGTAGAGACCAGCCATTTGTAACAGCAAGAGAAATTATCAAACGAATAGTTGTGGATTTCACAACAGGACTGAAGGTTTCATGAAAATCCAAACTAGACTGTTGATGGTAGCCTTTGGCTACCAATCGGGCTTTTCTTCTTTTGAAGGAGCCATCAGAGTTATACTTTGTTTTAAACACCCATCTACACCCTAGAATATTAAAGGAGGGATTAGAGGGTACCAAACTCCAAATACGGTTACTGACGAGGGCATGATGCTCACGGGTCATTACAGCTTGCCATTCTGGGAACTTACTCACGATCGAGAAACTAGAGGGATCATCCGGTACACCTGCAATAGTAAGAAAAAAATTTCATTGCCGTGGGTAAGGGATTGTGCCATCTCGATAGAGGCAAGGGCGAGATGAGTTAGTTTGATCTCGAGTGACTATAGGAGAACGAGGAAGACAAAGAGTTGTCGATGTAGTGGTGGGAAGAGTAGGAGAATGAGAAGAGGAAGACGAGGAGCTTTCTAGAGATGGGAGAATCAATGAATTTGAGGGTGGCAGAGATGGAGGGACAAAGTTAGGGTTAGAGAAAGGGGATGAAGCATCGAGAGATATGGGTGAGATGTGGGCTGAACGTGGGCTAGGACTTGGGCCTAAGATGGATGGAGATAATAAAGGGAGAGCCGTGTGAGTGGAGGTATTGGGTATTGTAGATGGGCTTGAGACATTGGGCTTATGGTGAGAGTAGGGGAAAGTTGTTTCATGGAAAGTAACATCACGTGAAATGTAAATCCGATGAGAATTTGAGTCAAAACATTTATAGCCTTTGTGAGAGGTACTGTAGCCTAAGAAAACACATGGTGTTGACTGAAACATTAATTTGTTTTTGTTATAGGGCCTCAAGTTGGGCCAACATGCACAGCCAAAAACTTTTAAAAAAGTGTAATCAGGGTCTTTTTGATGAACCGTATTTTTAAGAACTTTTAAAGGAAGCATGTTAATTAAATAAACTACGGTTTCAAAAACTTCGACCCAAAAGTGTTTAGGTAGAGAAGAATGGGCAAGAAGGGCAAGGCCGGTTTTGACAATATGTCGATGCTTGCATTCAACAAGCCCATTTTGTTGATGAGCATGTGGGCATGAAAAATGATGTGTAATTCCAAGTTTTTTGCAAAAGGATGTGAGTGGTGTAAATTCACCACCACCATTAGTTTGTAATATAAGAAATTTTGAATTAAAGAGACGTTCAATGTAGGGTAAAAATTGCGTGAAAACTTGAATAATATCCGATTTTAATTTTAATGGAAAAATCCATGTGAAACGGGTGAAGTGGTCCACAAAAGATATATAATATTTGAACCCATTTTTAGATATTACAGGAGATGGGCCCCAAAGGTCCGCACTAACAATTTCTAAGGGCCTTGTATATTGGGTCGAATTTAAGTGATACAGAAGCCTATGGGCCTTTGCAAAAGGGCATGCTGAACAATTGAAAGCCTCGTCTTCTTTGCAGGATGAGAGCAAACACTAAGAGTGCAGGATTTTGGACACTAGATCAAGGGAAGCATGCCCGAGTCTTCGGTGCCACTGCGAGATGGAGGTTTTCTCTCCCAGATGAGCTGAAGCAGAGGTTGGTTTTATTGAAGGAAAGGCATAAAGGCCATTACGCGTTGGTCCGGTGAGGAGGGACCTCCCCGTCCCAGTGTCCTTCACACAGAAATGATTTGCATGAAATTCAAAGAAACAGAGATGATCTTTGCAAAATTGAAGCACAGAAACAAGGTTATTTGATATATGAGGCACATGGAGCAATTTATGTAAAAGAAATGAAGAAGAGTTAGAGAGAAAAGTAGAGTCACCGATGTGTTCAATCGGGAGACACGATCCATCACCCACGCGAATGCCTTCAGTACCATTGTAGTGCTCACTAGACAGATTGAGGTTAGAGAGATCATTGGTAATATGGTGGGTCGCGGCAGAATCAGGGTACCAAGTGGTATCCAAGTCGTAGTTCTGGTGGTTGGGGGGAGGTGTTTGGGTGGGAGAACTGGAAGTATAGTTGGCTGAGAAGTATGGGGGAGGTTGCATTTGGTATGAATGATTGAACCTCTGTCGACATTGAAGGGCAACATGCCCTGGTTTTTGACAAACTTGGCAAGTGGGGTGGATACCACCTGGTGTTTGATGGGTGTTCCCAGAGAAATTTGGTCTATAATGACCACCACGGCTTGAGTGGTTCCCATGACCTCTACCCTGTCTACCTCTCGAGAAGGATCTACCTCTCTAGTATCAACCTCCAGGTGAACTATGGGAGCTAAAATTAGCTGAGGGCTCTATGGTTTGTTTAGAGGTGTGGGAAAGACGGCTCTCATGGATGAGAATCATTTGGTATAATTCATGAGAGGAGATGGTAGGGCCAGAGCGGGTGGTGATAGACATAACAAAAGATTCATAGAGCTGACCTAACCCAGTGAGAAGGTATGCGACAAGTTCTTTATCTGGTAGAGGGTTACCTGTGGAAGCAAGGCTATTGGCTATGGACCTGACCTTACCAAAATACTCGGTGATTGTTGACTCACCACGAGAAAGATTGGTTAGCCGAAAACGAAGATGAAAATCTTTTACTTGAGACTGAGAGGCAAACATAGAGGAAAGGGTGTTCCAAAGAGAGCAGGATTTAGTGGCTAATAAAACATGACCTATGACAGAATCGGAAAGGGATGAGAATAGAACACTGAGTACCAGTTGATCTGTTCTCATCCAAGTTTTATAATCTTTACTGATTGCAGGTATTTCATTGTTAGCAGCAATAAAAAATTTCGCTGGACAGGGTAAGGTGCCATCAACATAGCAGTAGAGATCTTGGCCTCTAAGGTAAGCTGATATTTGCACCTTCCATAGTAGTTAGTTCTCAGTAGTAAGCTTAAGGGTGACTACGTGTGAGAAAGAGGAGATGAGGGAAGCAGAAGGAGAAGGGAGTGAGGCCATGGATCATGAGACTGCTAGTCGAGCTGCTCTGATACCATGTAAGCCTGGGAGATTTTCATGAATTCCTTCTACTATTCATTGATGAGATATGGTGTATATATACACGTACAAAAGAGAATCAATTCTGTTACAAGAGGCAGGGGTATTGCCGACAATAACACAAACCTAATTCTAGAGTATTTTGAGACTATTTACAGTAAATGAATAAATGATTTAAGTGACAAAATGTTATATGCTAATAGCTAGTGTACCCCACAAAGGGTGGTTATCTAGTAAGCCATATGATACCTAAAATAAAAGCGATGAGGTTTCATTTAAGCATAGATTTCATTTTCTTAGAAAAATGAGAAATATCTTGTTCACAAATAAATCTGTAAATTAATTAAAATGATTAATATGACTTGATGTAGCATATCATACTGTAAAACTTATTTTTGCTGCAAAATAAATAAAAATAAATACAACGCATCATATCTCGTCATATTAATTGTCTACTTTGTTATCATGCATCACAAATGACAAATTGGGCCTTCCAGGCCTTGATTCATTAGATAGTTGGAGTTGAGGCGATGATTCTTCTTTTATCTTGTCCAGGGCCAATGCCACTTTAGGCTGTTAAAATTAAAGGATGAAGGCCTCACAACTTCGATGAAGATATTTTGGATAACCAGCAAATAGATTTGTCAAATGCGGTTACAGAAGCACACCCAGTACTGCCTAGTGTGATTTTTCTTCCGCATCAACAAAAACCAAAATGGTATTGTGCCCGATCTGCTATTAAGAAATCATTGCCATCGATCTTCCCAATTCCCCGTATTAGGGACAATCTGACAATGGCTCTTCAACATCCAAGGACAAAGTCAACACTACATCAGCTTCATCATTAACTCTCATAGATCACGTACAAACTAGCTACCACAACTGAAGCCATACCATAAATGGCAGTGATATCAAATAGTAAGCTAGCACCTTTTCCTTTCATTGTTAATACAGTCGTCCGTATCACGTGATTTTAGTTTTACACTTTGTATATATATACATAGGTAAGTGTGCGAGGAAAATGTAATTCGTCCAAGCCTTGGCCCAAGCTTGCCGAAGAGTCCAACCCACCTGAAGGAACGACCTCGTTTTGGTAAGTTTTTTCCCTCCTTCCGATTTTTCTTTTCAGTCTATCTAGGTACAAGCGTTTTGGTAAACCGAATCTGCACACCAAGTTGACATGGCAGCAGCTTTATATATATATAAACAAAAACAAAAACAAAAAAGGAAAAATACGAAGAGAAAAAGAAACATCGGCTCTCTTTCGTCTCTGTTCCAATTCAAGAAGACCCCTCCCACTAATCCCATATTTGCACCTTATTTTCCCCGTTTGTGGGTGGTGCTCTCTCGTTCCTCCCTCCACTGCAAATTGGTCGATCTCCTCCGTGACCCACCTCCTGTTTTAACTGTTGAAGATCCTGAAACTCCAAAATATTTGATGCATTTAGGAATTTAATTTCTTTGAATCATCTACAAACCATGTCCTAGAACTATCTTTGAAAGATATACCACCTACACTCTCATCCAGCTGGCATTTGCAATGTTAAAGACAAGAAGGATCAATTTTTTTATTTCTAAGAAAACCATTGTCTATCCCTTGAACTCCATATTGTAGCATACTTGAGCGCTTGAGGAATTGCGAACAACTTGAGGCTCTTCTCCTCGAGCATTTGAAACGGAGCTTAAATGCACATCTCAAGTCTGATTTTCTAAAACATGGGTTACTATAGAAAAGAAGAGATCCAGCCCCAGACAAAATTTGCAAAACTGCTTCAGAAGTACCCATCGATAAAATACTTGTGTCAAACTAATATCAAACTTGGTCCAAAAGAATCCAAAAAATCTCGTTTGGTTCAAGACACCTACATAGTGCACATTAAATAAGAAACAACCATAAATCATCAAAGTCCTCAATGTCCTTAGATTTGTTTCGATAATGTCTAAAGTCAGAGAACAAATTCAAACCAACGTATAGCCTGGCAATGTTTTCTTAGAAATGCAATGGCAAAGAACAAATGCAAATCTTTTCTACATGGAGTGTTAATTAATTCGAAATTGTAGATGGTTCGAGCAATGGCAGTGTCTACTCATGTCTCGAATGAAATCACAAGGAATTGCAGCCTGCTCCCTCTCAGTTTCCTAGATTCGCAGCCACTAGGGGCGTCGTGATTGCCACCACGCCTCGCCGAGGCTACCAGCCCTCCATCTCCTCCATCTCTAGCTTGAAGGCCCCTCTCTCTCTCTCTCTCGCACTCATTCTCTATTTTCTCTGTTCCAATGCCCCCGTGACCCCCGAGTGACACCACTGGCCATCATCGTGAGCCACGAGCCGTCGTTGCCACCGCCACATCCTCTCCCTAGGTCTATAGACACACACCCAACCCTCACCCATGTCTTTCTCCCTCTCCTCTGTTTCTCTCCGCCACGACCTCAACCATGCCCTTCCCAAGCCACCTCCAACCGCGGCCATAGCCACCACACCATGCCACGACCACCCCTCTCCATCTCCTTTCCAGATCTCCTTCGCCACCTAGGACCGCCATGGTCCACTTCTCCTCAGCCCAGCACCACCGTCTATGGCTAGTCAGCACCCCATCACTACCCATTTCACTGCCTTCGACAACCACGGTAACCACCCATAACAACCCAAACTAGTGGTTTTTGACGCCACGAGACCTTCTAGGACAGCAAGCGACGCAATGAGTCAGTGCCTCTAAGCATGGTACAATTCCTATTCCTTTATCTCAATAGTTATTTTATTGTGAAACTTGATTGGTGTTGTGAACTGTGTGCTCTTGTGAATTGTGAACTGTGTGCTATTGTTGTGATGTGTTGTGTGATGTGTTATGAAGTGTGGGATGGTTGCGTAGTTGTGGAGTGTTCTGTGGATGATGATGTGAAGTGATGAGATCACAGTGCAGTTTGGAAGTGGTTGGAAATTGTGTAAAGTATTGGGATAGTTTGTAATTTGTGAAGTGGCATGATGTCAAGTGACGTGTTGGGTTTGTGAAGGTTGGGGAAGATTGTGAAATGTGATGATTGTATGGGTTTGAGTTGGAGGTTAGAGTCGGGTATATGAAGCTTGCTTATACAAGTAGACATTTTAGCGGATTATATGTTGATCTTAGGTGATAAAAGGGGTAAGGGTACATGTGTAATTTGGTTGGACGCAAGTGCCAGACATATTTGCCATAAGTAATGAACAATCTGTCTTAAATATGAGTACACGGCGTTTAAGCCTCAAGGTTGGTTTAAAGTTGTGTATTATGCTTGATTTAGATTATGATGAAGTGTTGGTCATTGTATATGAATAGAGGAAGATATGTATGTATTGACTAGGATTGAGATGTATAACTTGGTTGGTTCAAGTTATGCATTGGAATGGAAGGTTTGGTAAGAAGAGTCTGATGCAGGTGATAGTGTATCTTAACTTTAAAGTGAATTATAGATGTTCACTTTAAAGGAGAAGCACTTGAAGTAAAATGTTATGTTTAAAAGGTGACCTCAAGTGAGTCTCAAGCTATGAGTTTGAGAATTTAGAAAAGTGATAAAGGAAAGCATAGAAAATGGACTTGGATGATAGAGTATGTTTAAGTGAAGGAAGTTTGAGTAAATAGTAGTATTATGTAAGTTTTAAGTTTAAGTTACATATGCATTTGAAAATGAAATGATGTTAAGGTTATGTATGCATATAGGTTGCCATTTAACACGTACATGAATGGATTGCATGAAATGTAAATAGCATGGAGTCCCGATGAATATTATGTTCATACTCTTATAGAGTTTTCTAAATGATATGAAATGAAAAAGAAATGTTTCTCTTTATAATGTTTTATGAAATGAAATAAAATGATGTTCTATGAAAGTATGCTAAGTATAAATGTTTAAATGTATACGTATGTAAAGGCCTTCTTTAGCAGCCCCTATTTATGCACCCAAAGTAATAATTGTATGCATGTGAATGAATATTATATGTAGTAGCTATTGTCTTTATTTTCATGAAATGAATTGTTGAGATTTATTTTTGATGCTTTAAATTATACGATGAAAGTGTATTTAAATGAAGTTATGAAATGAAGTTTAAATGATGCTATGAAATAATGTTTAAAGGATGCTACAAAATGATGTTTACTGATAATGTTTATGCTTATGCTTTTAAATGATGTTTATGAAATGAAATTGACTGATGAATGAAAGGAATGGACTGAAATGAATGAATGTTTTAAATGTATGAAAATACGTAAACTGCCATGACTGAATGAATGGATGATGGTACTAATGGACTGGGCAGATTGCAATGCCGGGTAAGTAGTACTGATAGTGCACCCATGCTGCCCCCTGACTGAAAGATATTCCCAATCTATGGCCACGGGCGGAATCTAAGTCCAAAAGACCGCAAACCCCAACATACGGGGTGTAACAGTGTGTATCAGCCAGAGGAAAAGTGAAAATAGTTAAATTGAATGTTATGCAATCATTTAGCTCTTTATTAAGGATGTACAAGGTGTGAAAAATGTTTTATGAGAAATGAAAACTTTTTTAAAGAAAAAAAAAACCCACTTTATAATGTTTTCAATGGAAGTGAATGTTTTATATAAAGTATGTAGATAAATGATGAATACATGAATAAAAATTTATGTTAGTATACTTTTACAGTATAAAGTAATACCTACTGAGTATTTGACTCACTTTATTTTTATGTATATCCCTCCCCCTTTTAGGTAAAAAAGAGGAAAAGCGTCAGGACAGACATGACCCAAGGGAAGTGTGACAGAAGTCTAGGCAGGTTTACGTAATGTATGAAAGTAAATTTTGTAAAAGGACTTTTAAATTTAACTTAATGATTTCCACTACAAAACTCTCTTAAATTTATAGAGTATGTTTTAATTTAAAATATAGAGTCTTTTATATCCTCAGAAGGAAAAGAAAAAGTTTTAAAAGGGTAAGTAATTTCCGTCTCATTTTTTAAAACTATTTTCTAAAGTCCCACCATAAGGACAGGTGTTACATTTAGGGGTTGACCAACTCGACGGGTGGACCGTGGACCACCGGCTCTATCTGGAAGACGAAGTTCGTGCTCTCCATGCATATGCCGAGAAGGCCTACCAAGTTATTTCCTAGTGGGACAAGTTGGTGGCCAATTGCTCTCATTGGGAGTCTTACTCCCATATTCTGGAAGAAGATGTCGACAGTCTTCGAGATGAGGCGGTTGATCTGCGCCAGGACTTGGAGAAGTCTGAGGAATAGGTCGCAAGAATCCATTTCGAAGTCAGACTGGTGGAGGAGGAGCACAACAGTGGGCGAGATCTTCGTCAATGCCTGGAACAAGACTTGGAAGGGGCCAACAAGAGAGCCTTAGAGTATGCCGACAAACTGGCCAACTCCTTGGACTCCCGTCAGGAACTTAACACTCTTGACATTACTTGCAACCAGATGGATGAGTTGGAAGCACGGTACGCCTCCAACAAGGACTTCAAGGAACACAACAAGAAATTCATCAAGCTTGATCGAGTTTCGGAGGCCAATAGGTTTGACTCCAAGAAGAATATAGTTGAGCTAGAGGTGAAGTTGAAGGCTTCTCGAGAGAAGATGGTTTGCCTATCCCCCCAGCTCGTGGCGGCTAAGGGAGTTCGCGACGAGTATGGGGACTGGGCTACATATATAGCATGTAGAGATAAAGTTAAATAGATAAAGTAAAAATAATAATAAATCCAAATAAGTTATTATTAAATTAACTAATAAATTATATTTAAAATTAGAAATATTTTAATTTTCCAAATGCATGTTTTCTTTCCCAGCCTATGTTCTTTTACCTTACAAATTATATAAGAATCTCTTGACTTCTCTTCTCACTCAAGCAAAATTTGTGATGCAAAATAGAAACAGTGCAAGGAAGCTAGAAGTCTTTCAAGGTTCTATATTATACATTGCCTTGAGATATGCTGACTTAGTTATTATAAAGTATTTTAAATTTAATAAATTTAATTATTCTTGCGCATCGTGTAAGTTAACGGCTAATTCTTATTCAAGAGTAATGATATACCTACAATTCTTTTACAATTATTTAACAATTAATTTTCAAATAATCAATGAAATCATGACACTCTATTAAAATTAAATTTTAATATTACAAATCTACCCTCCATTTCATGTAGAGTTGTAAAGTTATTATTTTCCTAAACCCAATAGCAAGGACATGTCTTCGTGCACCATTCATAATATCATACACTAACATTAAGAGTGACAATATATGACACGATCCGTAAATTAGAAAAAAAATAAACTAATTTGAATTTGATATAAATATATTTGAATCAAAACGAATTGACCCAATTAGACACGATTAATAAGCGGGTGAGTTGCGGGCCAACCTGCAAAATCTACAATCAACTCGTATAATACGAAAAAAAAATTCTATTTTCAAAATTTCTAAATGCTTATTTTTATAGGTATTTTTTTTTGTTGATGATATGTAATATCAATATTAGTATTTCACTCCCTATTATATCTTACTGAGATGAAACTCCTGATGAATATTCAGGATTTACGTATGATGGCTATGTGGGGCAGTGGGCGTTTGCCCGGTAAAATATAAATCTCTAATTCAAAGTTTATCTTGAATATGCAGCATTATTGTCAAGATACAAGAGTGCTTTGTGAACAATGGGCATGCTCATCTAACGTTGCAAAAATACATTCGTGGGGAGAATATAATCGTTTAAAAACATATGACAGTTAGAAAGAAGATATTTATTAAAAAATGAGTCCTGATATGTTACCCGATAGCATTGACTGATAAAAGTAAAAGAACAAAAATAAACAAGTATCGGTCGCTTTTCCCAATCAATGCTATTGGACATATAAGCGTTTTTCTTAAAAAGTACTAATCGAATAAAGAGTATAGGATAAGAACAAAGAAATTACAAAAAAATGTATAAAAATAATATTTAAATAAAAAAAATTAGAGAGTTTTTTTTTTTTTTTTTTTTTTTTTGCGTGGAATTTTTAGAGAGTTTTGATACGAGATTTTTACCCTTTTGTAATATACTATTAAGAAAATTAAAATCAATTAAAAAAATAATAATAAATATGTCAATGGAATAGAGATGGATTTTTTTTATTTATAAGAAATCATCAAATTCATTAGAGATAACAATTACAGACATTTATCAAGTCAAATGGTTTGAGAAAAGAAGTCTGGAATACAATCTCACCACATTTAAATACTCTCAACATACCAAGTATAGCGAGCAAGCTTATAAGCTGCTATATTCCCCTCCCTATACACATGATTAAAGATGTATTTAGATGTTGAACTGAGTTAAGTTGAGATGAAAGTTGAAAGTTGAATAAAATATTGTTAAAATATTATTTTGATATTTGAAAATGTTGAATTGTTTAGTATATTTTAATTGAAATTTGAAAAAATTGTAATGATAAGTTGAGATGGGTTTGAGATCCAAACTAGCCCTAAATATACAAGAGTGAAAACACTCTTTCAGTTTGTAAACTTTAGCATACAAAGCACCTAAAAGAGAGTCTATCATAGTATTTTGTTGAAGAGATTGTATCAATAGCAAGCAATCACTTTCAATAATAATATTAGAGATACCCATTGTAGAACACAGTTGTAGACCCCGTAGGACTGCCAGGAGTTTGATCACTTCAAAATGTTCTACTTCAAATTCAACTTTACTAGCTGCCATCAATACCTATCCATAATCATCTCGAAAAATAACTCCAATTCCAGCTTTCTGAAAATCCATGAACATCGCCCCACCAGTATTAAGTTTCAGACTTGCCTCTGGTGGTGGTTTCCAACTATAGTGAGCTCGAAGCTGTATCTGATCCTTAACTTTCATTGCTTTATAACTGTGCGTAAGACCCATAGCATGACTAATCACATGCCTAGGGCTAACTCCAACCTGCTCAAACTCCCATTTATTTCTCCTATACCAAAACCCCCACGCAAGACAAAAGAATAACTCTAAACTATTCTTCTCCCCCCTTCTATTAGTTTTAGTGCCATATCAAACACTTTATACCCAGTATAAAAAGAAATAGAAGGCAAAAGCTCTAGCAAATACTCTTTAATTTGAGAGCAACTAAGTAAAACATGATGCAAATCTTCCTGAGAATTAGAACATGAACAACATTCCCTATTGTCAATTACTTGTTTCTAAACCAGATTAGTCTTAGTTGGAAGACCCTTTCTACAAACACGCAAGACAAACACTTGAATCTTGTTAGGAACTTGCATGTTCCACAAAGCTTTCCACACCTTTTGTTGTCTACTCATGTCTGATGATTCTACAAAGAAAAGCCTTTGCTGGGAACAGATATGCCTATAGCAGCTTCTAACATAAAACTAATCATTCCTCTCATACTTCCAAGTCTATTTATCTGCTATGCTGCTAGGGGAGATAACCACTTTAAGAATTTCATATACAACTCTTGGATTGAAGAGAGTTCTAATTTTTTCTATGTTCCACCACCCTGTTGCCTCATCAATAATAGAAGCCACTAACTCCTCCCTATTCTAAACAACAAAAGCATCTTCCTGAACCAAAGAACTATATCCAGGCAACTACTGTTCAATCCATAAATGTGCTGATTTACCATCCCCAATACGCCATTTATAGCCTTCCAATAACCACTTTTTAGCCTCCCAAATGCTCATCCATGTATAAGATGGGCAAAATCCCAAATTAGCATCCAAAAAACTAGATTTAAAGAAATATCTAGCCTTTAACAGTTTATGAATCAAGGAAGTCTCATCCTGTAATAACCTCCAACCCTGCTGAGCAAGATTAAAATTCCTTAAATCCTTGAAGCTCATTCCCCCTCTCACCTTACTGTCACACATACTTCTCCAACTAATCCAATGAATCCTTCTTTTATCTACTTTTTAACCCCACCAAAATTTTACCATTATACTCTCTAACTCAGAACAAAAGCTAAAGGGTAATAGGAAACAATTCATTGAAAAAGACGGAATAGAGATAGATTTAAAAAGTTTGTTATATGGTGCTTTTAAAAAGTGGCTAGTTAAAAGAAAAAAGGGTAAATTTTCTAGCCAAATATAAGTAAAAGAATAGTGACTTTCTAAATATACATTTATTGTAAAAAATATTATTTTTTTTTCTTTCTAAATTTTTTTCCTTTTTATTTATGCGACTTAGCCCACCTACACGGTCACAACGGGCCACCCAACCAAGTTACTCTAGCCTCCCTTTCCTCTCGGGTAATGATATCCTTACTACCTATTACTATTCGTCTACTATCAAATCCCACATGACTTTCTTTTCTTTCTTATTTTCTTATTTTCCTTCCTTCTTCCTTAATTTAGAAGCTCCTTTGTCTCTCATCTATCTCCTTCTTTCCCACACCAACCCCTCTTCTCTTAGAAGCGCAGTTCCCCTCCAACAAAAGCTCTCCCATTCGACCAAAAGCCACTGTAAACGGCGCCGAAAAGGAAAAATCTAGGAACAATTGTCTATGTACCAGCAAGTGTGTGTAGGAGAGGAGAGAAAGAGGGAGACCTAAAAGTGAAGATCTGAAAAAACAGATTAGGTGGTTATAAAGCTACTCAAAAGAGTGCACACAAAAGAACTTAGAAACCCAACTTTTGTTGAAAACAGATTAGGATACCATAAACTCCAGAACTAAGTCAAATGGAGACGACAACAGAGATAGAGAGAGAGAGAGAGAGAGAGAGTTGGGAGGGAGGGAGAGACCACAAGTACGCTATAAGAAGACCCAATAAAAAAGTAGATCTACTTAGGTATACTAAAATCACCACAAGGAAATTGCAAAACAAAATAAAAGCACAACAAACCAGCTCAAAGCACAAATCAGAGTCTGGGCCAAAATGGGGGTTAGATGTAAGTATTACCTTCCAAAAATTTAGCTGTAAAAGTAGGACCAGTGAGCAATAAGAAGGAAGCAATAAGCAAAAGGTTGATTTTCACTTCCATGGCAAAGCACTGTGGAGAGAGAGAGAGAGAGAGAGAGAGAGAGAGAGAGAGAGAGAGAGTTGTAGGGTATGTTCAGGTGTCAAACTCATTTCAACCTATCTCAAACCAATCATTGATGGGCCCCACCATTTTTTCAACTTTCCATAAAAAGTTAAATATATCTCAATCTATGGCCGATCAACTCAAGGTGGCCGAGTAACTTGTGGTTGGGTCACTTGCAACTTGGGGCCAAGCATGCTGTGGTCGGGCAGTTTGTGGTTGGGCAACTCCTGGCTAGGCAACTTGTGTCCAGGAAGCTCTTGGCTGAGTGGCTTGTGGTAGCGAAACTCCTAGCCAGACAGCTTGTAGTTTGATTGTTGAGAGATTGAGGCTGAGCAGCTGTGGTGAGGGATTGTGGTCAGGCAACTGTGGTGAGGAACCATGTCCAGGAAATGGTGGTGAGGAACACAAGGGTGGGGGGCTAGCTTCCCTTGCTTGACTCATTGCCTGCCATGTGGGTGGCGAGCCATAGAGAACCCTCGAAGAGCTTTGGTGGAGGTCTTCGGTGGCTCCACAATCTCACGATTAGGCTGAGCTACACAGATGTGAAATGGCATTAGTGCTAAGCAGATCCTGTGGCTTGCTTCAGTGGTGGTGGCGATGAGTTTCATGGTGGAGGAGCCCCTCCAAATTGGGGATCTCCTTTCTGACAATAGAAAGCGCTAGTGGTCTAGACGGTGGCTAGTGGTGGTGGGGCCAGGTCACAAACACAATGGGAAGCTCAAAGTTGTGGAGATCTCCCGCCAACTTCTTGGCTATCAGGCGAGGAAGAAACGACGGGCAAAGCTATCGTGGTTGGGGACCTCCTTGTTGGCTGCAGAACATGTTGACTGGTCAAATGGTAGCTGGCGTTGGCCACGGGTACCTGGTTTGTGGGTTTCTAAGGTGCACGGTGGCGTGCACCCTCTGTATGCACTATGCACGATGTGCACAACACCCCATGGCCATGTGGAATAGGCAGAAAGCATTGTCGTTCCCGTATAGGTGTCAGGCTAGGCAACCGGCCTTGGCCTGCTCCGTGTAGAGGAGGTGGCAGGCTCTCATGCCTATCGTGTGAGTTGTTTAAGGTACCTCCTTACGTGTACCATGCATGCAACATTCAGAGTACAATGCAATTAAGTGCATAGTACAATTAACTACTTGTGTTTTATGCATTGTGCAATTAAGTGCATAGTGCACTTAACCGTATGGGTGAGGGAGAGTGTGCACAGTGCGCTTAACCATATGGGCGAGGAACTCTCCCTCACCCATTTCCTTTTCAAGAGTACTAATAAAAGTAAGAGGTTGAAAGTCAAGAACACTTATCTGAGAGGAAGTTTATCTGCTCGTTTGGAGACGATTTCGTAAGTCAAAAAATCATCCTTTCTCTACTTCTGGTGTAGAAAATAAATCTATCCCACGGACAACGCCAATTGTCAATGTAAAAATCGCACAATAGGCCGAAATGGGAGAAAGAGTCATTCATGGCCTACTAAGGTGGTCCAGGTCTCAATGAGGCCGTTTGAAGCCCACGATGGTGGTTCGGAGCTGTGGTACTGTGCTTGTACGTGCATTCATAGCAGAAAATAGAAAATAAACACAGGAAATATAAATAGAGATTGAGACAGACAAATTTACATGGTTCGGCACAAGACTTACGTCCACAGGTCGTTTGGAGGGCAAGTCCATTATAATATGAGCATTTTACAGTCTCTCACGATCTCTTGTTTGTCTCTGTACAATAGAGGTCAGAGACCTCTTTTTTGGACAAGATCCTATCTCCGTAGCTCTTGTCATGAGGCTGAAGATGATACTCTATGTTCTTGTAATAGTCCCTCCTCCTCTCCCTCAGATCTCATATCCCTTTTATTGTGGTCTCTGTCAATGGTTGGTGAGTAAGTCAACTTTATTTTCATCCCTTTCTTTTCGCCTGGCTTTATTGAGTGTCTGTCCTTTTTCTCTTTTTTTTCCTCTCTTTCTTGCCACCTCCCTCTTTTCTATCTAACACTTGTTTTTCTATATTCCCTTCTCGTCTCTTCTTTACTCCTTGATGATGGTCCTTTGGGCTGATCCTGTGACGCCATATGGGCTAGGGGAGTTTTACCCCCTAACATATGGGATTTTGCATTATTTGAAAATGAGAAATATTTACTCTTTATAATGTTATAATATGACTTATTAGTACTTTTGGAGTATAGGTGATATGATTAGGCCTTCCCTTGGGCATTATGGGTGCAGAGGTTTTGTTGACTAGTCATGAGTTTCTTGTTGTTGTTATGTTTGTTGCATGGTGTCTTGGCCCTTGGGGGCCTGTAGCCTAAAACGCTTTCAAGTTGGTTGTTTGATTCTTGCTTACATCAACAACGGATTTCGCTGTATGAATGTGTTATACAGCTAGGAAAGGCATATGGGTTTGTTCATTACCCATCCCTGTAGAGTATATTGTCAGTGAGCTGTACTTTGTTCATTACCCATCCTTTTTCTTTGTGTTTGCGTTGTGGAAATTCAACTTTTGTTTAGTTACATGCGTCTCCGACTGTTACTGCCCAACCTTCGTTCTTTCTACTAATTGAACAGGGCTACTATTCTTCCCGGTAGGCAAAGTCGTTCTTTCTACTAATTGAACCCTCCGTTCGGAGTTGTTCTGGTTGGCGTTGAATTATCTGTTGATTCTGTTCTTCACAGAAACAATAGCCTCTGGTTTTAGGAGTGTTATGATTTGATTTGTGGGTCGTTCGTCTAGTTTTTCTCACCATAAATACCGTTCTATACGATGCGATATGCCTTTCGCCAATTTTGTTTTTAAATCCGGAAGTCCTGCAAATTTTAGCTCTCCTGTATTTATTGTGGGGATGAAACAGAGAACTCTGTTTTTTTAGTGTTCCTTGCGCTCAGACTTCTGGATAAGGCAGTGTGATCAGACGAATGAAAACCATCTAACCAAATGTTAAGATATTAATAGGATGTCTGATTATAACAAGATTGGTTTACTCGCGATGGACATATAGTAGAGTGGAAAATGTATACTCTCCAGTTTACAGGGATTTGTTTTGGGCTTTTGCTATGAAATCCGTGAGGTTATGCATAAGATGTGTTAACGTTTCCTCCTACCATTACTTGTACTCACCAAAACAACTTTTGGTGAGAATAAACAATAAATAAGACATCTTCGTTAGACAACCGATAGAAAGATCTTTGAGTGAGCTTTTGGAATGCTTCCTGCTGTGTAGTGAGGTTTTACAAGCAGAGACAATGTTGGGAAATTCGATTGCTCTCAAGGAGATGCAACGTTTTCCTTGGCAAGTGGAGCTATTTCCTCCCCTTCGACTCCTGGTTCACTTCCAGCCACCCCCAAACTCAGCAGCACCTCCTCCCACTTCTTTGCAGGTCCCTGCGCCAATCAATGCCAGCGAAATTTACAAGATTAAGATACCGTGTATAGAAATAATGCTTGCAACTCGAAACAACAGTGAAAAAAGAAAGAAATTCTTGAGACACCTTCCAAGAGAGTTCTTGAGCCATGCAACTCATTATCATCTCTGTGAAAGCTGGAGTTCCAGAGATTGCGAGGGCTCTCTTCACAGTTGTAGCCACTGCAGTCACGTCAGCAGGATCCACTGCCTCACACTAGAAGATCATGCCATCACAGATTAGAATTCTTGATATATGCCGCATTTTAAGTGGCTACCATTTAAGTGATTGACATATAAAATTACTTAAAATGTGACACATCGGTAAGTGCGATTTTGAATGAAGTGGCACCCAACATGAACAGAAAATGTTAGAAGTTGCAGTTTAGAAGCGTGCGAATGGAACTAGTTCTTACTTCCACATTGAAGCTTCCCATCTGAAATCCTGTGAAACCTTCTTTAACAGTGTCAACCAATCCACCAGTTGATGCGACAATAGATAACTGCAGAAGAAGAACGTGATTGCATACCAGGGTGGAGGAATAAAATAAGAAATGCTGGACTGTGATGCAGAAACATATAGCAGCACTATGGTTGCTGACTGAAAGGAGAAGAGAAGCTTTGGGTTGGCATCATACGGTTCCGTAACGCATGGCGTGCAATTGAATGAGACCACATGGCTCAAATCTGCTAGGAATCATCATAAAATCAGCACCGGCTATTATCATATGGGCAAGGGGAACATTGAATTTCGCCACTCCTCGGGCCTTTTCTGGGTATAGTATCTCCAGCTGTTCAAGCTGCTTCTCCATCGATTTTTTGCCTGTCCCCTAAAAGGAATCAGAAAGGAAGCAGCTAGCAGTAAATTTGAGATTTTGATGGTGGTATGATCTACTTAGTACGGAAGATATTCTCTTCACTTAGGGGGGATCTTGATCTATTTATACTTACAAGGACTATAATTTGAACATTCTCTTTGACGAACTGGGGAATGGCTGCCACAAGAATATCTGAACCTTTCTGCTCTTCAAGTCTACCAATGAAGCCTATGACAGGGATGTTTCTATCCACTGGCAATCCAACTTCTGCTTGGAGGGCTTCCTTCAACAGTGGCTTTGCATTCAACACCTGTGAATGCCAAATTCCATTAGTATTGGCAAATGAAGCAGGCAATGATGGATAAGAACATAGTAATTATTTAGTTAGAAGGTTCTTACAGTTGAAGCATCATATTTGACTCCAATATATTTGTCAGTTGATGGATTCCATTCCTGGACATCCATGCCATTCACAATTCCTGTTATGCCAGTTTTGCGAAGGATGTTATCCAATTCCACTCCTTTATCTACACCAGAAACAAGTTCTTTGGCATAGTATGGGCTAACAGTTAAAACCCTGTCTGATTCTAAGATTCCAGCTTTCATCCAGTTAATTTTCCTTCCCTTTGTGGGTTTTTCGTATCTGCAAAATCCGTTATCTGTCATGTGGAAAAATTCATCATACAATTTAATGCTAGATGCAGCAGACCAAACCAAAATCATACCCATCAATAAAATCAAATGAGCTTTTCAATTCATCTGGGAGATTGAGAAGTGAGAAATCATTGAAGGCAAATCTCCCTTGGTAGGCAATGTTGTGAATGCAAAAGGCAACCTGGAAATGTCATAAAGCACAAATCCACTTTTTGAGTAAACGGTGGGTTAACCAGAATTCTTATACAGATAATTTGAGAAGGACAAGGTACTTACTCTGGCACTCTTATATAAGCCTTTGGGTTTGTATATAGTTTTCAGGTAGCAAGGGAGCAGGGCTGTGTGCCAGTCATTGGCAATAAACACAACATCTTCACCTGCATGAACAAGTGGCGGATGAGAAAATCTCTCAAAATTTATATAATGGCAGGAGTTCAGATACAAAGAATCACAAATGACTGCCCATACCATATGGTCCGGAGAAATATTTGTTGCTGTTAAGACTAAGAACCCTCGGTGCTTCTAGAGCTGCCTAAAAGCCAAAAGGTCATAAATTTGGGAACAATAACCAGAGAGTATATGCAACTAGAAGGATGGAGATTATGAACCTGGCATAATAAGCTGAATCGAAGTTGGTTGTCCTGGTAATCCTCTCCAGCCATAGGCCCATAAATTTTGGATCGGGTTTTGCCCCATACCTTTAATTCCAGTCATCAGCCTATGTTAGGCTGACTCTCTACAAATCTGATCTGCAATGTAAGAAGAAAGGATCATATATGGACTAACCTTTTCAAGAAACGCTGGGTGATCCACGAAAATGCGATCAACTCCTCTTTTGTAGCAATGGAAGAAGCGAACCGTTTCTTTCCGATCTCCTACTTGAAGCTACATTTCAAATGGTATTTAAGCTTTTAAACATAGAAAATATTGCTCTTATTAGAGGGAATCTCTTTGAATTAAGAAATGAAATCTAAAATCTGCATGTAGACTGGAATATAAGAATAAATACCTCAACTGTCACCTCTGTATCCCATGAATCTTTGTACTGATCATAACGTGGAGACACAGACATGACACGATGCCCATTGGCCTAGAAAAGGATTGTGTCTAATGAGTTACAACCTCATGGATGCATGACACTTCAAAAATCATGCAATTCATTGATCCTGCAAAGAAAGAATGAGCTAAAAAGAGAATGCCCATAAACCGACCGCCATTGCTGGTGGCAGACCTCCAAGAACATCTCCAAGTCCACCAGTTTTGCTCCAGGGACCAACTTCTGTTCCAACAAAGATCAAATTCATCCCACTACCACAAACGATTTCTGAAGTCCTCGCATTCCCAGTCTTGAATGTTTTACTCCTTGCTTTCCTGGCGGTTACTTTTGCCATGGTTCTGGTTCGCAGCTCATCCACTTTGTTCAATGATCTTAACCCATTGTGAGTCACGGTATTCTTCATCAATCCAAATTTCATCAGAGGTGCTTTCGACTCTGATCCAGAAGTAACTCCACATTTTACAAGTGAACTCGCTGATGCAATGTTTGAGGCAGCCACAGTTGCCATTGTTGATATTTTGTTCTGTTAACGAATGATATCAGAAAGTGACAACAGTAATTGATGCTCATAGATTTTAGACTCACTAGAAGCATGTTGTAACAACGAAAGGAGCTTGGAGAATTCACTTGCTGAGAAGCTGAAGCGTTTCCTCACCACACCTTGTCCATGAATGCTCATAGATCAAGGGCAGGGATTATACTCAGCTCTCTGTGCATTGATGCTTCATCGAAATTATATTCCGGAAGCTTTTTTCGATCCATAACCAGGCATGATGATTGAAATCATTAAACCAACTTCAGCAAGTTACTTGTCCTAGACTGTAATTGGCTACTTTAATTTAGTTTGAAGGCTCAAAATTTCTCAATATTCTAAGATTTTAGTAAACACCGACAGTTTGCCATTGAAGAAGAATCACAGAAAGTTGGCCTCTATTTGGTTACTAAGTAAATAGTTAAGATTCTGTTTTATGGCTTCTTAACTGTTGAAAGTGTCAAAACTCAGGCGTTCGATTCTTTTCTAAACTTGGGTAACAGGTAATCAATTGGAAAATTAAGAAAATATTACAATATGAGATGGGAAGAAACAAATTGCTGAAGAACCATGCTAGAGCAGGAAAAGACAGGAAGCCACATACCAACTACCAAGCAATCAACAAAGCAAACAGAGATATTTCTACTTACGGTGCTTATTGGAGTTCAGTCGCTTCAATGAACGGGTACTGAGAATGAATCATGAAGATACACAAGAGAGCTGCCTTTTGTAGCCGTTCAAGCCAGTATCATACATTCCACCTGGCCACAGCACAATGGCTGAGGCGTCTTGCGTCTCAGCCCCACCACAGGATCTGTTCACGGCTTAAAAGTCGCAATAAGTGAGAGCCATGGGACCAGCCGTTGAAGAATACATAGAATATGCTCCAAGCACTATATATTCTTTAGACTAGAGTCCAGAGACCTCATTTGCTTTGTCCTGGTACATAGAATGAATTTGCTACTGAAGATATTAATGCAAGTTTTACTGTATGGAATGAAAGAAGTATATGGTATTTGGAAGCCATTTTTTTCATCATCTGTCTTATGAGTGGTTCCATGCAGATTTTTAAAGATTTTTTCATTAGGTCTCTTGCATTGTGTCGTCGGATTTCCAGGCCATCAGAGTCACAGATATCTGAATTACAAATTGCAAGTGGATTTCTTGTGGTAATCATGGCAGGAGAGGATAAAAAGATATTATGAAATGTAAAAATTCTTGTGGTTATCATCATTTTTAGCATATATGTGATGGAACCCACCACCGATAGCACTTTCCTCAGGCTTGATTCTCCCCAGTTTCTTTTGTTGTTTTTTTATCTTTGTCGTATATAATATGAAACGAGAAAATGCATATGCCAAAAGCACTTAAAAAATTGTGAAGCAAGGTCATAGTTTAATGACCTAGACAATGTTTAGCTCCTTTAATGCTGATTATTGTGATTCCTGGATGTAGTTATCGATTTTGAGGGTCCTAACAGCCCCTTTTTTCCCTTTTTTTCCTTTTTTCTTTTAATATCAATTCAATATAAACTAACTGATCATGTACAATGCATCATGGGCAACCTTATTTTATCAATTCTCAAGATACTTTTTAAGCCTATTTGGATAGTGAAAGTGTTTCATTTTATCTCATCATTATAATTTTTTTAAATTTTCATACAAAATATAATAAACAATTTAATTTTTTCAAATATAATAAATAATTCATCTCATCCAATCCTGCCTCCAATTTACAATTAGTGAGTCTGTCTTGATCCCCACCTTCCTTAGATTAAGCTTTTCACATATTGGTAACCCGCACAAGAAAGTTTGTATCTTTATCATGGTAGTAGTATCCACCTCTTAAGTATATGGAAAAGGCTGAAATTAGATTGTCAAGTAACTGTATAGATATGTACAAGTTTACAAGTGCGTATATATGTGTGTGTGTATATATATATATATACATGTACACACACCGTGTTTGGTAGCCCCTGTTACATGTATAAACTGTTCTTGGTAGACCCCGTTATATGAACCTTTATGATTAATGAAATGCACGTGATGTTGAATGATTGCATATTGATGCTCATTATTGAGAAGAGCTAGGTTTTTACCAACTAGCTTTGGGTAGAGCCAACATCGCAAGGATCGCTAACCCTAACACACGGAGATTAATTGTGTGCAACGACCATTAAGGATATGAGGTTAAGGAATGCAAGCTTTTTAAGGCTCAATGTTATGCCTTTTATTATGTTGATGATTGAGACTACTTGATATTTGACTCAAGTCTAAAAACCTAGATTGTTATTGAGTTTACTGTATGATATGGTTTTTACTAAGTATTTAACTCTTTTTTTTTTTTAATCATACCAAAGCCATATGATGATGATTATGAGGATGGTGCAGAACAGTATAGGGCCCAAGTGGACGTGGCCGAGGCTTGAGGATTATTAGTTGCCTGTTTGCTTATTTTTAATATTGAGTTATTGTAGCACATGATTTAGACCTTTCCAATAAGTGCTATCGTGAACTTTGTTGTGTATGTTCTTTTAATAAAATACCTTAGATTTATGATTATGCTTGTAACAATCCGATCTTAAGATTAGGCTATAAAATAAGTTTATGTATTTTTCTTATAACAACTAATATTTTATTATTATTATTATTATTATTATTATCAAATTTTATAGGATTATTATTCTATCTGATTCCTAAACCATACCAACTTAGTTTATGATCGGTTTCTCCACCCCGCACGTCTCTACTCACAGTAACATGCACATGCACGTCTCTATCCCTCTAAGTTTCCTTTAATTCTCAAACACTTATATATATATATATATACACACACACACACAAACACGGTTAGATCTCATATATGAAGAAACCTCCAAGTCGCAAACCTCCCTCGAAGCCTTTCTCCCATGTACGCTTCTCCCTCGGTCAAATCACCCCATGCCGACTTGCATGCCGTGAACCACCGTAGGAGGACCCATACACATAAAACCCGACACCCTCCACCACCATAGCAGCCAACATCGCCAAGCGTGGCAGCACCTCCCCTGAAAGCACGGTGAAAATACCATCACCCTCTCTCTCTGTAACCTGTAGCCTCCTCTCCCTCAAGCCGTGTCCTCCCTCTCTCGTTCATCTCATCTCTCTCCCTCTCTCAAGCGTTCTGCCTCTCTAACCAGCACCAAGCTCTCCAATATTGAGCCACCAGATTAGCCGCCAAACAAGCCACGACCACCAGATTGCTGAAACTATCAATAATTCTTTACCACCGTCGGCCAGCCGTTGAAAAACCACAACGAAATACTCTGTTTTACTGCACCAAAACAGAGGAAGGATTCTTCCCCACCGTAAGCCTTTTCTCGGCCCAGCCACCGCCGACCACCCTAGGTCACCAGATCACCACCCACAGAGCCAGAAACCGCTGACCAACCCAACCCCGGCGAACCCACCCCATCCCGGTAAACCCAAGACTGTCGCTGCCCTTCTCTCTCTCTCGGTTGTTTTCGACTTCACAGAACTCCCTTCCTCCTCCTCTCGGCGTCTGACCACCACTGCCCAGTGAAACCAGTTGCGTCGCCGGTCTTTCCCCAGCCACCCAGAGCCACCGTCGTCTCACCCAGCTCAGCCACGTGCACCTCCTCCTCGGTGAACCTCTGTTCTCTTCACAATATTAGTTACTTAGGCTTTGTTTTAGGTTGCTGCATGCAGACATTTGAGTTTACACAAATACCCTTAGCCTTTAACACCTTGCCGTATAGCTTTCTTTTGCATTTCACTGAAGATCATTTTTAGTAATATAAGTTAGGTTTTAGTTTGAGCACACTACAAATGTTAACTCGTGACCGAGCCCTCGGGTTTTATGAACTTCCTATAGGATTTTAAATGGGCTTTGGGTCTTAAGCCATCCGGCCAAGAGTCTGTTTTTCTCACGTGGGCTTGAGTTTTTAATCGTAGCTGGGATGGGCATAATATTTTAAGTTGATTTTAATTTTATAAATATATTAATCATAAGTTTATTTTTATAAGAAAATGTTTCAAGAATTTAAAATATATTTTTAAAGTATACTATCAAGCCTAATATTTGTTAATATTCCTTTATGTATTTAATAGAAGTTTAATGAAAATTATTATGTTATACTTTAAATAGAAAATAAAGCAATATGTTAAGAGTATTATAATAGTATTAGATTTCTTATAAGATTGAATAATTATGTTAAGGAAGGAAAACTATTTTAAGAATTTAAGTTTATGACTTATTTCAAATAGCCCAAGTGTTTTACTAAAGTATAATATGTTATTGGTATTTTTAAGTAATTTAAATACCAAGATTTATTGATTATGGTGTTAAACAAAAGATTTATTTGACTATTTTCTAAATTTTGATTTTAATTAAGTAAGGATAGGCTATTAGTATTTTAAATAATTTAAGATATAAACATCCATTGATTTTATATTAAACAGAATATTTTATTCATTGTGTTCTACGATGTGAATTTAATTAAGTAGGATATTATTAGTACATGTTGTTCTTAGATAGAATTAGTAATATTTAATATTGGGTTTAGGCGTCGAGCTACGAAATCAGATTCAAGAAGAAGCGCAGCAAGGTAAGTAATTTGATCACAAATTAGGATCATCACAGTTCAGCTTATATATATATTATTAGTCAGTTCTTTGACAACCATTTTTATGTATCACTCATGTCATATGCAAAACATGTCATCCAACATAGTACACGATCATGTTATTCCGCATCATGTTCAGATTTAGAAATTTTAATTATGTATGTATTATATCATGCATCTCATGTGTATAAGACACATAAGCTATTTTAAGTTCAAGTGCAAGATAAGATAAGATCAGTTAATCAGATGGTCATTCAGATGCATGGTACCAACGCAGTTTAGATCAGGGTGGATGTGCAAACCACGGACTCAAGTGTGGTCTACCGTAGTATGCCAGAATACTATCAGCGGCTCCTCTTACTGCAGCGAGACGTGGGGCTGGTGCACAACCTCGCACACAGGGTTAAGTGTGTTGGTCAGTCAGTTCAGTCAGTTAATTCAAATAAATCAGTCATGCATAGCATAAACATCAGTATGAACAATCATGAATTTTAAGCTCTCAATATGAAAAACTTTTATGAAAAACCTTATGTTTAGTATGTTAACGTTGTGATGGATTTCTTACTGAGTATTCGACTCATTTTAGTTTGTTTTCATGTTTTTAACCACCCAGGTGAGGATGATGATTACGAGTAGACAGACTAGGATTCGAAATGAGTAGTTGATTTAGTTTCAGACATTTTAAAATGAAAATTTTCTTTTATGATATGACTTTTATTCAGTTTATTCATTAATATTTTTGGAAGACATTTTTTTATTAAACAAAGTTTTTTTATGAAAAAAATCTTAATTTATTTTATTAAATATGAGATCTATTACCGAGTTTATTTTATGAAAAACATGTGACATTCATAACCTACCGGAAGGGAGTGTTACAATGCTAATGAGATCTTTTATACCTGGTGGTAAGTAAAATAATTTTAAGTTTAGTAGGATTTAGTTCCTCTAACTTTTATAATCCCAAGGGACAATGTCCTAAGGGACCGAGTGTTACAATGATGTTCCACGTATGTCTAGCAAAACATCATTTATTTTCACTCAACTGTATGTCAACTGCAAGTCTAGTGAATGCTCAAACCATGTTTCACACTTGTGCTCAATGGAGTTCAATCGTGACACTTGCCATATAAACCAAGATTCTTAACTAAGTCTTTAGCATTTTTTGATGGAGATATAAATATTCTATTATTTATTTATTTAATTTGAAGACCTAAAAGAAAGTTAGTTCTCCAATCATGCTCATTTCAAATCCATTCTTCATTTCCTTTCCAAAGTCATGAGCTTGTAAGTCAAAGGAAGATCGATACACAACATCATCAACATAGATATGGGTTAAAGTGATGTCATCCCCAACCTTTCCAATGAAAAGGTTCTATTGAATCCACCTTGTAAAGAACTATATATGCACTAGTAGGTAAGTAGCAAGCCTTTCATACCAAGCTCTAGGAGCTTGTTTCAAACCAAACAAGACATTCTTTAACTCATACACATACGGTTAGGGTAAATAGGATCTACAAAATCCCTTAAGCTATCCTACATAGACTGCTTTGCCAAGAACTATATTGAAGAATACACCCTTAACATCCGTTTAATATAATTTAAACCTTCATGACAAGCTATATCAAGTAAGATTTGAATGAGAATCTAGTTATTAGGGTAAAAAGTCCCATAAAAGTCTATACTATTTACTTGGGTATCACCTTGTGCAAGTAACCTGGTCTTATTTCAAATAATAATATCATTCTCATCAACTTTATTCTTAAAAATCTATTTGGTATCTATAATATTGTAGTCCTCGAGCCTATGCACTAAAGACCACACATCATTCCAAACGAATTGGTTTAACTCCTCATGCATGGCATTTATCCAATTCAATCACAAAGGACCTAATCTACCTTTTTAGGTTCAATTTGAGAAATATAACTTGAGTGAGTTATTTGGTTGAGCACTCTATTTCTTAGTCTCATTCTCTTATTTAAGTCTCCTATGATGTTATCCTTGATATAGTTCAACTTAACTTTAGATGAAGGCTCTTTAGAGGAACTACGTGTTTGACTAGAAGAATATGTTGGTATTCTAACTACATCCCCAACACCTAATTCTTCAACCTCCTCATGTACATCTCTAGGTCCCAGTCACTTTGTAACTCCTCAAATTTATCATTTACCACCACATTAGCAGACTTCATGATTGTAAGAGTATGTAAATTCTTGTAACCCTGCTACTTTTAAAATATCCTAGGAATGTTGCGAGATCACTCTTTGGATAGAACTTAGCTAAGTTCTCTCTATGTCTAAAAATTTAGCATTTACTTCCGAAAACAAAAAATATACTTAACAATGAGTAGTACTTTCCACAAATTATGGAGCCTAATTGGTTCTTGGTCTACGGTAAACCTTGTTGACTATGTGACAATAGTGTTTACAGCTTCTCCATACAATTTTGTAAATAGATTCTTGTCATGAATTATGACACTAGCCATTTCTTGAATGAATCGGTTTTTTCTCTTTTTACAACTTTGTTTTGTTGTGGAGTGATAGGTACAGATAACTGTTGATAAATTCCCCCTTCATTTCAAAAGTTCTCAAAATTAGAATTCTCAAGACTTTTTTTTATTCGAAAAATAATAAATACACATAACTTTTCACAATACTTTACACAACAATGTTTTAAAAGGAGAGACCTTTTTGTAAAATATTTCATAAAAATACCCTTATTTTTCAATGTGTTGTGAAATATGTTGTCAAATGTATTGTGTGGATATCATTACTCTTTTTATTATGACCACTCTTGATTCTCGCTATGGGTTTTTGGCTAGCTCAAAAAGTTTGAACTTTTCATTCAATAAATTTATCCAAGAGTATTTTGTGAAGTCATTCACAACAACTATTATGTACAATTTACCTTCTAAGCTTTTAGTACTCAAAGGTCTCACAAGATCAAAATGCAACAATTCTAAAGGTCTTTTGGACAATATGTTATTTGTTTTCTTATGGCTTTATCTAACTTGTTTCCCTAATTGACAAGAACTACAAACTGGTGAATCACTTACACTTTATTTAGGCAACCCCTCTTCATCCCCCTTTTTGGAAGCCTTGAGCAAGTCTTTATGGTCCATATAGCAAAGTCTTTGATGCCAAAGATCAACCATGTCAATTTTTGTTCAAATACAACTAACTTTAGGGTTAGGAAAAATGCAATAACAATTATCAGAAGTCCTAATGCCTTCCATTACATATATGACATTAATATCATAAACAAAGCAACTTTATCAGAAAATTAAACCTCAAGGTCATAGTCACAAATTTGACTAATACTAAGCACATAAGGTTTCAAGCCATCAACAAATAAAACATCATGCAAAAGCAGTAAATCAAGAATTTCAATAAAACCTTTAGAATGTGAAATTTACCTCCATGAGATAAAAGTCATAGTTCTATTTCTAATGTGTTTTTTTTTTTCAAGGCAATGTTTACTATAAAATTTGTGTTGTCCTGAGTCTTTTTCACCCAAACATTTTTAGTGATGCGAGTTAATAAGATTTTTCAACCCTTCCTATAATTATTTCTTCTCCCATAAGACTAGTATTTTCAATAAATTGGGCAAACTATTCACTAATGATTTTGGTTTTTCAAGTCAAGGCCATGACTTATTTTCTAGACAACGTTGGTTATTTCTAGGAAAGAAGTTCTCAATGTTTGTGGTGTGGTTTCGAAGTTCATAAAAAGTTTGACCACCACCACCACCACAAAAGTGACATGTAGGAACAAATTTTTAGCAATTCATATTCGTGTTGTGTCAAGTCATGGACATTAGACTATATGAGTGTGAGGGTCCTATTTAATGCAAAAGGAGACAGACCATTTATGGAGTTGAAGGAAAGGCAAAGATGAGAAATGCTCTAATACTTTTAGGAACCAACAGCAGGAGATCACCGAGTGTAGCTAGTCCAACATTTGGGCGAGTAGGCACCTCATCAATAGCAGACAAGCTAGAAAAGTCATCTTCCATGAGGACGAGAAGGAAAAGCTGAAGGGATTGATGAGCCCAGGTGAGTTACAAGCTACCCACCCAAGGTGAGAAATGATCACTCATCAAAGAGGAGCTACAAACAACTACTCACACAACTAGATATGAGAACTTTCCGGGATAACATGAAAGAGCTCCAAAAAGTGTCAATAACGTATGCAAAAGCCCACACTCCATCTGAGAGGTCACATTCGGAGAGACTTTGCAATTAAAGGTGAAGGCGCGACAAGTTGTGTCTTTAGGACCCAACAATATGGCCCGATACCATGTGGAGGACCCTCGTTCAAAGAAGAATTGAGGAGTTGGCAAACTGTAGGTTGTGCAGACCATGCCCTGGTCACTTATCTGTCTCTATTAGTCTCTATCATCCTACAATATGACAGGACAATGATGAAAGAGTCATATTCAAGCATATCAGGAGTCAATGATACATCAGATGAAGACATCTGACATTCCCACTCTATTTAAAATACTTAGACGTGGGGCAATATCTCACTTTTGAGACCTTACTTACTAAAGAACTCGAGAAGACGACTGCTGTAGAAAGCAAGGAGAGAGGCAACAAGCGACTTCTATATGAAAGTAGGTTAGCTTTCAAGACAGTGCTGTGTAATGTGGGGTGAATGTTATGTGTGAGAAGCATTGCATAACCTTTGAAATCTTTGCCCCCATTTCTACAAGCACAAATAAATATTTACAGCACTAGGTTTCTAACTATATTTATTCTCTGATTTCTGATGTTTTCAATGTTTTCAATACTTTTAACTATTTTCTGCAACTAATAATGAGACTCTGTGTGAGAGCCCTGGATACCGATGTGTGTGAGTTGTGTGTGTAAGTGTCTGTGGAGTCAGTGAGAGTCTATATTCATGGTATGAGATGGAAAATTCCCCAAGACCAATTTGTGAAGCGTTGCCACGTACACAAGCGTTGTCGTAAGGCCCCATTTGGATAGTGAAAGTGTTTCATTTAATCTTATCATTACAACTTTTTCAAATTTCTATACAAAATATAATAAACAATTCAACTTTTTCAAATCTCAAAATAATAATAATATTAAAAAATTATATTCTAACAATACTTTATTCAACTTTCATATTTCATCTCAATTCCTCTCATCTTAACTCACTATTCAAAAGGCACCTTAGTTTCACCTGATAGTCAGGATGTGGGATCCCCCAATGTATCACGTGCTGATATCTTCGAGTTGGACGCAGTTGGGTAGAGTAGCATCCCTCGTGACAACAAGTTTCAGTGTGTGCTTATAAGCAAGCGTGTGCCTATGAGCAAGTATGTGCCTATGAGCAAATGTGTATGTGTGCCTATGAGCAAATGTGTATGTGTGCTTATGAGCAAAGAACGATACTTGACCCAATATTAAGTTTTACAGGTTTTTTATTATATGAAGATGGGTAATTCATTGCCATAATAATACTATTGAGTTTTTATCTATTTTGCATAAAGCGAGGGTTATGTCTCGAGAGAGTGATTGCTCGCCATGCCTATACATATGTTTTCATTGAGAGGGTGATTCTTTGACAGGTTTTAAGGATACAAGTAGTTGCAGGAGAGAGGGTGATACCTCCCCACGCACATGCATGTTTTTCTTGTATTTACATGAAATGTTTTCATTGCATTTTCGATAGCATTCTTTTTTATTAACAGTCTTGTTATAGTTTCCTAATCTACTTATGGTTTCGTTTTTGGGACCATAGACTTTGATGCAGGTTCAAACTCTAGCATGACACTTGAGGAAGATAAGTCAATCTCGCTTGAGTTCTGGCTAAGGAGATTAGGACTCGTCTTAGCACCAGTATCTGTCGTAACTACCTTGTGTTTTTTGTAGGATGTACATTACTGAGCCAAGTGCTCTTTTGTAATTTAGTCGGTCGCCTATGGAAACTAACTCTATGTATCTTGGATAGTATAATATTTTGAAGTTATGAAAGACGAGAATCCCTTTTTTGTATGAAGTCTAATTTCTTGTACATACATGTTTATGATGCTACTATAACATGTTCCATTTATATTTCCGTTGAGTTTTCATAAACCGAATTTCATACATATGTACTTCCCTCGAGATTACTACATACCTAACAATTCCTATAGGTGTTGACCAATCAGTCAGTATTCTTGGCACTATGGTACCTCACTTAGTCTTTCATGAGGGACATGGCACCACAATGGGTCAACCCAAATACGACTTGTTAAGTAAAATGAGTCAGACTTTCAAATCCTAATACGACCTATTAAAATAACGAATGATATAACACCAAATACGACTTGTTAAGCAAAATGAGTCAGACTTTCAAATCCTAACATGACCCATTAAAATAACGAATGATATAACACCACTTGTTTTAACCCGTTCAATAATAAAAAATGGATCGTGTCGTACACGACATATTTTGACCTGTTTCAACTAGTTTTTCGATTTCAACTCGTTTTATTTAAATAGGTTGAACTAACTCAAAATTCTATTTGACATGATTAACATAGTTTTACATAAATGTTAATATTTATATTTATTAATAGCCACAATATTTTTTTTTTTAAAAACAAGACTTCATACTAATAAAAAATATTAATATTTTTAAAAAATTTTAACCTATAATAAAACCAATATTACAAACCCAACAATAATAAAATATGAACATAGGTGTAAAATTATAATCCCAACAATAAAAATATAAACATATTGGAAAGTGTGGGCAACATAAGAGAATGAGAGATGAGTGATAAGTTAAGATTGTTTAGTTTTTAGGGTTAAGAGTGTATGATTATAATTTTGAAATAAAATTTAAACAGGTTATTACAGGTTGATTTTGAGTTAAGCGAGTTGATCAATTATTGACCCATTTAGTAATCGTATCTTAACAAGTTAACCCATTTTGGCCTAAATCCATCTATATCAAATCTAAACCCTCTAATTTTATATCACGTTCGTGTCAGATTAATGAGTCGTATCACATATTGTCACTTCTATCTGAAAATATGGATGGAGATTTGATCTCTCTCACGGTATAAAACTCGTTCAAGGTGAAGCTCCTTCAATTTTTCTTTTTAATTGTTTCTCAATTTTCTTTTATTGTCCACCAAAGTCATTTGTAACAATTCCACTTGTTTTTCTCGATTGTGTTCCCATGAAGGCTTGACAAAGTCTTAGGTTCCGTTTAGATACTAAGACTTTGTTTGGGAGCTTAAACCATCTTAGATTACATTAATACTATTTACAAACAATTCATTATTATTGATAAACTATTAATTATTATTTATAGATGATTTAAGATACTATTAACATCTAAACTAAATGTATCTATAAGGACTATGTTTAGAACACAAAGTCAAACCAATCTGAACATCCTTAAGGGCTACTTTTAAGAATTTCATTCGGAGAGCCCAATCCATAGTCTTGAAGGCAGGATAACAATACAATTATTTTTTTTGAAAATAAACAATATGATTATTGATTAATATATGATGGATAGAAATTTAAAATATAATAAAATAATATAATATAAAAAATAATAAAATATATTTTGAATAAAATAAATATAAAATAAAATAAAATTTGAGTTCTTCCTTTTCCTATTCGAATGCTACTGCATCCGGTTGGAAAAAGATCCAATAGTCGAGCCCTTCTTCGTCGACCTCAGCTGCGATCTAAATTTCTAATGGATGGTGAAACGACAAGCAATTATAATAGCTTTAATAACAAGACGACATGACCAAGAATCTAACGATCACCGAAGTATCACTCCCGGCAATGGAACTCGACCTCGACTCGTTCCTTGATTCTCACCTTACCAGTGACGATGACGGCGGCCACGAAGACGACGACCTCAACACTGTCCCTCACCGCACCATAGACGAAATCCTCAACGCCTCCGATTCATCCACTTCATCTTCCCCTCCGTCATCCCCACCGCCCACTCATCCCCGTCCTTTTGGCCCCAAACAAGAAGTCTCAGAGTCCGTAAACGACGCCGTCTCAGTCCCCACCACTAAACCACCCCCTGAGTCTTACATTACGGAAACCCTAAGACCGGATGGAAACCCCTCGTTTCTGTCCAAGCCCGGGCTGTTCAGTCGGGCCCGACCCGGCGGTGGTTCCTCTGAGGATCCGTTTAAGAAGTTCCCGAACTCGCGAGCGTTGCCGTCGCTGTTCGGCGGGGTGAGATCGAACGCGAAGCCCGGGGCCGCGTTGGCAGCTGCGGCGGCGGCCTCTAGGGCTCTGCCGACACCTCACGCGGCTGCGATCAAGTCGAGGAGGGCCGGGACTGGGAGCTCCCATAAGGCTCTCGACGATTCCGAAGTGGGTTCAGATGGATCGGGCTCTTCGAATGAAATTCGTAATGTGAAAGCCGTGGAAGACAATCAGAAAATGGGCGACTTCCAGTCTGCTCTTGTGGTGAATGACAAAAGTGGTGGGGTTTACAGAAGAAATGAGGTTTTGGATGGTGTGAAATATGAGGGTTCTGGTGAGGTTTCTCATAGTAAAGAGGTTAAAAGTGAAGCGGAAGATGCCGTTGAACGGAAGGGATCGAGGGTTAGTGATAGTGAGCAAGAATTGGTGGAAACAAGCACTTCAATTTCAAAAACCAATGTAGAACCGATAATTGGTGAAGAGGATGAGAACACTGCGAATTCAGATAAGAATGCCTGTGTGGTGGGCAGTAACGACTCTGAATTTTTGGATGCTGATGGTTCAGAAGAAAAGGTCGGTCATTCATTGGATGAATTTGATGAGAAAAGGAAAGTTGATCAGGAATTGACAACGGTGGCATTACAAGCACAGAATTTAGATTTAGACAAAGAAATGCATAATTTGAAAGATGGTGAGGCGGATCTTGCCGGTGACGAAGAGACAAGTTCGTTGTCTGATATCGCCGAACTTGTGGAAGAGAGAATTGGACAATTGGAGAGTAGGAGATTAGCGGAACAGAAATCACGGGCTTCAATGAAGCCGCTTGAGTTAGCTGAGGAACTTGAGAAGAAACATGCTTCTACTGGTTTGCATTGGGAAGAGGGTGCGGCTGCTCAGCCAATGAGGCTTGAGGGCGTCCGGAGAGGATCGACCACATTGGGATACTTCAATATTGATACGGATAATACCCTCACAAGGACTATTTCTTCACATGCATTCAGGAGAGATCATGGTTCACCTCAAGTCTTGGCTGTTCATGCGAATTATATTGCGGTGGGAATGTCAAAAGGGGTCATTGTGGTCGTGCCCAGTAAATATTCCAGTTGTAATGCTGACCTCATGGATGCAAAGGTTGCTTTTTCATTTGGTGACTCATTCTGCTCTTAATGGTTTGTCTTTTATGTTCCTTCGGGATTATATGCTTATTTATGTTATTTGTTCTTTCTGTTGTTGAAACTTGAGTAGGTGTCGGTAATTGATCTTGTGTAAATGGAATCAAGGAAGAATGACCTGCTTCACCCTTTCAAACGATATTTAGTAGCCAATTTCTAGTGTCCTGTTTACGAAATTGGAAAAACTGTGAGAACGCTAGTTGATGTCAATCTTCAAAATGCCCCCATTAATTTCGTACAAAAACCAGGTGTGCTCGATCCTCTACTGGATACTTCAATTAAAAAATAGCTTGCTATTACTGAAAAGAAACATTGTAACAGCTTGAGGGGAAAAAAGAACTCTTCATTGTGTATACTTAGCATGAATGTATTCTGTCATAATGACTATAATTAGCATGGGTTTTTATGCAAGAAATCTTCCCATTTATGATAAATACAGTGTGCAAAAACATCTGGCTGTGTTGTATTTATGAAGCTTCTGTGGACTTTGCGATTGCATGTTGCATTAGTTACAGTAGACTTGTTGACTTAACAAATAAATAACAGTCATGTTGTTTTTGTTCCAGATGTTGATGCTTGGTTTGCAAGGGGATCGATCGCATTCTCCTGTAACTTCTGTGTGCTTCAATCAGCAAGGGGACCTTCTCCTAGCTGGTTATGGTGATGGTCATGTGACTGTTTGGGATGTTCAGAAATTATCAGCAGCTAAAGTTATTACTGGAGAGCATGCAGCACCAGTTGTACATGCATTGTTTCTGGGGCAGGATTCTCAGGTTACTCGTCAATTTAAAGCGGTTACAGGTGATAGTAAGGGTCTGGTTCTGCTGCATGCCATCTCAGTGGTTCCCGTGATTAATATGTTCTCCATCAAAACCCAGGTAAAATATTTGTTTACATTATTTTGTGGTTTATGACTGTAGCATTATCTGATTATATACTTATGAGTTGACATCCTCCGCTAATCAATGATCATATTGTTGCTTGAAATAGTGTCTTCTTGATGGACAAAAAACGGGAATTGCGCTATCAGCTTCACCACTTCTTTTTGACGAATTCTCTGGAGTTGCTTCCCTCTCTTCTCAGGGAAACAATGCGGTTTCTTCCAGCAGTCTTGGTAGTAGGATGGGAGGTGTAGTTGGTGGAGATGCCGGCTGGAAACTCTTTAATGAAGCCTCTTCTTTCGCTGAAGAAGGTGTGGTCATATTTGTCACCCATCAAACTGCTCTGGTGGTATGAAGCCCTCAGATGATAGGACATATTCCATGTACCTTTTGTCTTGTTAATCTTTTCTTCTTTGCGGGTATATCTTGTCCAGATGTTTAAAAAGCCACGTGCATGTCACAGGTGAGGCTTACTCCAACATTGGAAGTCTATGCGCAACTTTCTAAGCCAGATGGTATTCGGGAGGGTTCTATGCCTTACACTGCATGGAAATGCATGACACAATCGCGTGGTTCGCCTACTGTTATTTTTTGAATTTGTCTAGTGATCTTCATTTTGAGATATTTTATCTTAATAAGCTTTGAATTTGTTTCAGAAAATATGCTGCCGGATGCAGCTGAGAGAGTTTCATTGCTTGCAATTGCTTGGGATCGGAAAGTTCAGGTTGCAAAGTTAGTCAAATCAGAGCTAAAAGTATATGGGAAATGGTCTCTTGATAGTCCAGCAATAGGTCTGGCTTGGTTGGATGATCAGGTACATATATATGTATATATTTTGTTGTCTTTTATATGCTATTAATGTTATTCAGTTTACGTATATTAGTTCAGGATTCTTTTCTGGTAAAAAGCCATAATTGTCTGCATGAAGTATGGCATTACTTTTCTGCATATATGGATGAGTGAGTGTTTTATACTTTTCCAGATGCTGGTGGTTCTCACATTGGTTGGACAACTTTGTTTGTTTGCCAAGGATGGAACTGTGATTCACCAAACAAGTTTTTCAGTTGATATTTCTGGAGGAGATGATCTTGTTACGTATCATACTCACTTCATTAATATCTTTGGAAACCCTGAGAAAGCTTATCACAATTGTATAGCTGTTAGAGGGGCTTCTTTGTACATACTTGGACCTACACACCTTTTTGTTTCTCGCCTTCTCCCATGGAAGGAACGGATTCAGGTTCTGAAGAAAGCAGGTGACTGGATGGGTGCACTAAACATGTCAATGACACTTTATGATGGTCAAGCTCATGGTGTTATTGACCTCCCTAGAAGCTTAGATGCTGTGCAGGAGGCCATAATGCCATACCTGGTAGAGTTGCTATTGTCATATGTAGACGAAGTATTTTCTTATATTTCGGTGGCATTTTGCAACCAAATTGGAAAAATGGAACAGCTGGACAACCCGAGCAATAAAGGCAGTTCTGTGCACTCTGAAATAAAAGAGCAATACACTCGCGTTGGTGGAGTTGCTGTGGAATTTTGTGTTCATATCAAGAGGACTGACATACTTTTTGATGAAATTTTCTGCAAGTTTCTAGCTGTTCAACAGAGAGGTATATATCACATACATGTGTATTATCAGGTTAAATGCTTCAATTACTATGAAGTTTCAATATCTTTTGAGGTCTTCATTTTTTAGTGCAATATGGTAACTCAATCTGTGGCAATCATACACTCAAAACCCAAGGATAGAAAGTTGTTCTTTCAATTTTTTTTCTTTTTTTTAATCTTCAATAGGGTCAGACATCTTGTAAGGGCAGATTACTATAGGCTGGCAACAGGACATGTTTAGATGTTTGGGAAATATGAACAATTAAACAATATTCCTGGCAAGCTTTCTTGGTGATGAACTTTTTCTACCTATATATATTGTTTTTTATGCATTTTTGAGTTATTAAATGGCAAGGTTGTTCAACTCTTCTTCTTGCACCTTGAGAGTATTTGAATCCATGTCGACTTTTGGTGTTTCTTTTTTATATAGTTCGTCTCTGCTGCTGTTTGATTGCCTATGAAGTTTGTGTATTCTTCCATATTTTCGGAGTGACATACAGTAATTTGTACATTTAGTAGCCTTTACACTTTACCTTTCAGTGATTTACCTTTTTTTCATTACATTTCCAGAAACATTTTTGGAGCTCTTGGAGCCATATATATTGAAGGACATGCTTGGATCTCTACCTCCTGAGGTATTTTCCTGATGTTCAAGTGTGTGGCCGCATTGTGAGCTTACTAACTAATTGTGATATTTTCTTTTTCTTTTTCCTTTCTAAGATTATGCAAGCACTTGTGGAGCATTATAGCAGCAAGGGGTGGTTACAGCGAGTTGAACAATGTGTCCTTCACATGGATATCTCTTCCTTGGATTTCAATCAGGTCTTACTTTTATCTGTGTTAATTGTTTTCCTTGTTGAACTGAATTCATTTGCTATGATTTGTTGACTTGACTGTATGATGTTTTCTTTTTCTTGAAGGTTGTCAGGTTATGTAGGGAGCATGGATTATATGGTGCGCTGGTGTATCTCTTTAACAAAGGATTGGATGATTTTAGGGCTCCTTTAGAAGAGCTGTTGGTGGTCTTACAAAATAGTCAAAAGGAAAGTGCTGCTGCCCTTGGGTATGTTACCTTTATCTGTGTTTTTTTTTGTAATTCATTGACCATGGAATATTTCAAGTATCCTGTTTCCTTATTCTAGTTTACTCGTCTTGTATATGCTGTCATGTCAATTTTAGTAAGTCTTAGTTTAATCACTTATTTTTAATCCTTTTCTGGGGGTTGGCGGACTTCATGAAGTTGGGGGGGGGGGATTTACATATATCAGATTTCCAGAAGAATCTTGATGGAAAAAAAAAATCCACTTTTTAAGGAACTGTAACCAGCATGGTAGCATAACATCGCACGGTAACATATTATTATAGGAACTGCAAATAACCCTAATCTTAAGAAACTTCCAATCAGTTGATTTCAATGAGGGCTGCAGCCTAGGCCTATGTGGTGTGGAGTTGGAGTCAATTGGACTTGTCTATCAGTGCACAAGTGTGATACCCCATCCTAAGTAGTGAGTGCAGGTGGTATATTCCCTACATTACTTGGGAGGGAGAAGTTCTTGTTCTTTATAAAGATCAATGAGGCTCCAATTGTACCCTTGACTAGTCTTTTGGAGTATGGCCCAAATGCGGCTTCATCTCCCTTGGAGCGTTACAAAGAGCTTGCTTGCTTCTTTTTTCCTTCCCCTTTCCTCCTGCACTTCAGTTTTCTAATTATAATCTGTGATTGTATGTGTAGTCCTCACTGAAAAATGGTTTTGTGAGAACACATGTAAAGGACACTTTTCACTTGTTTGTATTTTAACTCTACCTTAGTGAAGGCTGTGCATATGGGGGCACATGCTATCAATAGGTTACAAATCTTTACTTATTGAAAAAGAAATCTATCAAATAGTGCATCAAAGCTGATTCTTTAACTTCGGTATTATTCCACAAGTGGTTAGTAGGCAAACATTTACCAAAAAGGTACTAAACTTCTTATTAAAAAATCTTGAGGCATATGACTGTTATGCAAGTGTCTTTATAGTCAGAAATAAGTTTCTTTTTGTAGAATGGTGTTCAGAGAGCCATAGAAAATATATTTGCAGAGTTATAGAATTGGATGAATTAATTTAAATATAATCAGAACTTTATGACTCAAATGCATGTTTTTCTTTAAATTGGATGTCTTACAATCCCTCCCCCTTCCCCTAGGGGACTAGCTAACCCAAAAAAGAAAAACAAAGGTAAAAGAATATAATGAGAGAGACAGAGAGCATTTACTTATAAAAAAAGAGAGAGTCAGAGAGCCGTGACTATTATGCCTTACTACATCCTAATAGCATTCTAACCGAAAGGTATTACAGGGAGATAATATTTCCCATTATTTACATTTTGGCCTCTTATGGTCGGGTTCTTTTACCGCCTTGAAGTAGTCACCTTTTACATTTTTTCTTGCTAACAGGTACAGGATGCTTGTTTATCTGAAATACTGCTTTTCAGGTCTTGCTTTTCCACCAGGTAAGGATTTATTGCTGGCAGACATTTTTGAATCCACTTGTTGAATGATACTCTGTGCAAATGAATGTGAAAACTTTTCCATGGATATAGAACTGACAGATTATGGAAAACTAGACACATCTGTGACTAGTTGTCTTGTATTTTCCTTTGGCTGTGATATGTTGTGTGTATGCATGTCATGCTAATTGCGTCCAATTTTCAATGTAATCCTTTAAGCATGCTTGATGCAGACATGAATAAAGAGATTTCAGGCCTTGTTTGTGTTACAAGGTATTCTCAAATATTTCCTTCCCAAACATCACTCAAACACAAAACACTTTTCAATTTCAAATCTTCAACCTTTTCATCTAATCATTATCCAAACACAAAACGCGATACAAATTTTCCAAACTTCCAAGTAAAACACAAAAAAGAATATAACTTTTTCAAATTTCAAAACAAAAATAATATTAAAAAATAATATTCAAACAACTTTTTAACTTTATAATATTTTTATTGAACTTTTTCTCTTATTTCCCAAAACCTAATAAAACATCTTAATTCAAACCATTTCACTACTATTAACAAACTATTTCACTACTATTCAAAGATATTCTGAGATATTCTAAGTGTCCAAACGAGCCCAATCACTGTTTGTATGTGTGTCTCAATGTTGGCTGCATAGAGTTTTCACCATGCGGGGGCCTGCATGCGTTGCTTGATTGATGTGAGGTTTGTGTGTTTAATAGTTGGTTCGTAAGTGGAATATAATTTTGGTTTTGTTTTCTAATTGAATGTAACTTTTTAATGATTGGAAGATCTGTAATTTGTTGCTAATCCTGCATGTTAAGGTTATTTTGGTAATTGAGTTGAGTTCTTATGTAGGAAATATGTTGGAGGTGAAGATTGAGGGTGTTATGGCTTCAAGGAGAAAATTGTAAAAAAACTTTCATCAGGCAGCTAATTCACATAAAAGAAATAATTTCATCGATTCTTTATCTGTGGATGGTGGAGTTGCCTTTGCCCTTTGGTGATTAGTAATGACATTAAACAATTCTAGTGGAATTTGTACACAGAATAATTCTCTTGGAGGCCCAATTGGTGGACTTTCTTTTGCTTCCATTGAGCAGGCTGAGGCCTAGTGGTTGGAAGGCCCTTTTAAAATATCGAGGTGCGGGAGGTTGTGAAAGCTATAAATGGCAGTAATGCATTGGGTCTGAACGATTATTCCTTGGCATTTTTGTAAGTGTCGAGAGGTAGTTAAGGAAGATGTCATGTAGGTATTCCATATTTTTCATATGAAAGGCAACTTCGAGAAGAGCCATAATGCTACATTCATTGCCCTTATTCATAAGAAGCATGGGTTGTCATATCAAGGACATAAAGCCCATTAGTCGAGTGGGTGGTGCTTATAAGGTCATGGCCAAAGTTCTTAGAAATAGAATGTAATTGGGTTTTTCTTTTTCAAAAGTCATTTCCAACTCTCCAAATGCCTTGTTACCGGGAGGCAAATTCTTGGCACGCACTTATAGCTAATGAATACCTTCATAGCATATTGATATTAGACTAAGATGGGGAAAGCCAGGAGTGCTGTATAAATTAGACGTTGAAAAGGCTTACGATCTCTTACCCAAAAAAAAAGTAAAAAAAAAAAAAAAGAGGCTTCTTAATTTATTTGCTGAGAAGATGTGGTTTTGAGGAAATGATGATTGGATTGCCCAAGGCATCTTCTTCAGCATTTTTTGGTAGTTATGAATAGTACTCCTATGGGATTCTTTAACATATCAGGTTTACTTAGGGGTGGAAATTCGTGTTAGCAGGTCATGTTCGCGTTGTGTCAAGTCATGAGTATTAGACTATATGGTCAACCTGAATACAATCTGTTTAATTAAACCCTAACATAACCCATATAAGTAATGGGTAATACGACATGACTTGCATAATGCGTTTAATAATCAACTTTTATTGAGTTAACCTGAACATGACCCGTTTAACCTGTTTTATATAAATGGCTTGAGCTGACCTTTATATTTAATTTTTAATCCAATTAATATAATTTCATAACACAATCCTAGCTTTGTGTTAAGGTTGAAGGTTTTGGGGAAAAGGTTAGAGGCTGGTGGGTGGAATTCCTATAATGTTACTGGCACTCCTAGCTTTGTTCTGGCCATAAAGTTGAAATATCTTAAGAAAGACTTGGTGAGATGGAATAAAAAGGAGTTTGGGTTGTTGGATACCAAGAGGAAGTGGCTTATGGAGGAGAAGCAATCTTTGGAAGAAAAGGAGGTGAATGGGTTGTAATTGGAAGAGGAAAGAATCAGAAAATTAGGGGTGGTTTCTGATTTGGAAAATTTAGCCTTGATGGAAGAGATTTCATGGAGGCAAAAGTCGAGGGTGTTGTGGCTGAAGGAAGGGGATAGGTGTTCTAAATTTTTTTGTCAAATGGCAAGCTCTCATAGAAGATATAATGCGATTGAGGTCCTTCATGATGGGGACAGGTTGATTACGGATCAAGAAGATGTTAAGGCCCACATTGTGAATTTTTATGAGCAGCTGTTTTCAGAAAATTTTTCTTGGAGACCAAAACTGGACAGCCTTGTTTTTAATTCTATAGAGCAGATGGATGCTGTGTGGTTGGAAAGAGAGTTGGAAGAAGATGAAATTCTAGATGTGGTAAAGGGTATGGACAAGGATAAGGCACCGGGTCCGGATGGGTTCACTTTGGCTTTTTTTCAAGATTGTTAGAACGTTGTTAGAGATGATTTCATGAAGGTGTTTGCTGAGTTTCATTCGTATAGGAGGTTTGAGAAGAGTTTGAATGCTACTTTCATTGCTCTTATTCCAAAGAAGGCTGGGGCTGTGGAGATAAGAGATTTTAGGCCAATTAGTCTGGTGAATAGTATTTATAAAATTATCTCTAAGGTGCTGACAAATCGTTTGAGTAGGGTGATGGAGAGGATTATTTCACCATCTCAAAATGCTTTTGTGAGAGGAAGGCAGATCTTAGATTCTGTTTTAATTGCTAATGAATGTTTGGAGAGTAGGTTGAAGGTGGGGAAAGCTGGGATTCTTATTAAACTGGATATGGAAAAGGCTTATGATCATGTAAGCTGGGATTTTCTTGTTTATTTACTGAGGAGATTTGGTTTTGGTGCTAAATGGAGCTCGTGGATTAAGCATTGTGTTTCGATTTCAAAATTTTCTATATTGGTGAATGGTGAACCGGCTGGTTTCTTTTGTAGTTCTCGCGGTTTGAGGCAAGGCGATCCCATTTCCCCCTTTCTTTTTGTTATGGTTATGGAAGCTTTGAGTAGAATGATTGAGAGGGCTGTGGAGGGTAATTTGTTGTCCTGTTTTGGGATGGGGTGATTGAAAAAATTGAAAGGAGGTTAGCGGGTTGGAAGATGGTCTACTTGTCTAAGGGGGGAAGACTAACTCTTTTAAAGAGTACTTTGTCCAACCTTTCCACCTATTTCCTTTCTCTTTTTCCTCTTCCGGCAAGTGTTGAAAAGAGGATTGAGAGTTTATTTCGAAATTTCTTATGGGGAGGCAATCGTGAGGAAAAGAAGTTTCACTTGGTTAGTTGGGAGAAGGTTTGTCAACCACTGGATTGTGGTGGTTTGGGGATAAAAGATTTAAGGGTTTTTAATAGAGCTTTATGTGGAAAATGGCTTTGGAGATATCATTTGGAGAGTAAAGCCCTGTGGAAAAATGTGATAGAAGCGAAATATGGAAGTTTGTGGGGCGGTTGGTGTTCTAAAGCTGCCAGTGGTGCTTATGGGGTTAGTTTGTGGAAATTTATTAGAAAAGGTTGGGATTCCTTCTCCAATAATTTCAGAATGAAGGTGGGAGATGGTAAGAGGATTCTTTTTTGGCATGATTTGTGGTGTGGGCATACTGCTCTCAAGCTGGTTTTTCCTTCAATTTTCAGAACTGCCAGGGATCATAATGCATCTATTTACGATTCTTACTGCAGTAATAATAACCAGTTTGAATGGAATATCATTTTGGAAAGGGATGTCAATGATTGGGAGGTGGATGAAGTTAAGGCTCTGCTGGTTAAACTCTACAGTTCAAAGTTGGTGCTTGAAAGAGAGGATAGTATGGTGTGGATCCTTGCTGGAAATGCTAAGTTTTCAGTCTCATCTTTTTACAGATTTTTGTCAAGTCATAGTAGTTGTGTTTTTCCTTGGAAAAGTATATGGAAAGTGAAAGTTCCCAGCAAGGTTGCTTTTTTCTGTTGGGTGGCATCTTTGGGCAAAGTATTGACTACTGATAATCTTAGAAGGAGAGGTCTGCTTTTAGCTGATTGGTGTGTCATGTGTAAAAGGGCAGGTGAATCTGTAAATCATCTTTTTCTTCACTGCAAAGTGTCAAGATTCTTGTGGACTGAGGTTTTGAGTTGGACAGGTTTACATTGGGTAATGCCTAGAGAAGTGGTGGATTTATTGGAAGGGTGGAAGGGTTTGAAGGGCTGTAAGAAGGCGGTGAGAGTTTGGAAGATGGTACCTCTTTGTCTTATGTGGTGCATATGGATTGAAAGAAATGGGAGATGCTTCGAAGATAAAGAACACTCATTGGGAGATCTTAGGGATTTTTTCTTGGGTACTTTGAGTTTTTGGGTTAAAGTGTTTGTAATGGAGGATAATTTTCTGCACTTGTTATAGTTTTCTGGCGTTAAGCTTCTTTTTGTTTGTGGAAGTTGTAGGTGTTTCCTTTGTATACAACCTGTGTACTTGGGCTTATGTCTATTTCTTGAATAATTATTACTTATCAAAAAAATAAAAAAAAAATAATTTCATATATAATACAAGGATAACTATATAAATCATTCACAATTACAATTGGATTTATGTTAAAATATTTTATGATCAATATCCAAACCAATAATATATAAGAAAACTAATATTTTCATAAAATAAAATTACATATTAACTAAAAAAGTTTAATAGTTTGAGATATTAAGTAGTCAAATACTAATATTAATATTACATTCTAGCAATAACAAAGGCATATAAACTAAACATTTTATAGAAATTGAAAATAGAATTTATTCTTGTTATATGGGTTGATTGTTGGTTTTGTGGGTTGACCCACAATTGACCTGTTTATTAATCATGTCTTATCTGGTCTATCTGTTTTGACCCAAATCCATTTATATCAAACCCAAACCCGCTTATTTCGTATTGTGTTGGTGTCGGATTCACGAGTTGTATCATATATTGCCAACCCTAAGATTACGTCAACAGGATCCTTTAGCCCCCTTGTTATATGATTATTACAGGTATAATAACATCTTCTTTGTAAGTATATAGGAATGTTAATTCACTACTTTTTGGCAATAAAGGATTCTATAAACATTATAAACCTCAAAAACCATCAATCACTTTACTAAACCTCAAAATAATAGAAGTAATAAAGCCAACATATGAAAACTAAGGAAAAACGTTGCAACACAAGACCTAGTAAAATCCTAATATCCTATGTGATAAAAAATTAATTCAGTCTTTGCTAGGTCAAAGGCTCCTATACCGACTTATATTAAAAAACAAAATGGTCTCCTATACTGACTTATGAAAAAAAAAAGGTCTCCTATTTTGACTTTGGCTTGCAAACTCGTCCTCGTCAGTACTTGGGACATTTTAAAAGTATAAACAAAAATGAATTGTTACTCTATAAGTAGCACATCATAGTGTAAAAATGTTATCAACTTGGGTTTTTTTGATAACATCTTTATAACACATGCTTCACATGCACATCGTCAACAACATTTAGGTTTAAACTTATAGTGACCCACACACATTAACCTTGTGTGCCTAGATTGTGCACTGGTTCGACGAACTGTGGCCCTCAAGGGGAATCACGTCTCTTGGTGGACCACACCTTCTCAAAGTACTTCATATATGACATGATGTTTTGCTTGGAATCAAGTATGAGGCATTCAAACAAGAATACCTTGCTTATTTTGTAATGTACATGTTTTGAAGACTTTTACAACTTCATTTCAATATTCGCAGGATGGAACTGATTTAGAAACACTGAAGCAAAAAGTTTGCCTTTTGCAGGACAAGGAGCTCTGCCCCCTACTCGCTTGCCTTCTCTTAGAATAGAACTTCTACGATTTCTCTTAGAAAATTCTGATGCTCTGAACTCACAAGCAGTTTCAAGATTATCTGGAGAAGCATACTTGAACTTGTATCATCTCTTACAGTTAGATACTGAAGCTACTTTAGATGTTTTGAGATGCGCTTTTGTAGAAGATGAAATCCCAAAACACGACTTTTCGTTGCAGGATTCAGCAGATAATGACATAGAGGCAATAAAAGAAAGTGATAATGGATGTAAAAATTTATTGGTTCAAGATATGGTGAATGCTCTTGTTCATATTCTTGATAGAGATGTTTCCCAAACTGAGAGGTCTGGTGGTAAAGATGTCATTGGATCATTGGAACACTGGCCTTCAAAGAAAGACATAGGTCATATGTATGAGTTTGTAGCATACTATGTTGCATGCAGAAGAGCCAATGTCTCGAAAAGTGTACTGAGTCAGATTATAGAATATTTAACTTCAGAAAATAATTTTCCACCTAATGTTTCTACACATTGTACAATCTCGAAAAGAAGAGAGAAACAGGTGCTTGCCCTTCTAGAAGTAGTGCCTGAGACTGACTGGAATGCTTCTCATGTGTTAGGTCTTTGTGAGAAAGCCCAATATTACCAGGTATGCTTACTTATGTGACTTATGATGTTTTGCCTAGAAGCATGGTGCCAAAATGTACATATTCTCTGTTTTAGTTACATGTAATATAAGCTCTATTATAATTTTATAGGTTTGTGGCGTAATTCATACTAGCAGACACCAGTATCTTGCTGCTTTGGATAGCTATATGAAGGATGTGGATGAGCCGATTCATGCGTTCTTGTTTATCAACAAAACAGTATTAGAGCTGAGTGGCAACGAACTTGCTGTTTTTCAATCAGCAGTCATTTCCCGGATACCCGAGCTGGTGGACTTAAGCAGGCAATGCTTTTTTCAAATATTGTTTGAAGTCCATGCAGGATCTTGTGTTACTAAGAAACTCATTTACTCTGCATTCAATCTCATACATTTCTGATCCTTTGCAGAGAGGGCACGTTCTTCTTGGTCATCGACCATTTCAATAATGAAAGTTCACATATCCTGTCTGAACTTCGCTCTCATCCAAGAAGCCTTTTCCTTTATTTAAAAACGGTCATTGAGGTTCACTTATCTGGTACCCTCAACTTTTCTCATTTAAGAGGGGATGATATTGTGGATTCTTCTGATGGAAGAAGGGTGAAGGATCAGTCAAAAGGACTTGAAGATTACTTGGATAAAGTCTCTAATTTCCCCAAGTTCCTGCGTAACAATCCCGTTGAAGTGACTGATGAAATGATTGAGCTTTATTTGGAGGTGAGCACTTGTAAAACTATATATAAAATATAAATTGACAGAGATTTCCTTTGGTAACTTGCAGTATATTTAGGATTTGGAAAGGATTTCACTGTACTGATTTAAAATTTGTCAAGTTGAAAATCTGTTGTTTGGATCATGTATATGCATTGGCACATTTCAAATTCACAAATTGGAATTTCTTAGCTGGATACTTTAAATGCCTATGCATGAGAGTATTGCTCTTTGTACTTGATGAGGACTTGGTGCTGTGGTCACTGGCAAAATCAGGCAAAAATGGTATTGCACAGAAAGAAAAGGTATTTACAAAAGAAAAGGAAAGAAAAAAAGAGAGAAAGTTGTGTCCCAGAGCAAGTATTGCCATCAATTAGTTTTCTTTCACCCACCTAGTCCTCCCATAAGCCCATGCCTATGCTCACAAACTGAAATCCTCACCACTAACTGCCCAACCCTAACTTTTACCTAAACTTCACCTATAACTCGGTTGACGGCAATTCTTAGTTTAGGGTGAGGAGAGCTGCAATTTTCTTTGCTTCCAAACAAAACCAGATGAGAATACAGATTTCATGCCATGATTATGATTGGTTTTTGGGTGAAAGGAATTTTCTTGCATTGATGAAAGAGGGAATGGGGGAAAGAATAAACCACGTGTTGGTGTCACACTTTCTCGCGGTGTTTTTCTTGCCTTCTAAAACAAAACCCAGATGAGAAGATTATCTGGGATACAAAAGCGTACTGATGGATGTAAGTATTATGGTTCTGGTTTAGGGGTTTGGGTTGGAGAAAAAAGAGATTCTTGAGTTAGAAGTAACACTCATTGCATCTTTGAAGGTCCCACATTGAAGCCTAGTTAATCTGTCAAATTGCAAGTCGTCGACAAAATCTGGGATCAGTTTTGGGTTTGAAATGTTGGGATGATATGATCAAAATTGAGATCATTACTCGTATCCTAATGGTCAGCCAAAAGGCCCCAAATGGAAATACACTCATCCAAATGAGACAAATATTCTCGTTCTCCAATCTTAAATGAATGTGTTTGTTCAATCTTTGAATTTCTTGTTATTTAGCTTTGTAACTGTAGTCCTCTTTCTCACTCCCCTCTCCCCTGCATCCAAAAGTATTAATATGCTCAGTTGTTTTTCTTTTGTTTTTTTAATGATTTGTGGTTGGAAGTCAAGATCTTGTTTCATCACTGTGCTCATTCTTTGGACATATCATGCTTATACTTGTATTCATTTTCTAAAATCTGCTGATTTTGCACCATAAAGTACATTCGTGGTTATGACCATCTTCACATCTGTCATTTTAGCCATTCCTAATGGATTTTATATTGGGTGATAGCAATGAGATAATAAGTTTCTTACCATTTACTTTTGCAGCTTTTATGTCAGTATGAACCCAATTCAGTGCTGAAATTCCTGGAGACGTTTGATAGCTACCGTGTGGAACACTGTTTACGCCTGTGTCAGGAATATGGGATTATCGATGCTGCTGCATTTTTGTTAGAAAGGGTTGGTGATGTGGGGAGTGCTCTTTTACTTACACTTTCTGGCCTTGATAGCAAGTTTGTTGAGCTTGATACTGCTGTGGAAAGTGTAGTTTCTAATGTGGCTTCAGGTTCTGCTACTGGTTCTGAGTATCTCAGGACCGCAATGAATATGAAGGAGGTCTGTAACTTTTAATCAGATGTTTAAGCTTCTTGTGTTTGCATATAGGACTGTTATGCAACTTCAAAACTGATATTTTCCATATAGGTGAATGAGATACGCAATATATTGAATGCCTGTATTGGACTGTGCCAGCGAAACACCCCTCGTTTGAACCCTGAGGAGTCAGAGACACTCTGGTTCAGATTACTTGACTCGTGAGTCCGACATCAATCTTTCTTTTACTTTTTACTTCTGTTATATCTGCCGTAACTTGTTTTCTTCATAGCAATATCAGTATATAATTGTCTGCTTTAGCAGTGGCAGCTAATCCTAAATATTGAGGAGAAATCAAATTTGTCTCTATGATTGCGTAGTTTTGACAAACAAAAAGTCCAATAAACTGGTCCTGATTTAATTAGAATGGGGTAAACCGTGAGATGATGAGCTCAAGACGAAATAACATTTATATTTGAAATGGTGAAATGGGTTACATGCTACATGAAATACTTCTTGCTTTAGGATAAGTTAAGTTCTAAAAGATGAGAAATAAGGTAGTGGTGTAGGGTTCTCTCTCTTGATACATGTGTAATGGAAAAATAGGGTTTATGATTACAATCAAGGGAAATTAAGCCTCCAATAAGTAGGGAAATCAAATCTCCAATAAATTAACAATTGATGGTCAACAACTGTCTTGTATCAGCTACAACGTGTAAACAAATGCATTTGATAAAAATGAAAGACTATACAAGAACTCCCAAACAGTTGGAATTTCCTAAACAATTAAGGAGACAACTTTATTTACTTCCTAATTGAAGAAAGAACCCTCATAAAATCCGACATGTCTCTCTCTCACCCCCATTTGTTTCTATCTTTTTAGGAAAAATTACAGTTTGCACCCCGGAACTACCACTGATTTTGCAGCATGTATCATAAACTACAGAAAATTGCAGTTGGCACCCAAAACTTCCTAAATTTGATAATTTGTACCCACACTTGAAGATCTGACTAATAAGATTGTGCCACATATACTATCATTCGTTGATCTTAACAGTGAGATCTTAACCAAACTTTGGTGAAAATCTGCGTGATTTTCACTTTCTTCTTCTCGATAGGTGTCTCTCTTATACTTTCTGTGTGCTTGGGTTGCACCTTTTGCCCTTTTTTAATAAAGATTATTTTAGTCATGAAAAAAAAAATTGTACATTAATTTCTAGTTGGAAGTTATTGTGATCTTACTGATGAAAAAAGTAAGCTATTGTGATCTTAAGAATTAAGATTCATGCATGTGCATTTTTTTCAGCGCCAATTATTTACTAAATTCATTACAGGTTTTGCGACCCTTTGATGGATTCAGAAAATGATGTGTTATCTGGAGGAGAAAATCATGTTCAAATGCTAACTGAATCAACAGCCTCACAAGAGGATGAGGAAGCACGCATAGTTAGGTGGAGAATCTCAAAGTCCAGTAGAGGAGCTCATATCTTAAGGAAATTGTTTTCTCATTTCATCAAAGCAATTGTTGAGGGAATGATAGGGTTTGTTCGCCTGCCAACTATCATGTCGAAACTCCTTGCTGATAACGGCAGCCAGGAGTTTGGTGATTTTAAACTTACCATATTGGGCATGCTCGGAATATATGGCTTTGAAAGACGAATTCTGGTATGCTACTTTTTAAGCTCATGATGTGCTTCAGTCGTGGTCTGTCTTTATGTATCCTTTATGGCATGAATTCATGTATCAGGGATCTTTTTGCATCTTTATTGAGTTTTAACTTCACAATGGACATGATTAAGTTTTAAAGGTCATCTGAATTACGAGTTTTCTGGTATGATCGTATGAAGGAGTTTTATAGTTTAAGATCCATGAATAAAGTTTCTTCCAAATTTGGAATTTAGAATCTCCTGAAAACTAATGCAATGAATTTGAAAATTGTGCATCGAATTATGACAAAGGGTTGCATGGCATGTTGCACGTAGTATTTCTGCCATACAAAACCAGATTCATCAAGGCATCGGGTTTTAGACACAAGTAAAGTTATTAAACTTTGTACCAATTCTCATCCAATATGGAAATTTTAGTCTGACTGTTATTTCTAATTGTGTACATTTACTTTATAAGTTATACTTGTATACATAAATTCTTGATCTTCTTGTGATGAATAACTGTTCTTATTCCGTAGTTATTATAATATGACTCAACCGTGATTATTTCAATTGGGAAATGTTTTTGCTTTTATTGATGCAAATTATTTACTCTGTTATTTTAGGACACTGCCAAATCCTTAATAGAGGATGATACGTTCTATACCATGAGTTTACTCAAGAAGGGGGCCTCTCATGCATATGCACCCCGGAGTTTTGTATGTAGTATATGTAATTGCCTGCTCACGAAGAATTCCTCTAGCTTCAGCATTCGAGTTTTTAATTGCGGCCATGCAACTCATATCCAATGCGAAGTTCCAGAAAATGAGGCATCGAGTAGAGGAGCCTCATCTGGATGCCCAATTTGTATGCCGAAGAAGAAATCTCAAAAAGCTAGAAGTAAATCGATTCTTCCAGAAAATGGTTTAGTGAGTAAATTTTCATCCAGACCCCAACAATCACATGGAACCAGTATCCTACATCGGCACGAAGGTGATGCATCTGAGAGTTCTTATGGGCTTCAGCAAATTTCACGGGTAAAAGGATTTTCTGTCTTATAATTATCACTATCATTTCTGTTTCCCCGACTTCACGAACATTGAAACCTAATAAAAAATTGGATGCTGCAGTTTGAGATCTTGACCAATTTGCAGAAAGACCAGAGATTAGTCCAGATAGAAAACATGCCTCAGCTGAGACTTGCGCCACCAGCTGTTTATCATGAAAGAGTAAAGAAAGGAACAAATATTTTTACAGGAGAAAGTAGCGATGCCCTTGCAAAAATAGAGAAACCAATTAAAAACAGGAAACTGAGGGAGCTAAGAGTAAAGGGATCGTCTCTTCGGTTCCCACCTTTGAAATCAAGTATATTTGGTGAGTACTGATATTAATTCTACTTGGGGTTGTGAAGCTTTTGTGATCTGTTCAGTGTTAACATATGGGAAACACTTATATAGGCAAGGAGAAGAGCACCAAGCGGTAATGCAAGCACGTGTACAGAACAGTAACAATACTGGAGATGATGAAAGGCCATGCAGTGCCATTTGTCTCTTTTTTTTTTTTTTCTCAAATTTTGTTTATATGTACAACTGTTGTAAGTAGAATAAGCTGTGCATTAAATTATATGAAGGTATTCTTTACGGAAATTGAATTAGAACAGAATCAATTAATGAGGCGATATTTTTTCAACTATGGTCTAATTCCTGCTGCCCTTTTTTGGGACTGGAGAATAGGTGTATTAGAAAGGAAATGGTAACCCAGAAAGCCAAGAGAGAACTGAGGAAGATAAGTTTTGTATTTTCCCGAATCAGCTTAACGATTCTGTGAAAGTAGAGAAACTTGAGTCTGTTGAGTGTTACGTATCAGAAATTATGGAAGAAAAAAAAATTACGTAAAAGAGCAAAAGGGGTAGGCTATGTAAAAAAAGGAACTCACTAGAACTGAGAAAACAATTGAAGAAAGTTAGGGCCCCTACCAGATTCGAACCGGTGACCTCTTGATCTGCAGTCAAATGCTCTACCACTGAGCTAAGGACTCTCATTAGTTAGTGCTTCTTCCTTTTAATAAATATTTGGATATTTCTTTATTTGAGAACATTTCCTAATTTTCATAAAATAAAAAACCGTACAACTGATATCAACTTGAGCTCATCCGGTGAAGCAGTGCCACGTTTGAGTACGGATGTGAACAATATAGTCCACGTAAGAAAAGGGGGTTTCGCATTTTTCAGCCTACTCGCAGTGGCGGGTTGCTACTTTTCATAAAGTAATTATATTTTTATAATTCGAATAGATTATCATTAAATGAAATAATGATGTAATTTTATCACAAATTAAAGAGAACATTTTATATCTCGATCGAGTTTATATAAATATTTGTACGACCTACATGCTGCGTGCGTTTACATAATATCCATATTTATATTTTACAATGACATAATTAGTTACATCTATGGCATGATCAGGAAGAGGCCGTCTCTGATCATTTTTTTAAATACTACTGAAGATGTTAGATCGTTTTGCAAAGCAAAAGACAACAGATGGAGAGGAGCAATTTTCTTTCATACCAATTCATGTGTCCGAGTCATTTACATGTGTAGCACAAAATTAGATCGCATGAATTATGTAAGCAAATTGCTTACAAAATCTTTGGCTTGAGTCTTGATGTAGTTTAGGTTGCGTTTAGGTAGTCAAGTCATCATCTTAGATATTCCGTGAATAGTAATAAAAAAGTAATAATTATATTGAATAGTAATAAAAAATAGATAAAAAATAATAAAAAAATAATAAATAATAGTAAAGTGTTCTCAGTCACTATCCAAACAGAACTGTGAACATTGAAGATATACACTCACCACTTGGGTTACATATTGATTTAAGTGTGCATGTGTTTATTTGTTGCATGCATGCTTGCATTTATTGTTTATTTTTTTGTCTCTTATACCCGGCCCGGCCTTCAAGCGCACAGTAGTGACCCTACCGGAAGATTGTCACGTAGGCGCATGAATTTTGTAGAGGGAAGTGCTAGGTTGAGTGAATATATTTGCTACTTTATCAACCATATATGGTAATGTAGCAAGCTAAAATGTCCTTGTTGACTACCCTTTTTGTGTATAGAATGGTAGTCCAATTCTATAATGAGAATGATCCATTAAGGTTATGCCATCGTACTTGGAGAGTGTGGATCAGTGGAGGTTCGAGTTGCTTGAACAAAAAAGAAGAAATTAGGATCAGAGAGGTCCATTGTCTTTCAATGAAAATTCATGGTGTGTGTGTGTGTGTATATATATATATATATATATATATATATATATGTCGTCAACACAGATCATAATAGAAATATGTATGCTGCCACTCATGTACTGATCATACAGAAATGGAGAGCTAGATATCCTCCAGTGAGGTCGTGACCTGAGATCTTAACAGGCATCCGCTAGTGAGGGGATGACCCGAGATCTGAGAGAAAATTACGCTTTAGGAATCCATTCAAAGATTTAGTCTTTGTTGAATATAGGGTATAGACATGCACTTAAAACCAAAGATTGATTGAAACGTTGAGGTCGAAACATCAGTATGCATTAGTTAATGCATGTAAAGGTGTTGTTGGCACATTGACATGGTGCTCTTTATTGGGAAGAAGAACAGATCAACTCTTTATTCATCATTTCAAGAACATGTCTCCATGAAAATAAGAATAAATATGCTGTAAATAACTTTAGAAAAATTTTATGTGTAATTACTTTTGCGTACTCTTTTGTGTACTCTACTAATATGATTAACTGTATTACTTTTTTTTAATATAAAATAACTATTTTGGCCAATCAAATCAATTGAGTGCTCAAAGAGTATACAGAAGTGACTGTACGTAGCATAACTTATAACTTAATTAATTGTGATTAATGAAATACTAACCTTCCATAAAATGGAGGGTGATACTACTTGGTAGAAATATTAAATAAAATAAATAACTGAAGCATGATATTAGGCTTATGAATAGCTCTCGGTTAAGTACCGCCTAAAAAGTCAAGTGGTCAAGAAGCTTAGCAACTTAGAAGTCAAGTGGAAGTTGATACCACAATATTATAGCGAGAGTTTGAAAATGTGATATGTGAAAGTTAGAACAACGCTAGTTTTTATCCTAAATCTTGTGATCCACAGTCACACTTGTTAATGTGGCATATTTTAAGTCACTTGTTTTATCAACCACTTTTTTTTTGATACGTTGGGAGAGGGGGGTCGAACCCATTTGCTCATATTGGAGATGTGGGTCTTGTGCCATCAGGCCACAGGCCGTTGGCTTATCAACCACTTAAAATAGTAGCCACTTAAGATATGATGCACAGTAAGTGTGATTGAGGTTGATAAATTTAAAGATGGAGAATAGCTTTACTCTTAAAGTTATTACATCATTTTGTTCCGGTACCTTATTTTACTATCTACAACGCCACTCATATTAATGAGAAAAATATAATAGTATATGTGGTCTTTAACTCCTTGAAATATGCCTATCTATTATTTCATTTACTTTGAGAACTAGAGAGAATTCTTTTGTAATAAAAGTGTTTATAATCACCATCGCAGATTAGTCAGTATTCACATACTAAGCTCATGTGGACTCATGTATTGCCACTTCCAAAATGATTTGAATTTTGCAGATAATGTAGGGACCGTGAATGGAGGAGAGAAGACCCTTATTTCTCTTCAAATTACTGTCCTTGAGGCCTTTAGAATGTCCAAGTATTTTGAAGAGGACTCTTGTAAATTGCATTGTGTGGTCACTTTTGTAACATGTATTATTTTATGATAATATTTAGAATGGTTTTTTTGTTGTGTATAATATCTTTCATGTTATGTGAAGTTTGGGTATTAAAGTGAACCATGAACTCAAAGAAAACTCAAGCATTTCCCTTGTTTGTTTTTGTAGATGAGATGAGATAAAAGTTGAAAATTGAATAAAATATTATTAGAATATTTTTTTAATATTATTATTATTTTAGAATTTGAAAAAGTTGAATTATTTATTTTATTTTGTGTAAAAATTCAAAAAAGTTATAATAATTAAATGAGATGAGATGTGTTGTGAAAACAAACGAGGATTGGCTAACTCATTACAAATCGACAAAACAACAAAAGAAGGATGTATCACCCCACTAACATCCCTACCACTACAACAATCACTCAACAGTCTGTTGCACAACCTAATAACTAACATCAAATCTTGAAAGCAACAATGAAAGGGTAAAATGGGGAGGGACTATATTGAATTGGAGTCATTTTGAAAATGAGTAATGTTAGATACAGTTTTAAGATATGTAAATCTCGCGCACTCAATTTAAAAAAAAAAAAGATTTACTACTGGGTTTTGCTACACAACCTCCACCACACTTCACACTCCACATTTTTCTAAATTTTGAAAATTTTTAATATTTTTAATTTTTTTTTTAGTTTATTCTTTTTAAACTATTTCAAATTTTCTATTCACTATTCATATAATAAATATTTGATAAAAGAAAAAATTAAAAAAAAAGTGGTGTGTGAAATGTAGGTGAATAATGAGAAGTTGTGAAGATGTTTTGATTTGAAAATACTTTGTTCAAACCCTCCACATAACTGAGTTTACAAGGCCAAAGTTGTAGGCATTTAGTGGGGCACCATTAGCAGTAGATGCAGCCGTAATTGTGTAGAACTAATAAGGTTGGTTGGAAGTTGGGTGGCTTCCCCTTTCGGTTTTGATTTTGGTAAATACAAATACGCCCAACAGCTCCCAACTCTCAAGCTCCAGGCGGTTATTGCAACACTTCCCTCCCTCGTATCCTCCGCCCTTCCCCCTGCCTTTCCCTTCTTATTTTCCCCTCCACCCTCAATCTCCATTCATTTCCTCTCTTTTTCTAAGCTCTCAAACAAGAGGCGACGCTGGTACAGCGGGGAAACAGAGACAATAATGTCTTTCGCCACCACCAAGTTCGCCCACCCCATCCCTCTCAGCACAACCGCCGCCAGATCCAATGACCACAAGCCTTTTCTCGATCCTTTCAAAGCAACACCTTTTCTCGGATCCACTCACAAGTTTCGCTTCCATCCTCTGACGAATTCCAATCACACTAATGTCCATCGTCGATCCGCCGTGGTCGCGGTATCCGACGTCCTCAAGGCAAAGAAGCCCAAATCCACCTCCAATCTGGTAATCTCCTCACCCGCTCTGCCCCCATTTCCTTTTATTTTTTATTTTTATATATAAATATTAACGTTTTTATGGTAATTCGATTATGTGATCCTAGATTTTCTGGGAATTTTTTTTTCGCATAGAAATCTTAGTTAAATAAAAGAATTTCTTAGTAGTACTTTAAAAGTGTTTCTGCTTTCGTTTACGGGTATTTGGAACCTGGGAAAGCTAACATATTCGACTGGTTGAAGCCTAGTTAAAACTTTTTGTTTAATTATGACACTACTTTGATAATTTGAAATCGAATTACTCAGGTGATAACATTCTCTCTTTTAATCTTGATGTTGTTTTCAATACTATTGATTTATACCTTAACCGGATAGTATTGGAGAAAATTTCATTATATCACTCCTCTCTCATATTAGCATTTAACAAGTAAATAATCTTAACAAATGATTCGTTCTATATTTTCTGGAGACCCAAAGTATCAGATTTCTGCTTTTGCCTAATTGTGTTTACAGCTGATCACGAAAGAAGAAGGCTTGGAGCTCTATGAAGACATGGTATTAGGCAGAGCTTTTGAGGACATGTGTGCCCAGATGTATTACAGGGGAAAAATGTTTGGTTTCGTTCACCTCTACAATGGCCAAGAGGCTGTGTCAACTGGGTTTATCAAGCTTTTGAAAAAGGAAGATTGTGTGGCCAGCACATACCGTGATCACGTACATGCGCTGAGCAAAGGGGTCTCAGCTCGTGCTGTGATGAGTGAACTCTTCGGAAAGACCACGGGATGTTGTCGCGGCCAGGGTGGTTCAATGCACATGTTCTCTAGTGAGCACAATGTGCTTGGTGGGTTTGCCTTCATTGGTGAAGGGATTCCTGTGGCCACGGGTGCAGCATTCACCTCCAAATACAGGAGGGAGGTTTTGAAAGAGGCAGATTGTGATCATGTGACTGTGGCATTTTTTGGAGATGGGACTTGTAACAATGGGCAGTTCTTTGAGTGTTTGAACATGGCAGCATTGTGGAAATTGCCCATTGTGTTTGTTGTGGAGAATAATCTGTGGGCTATTGGGATGTCACACTTGAGAGCAACCTCGGATCCCGAGATTTGGAAGAAGGGGCCAGCATTTGGGATGCCAGGTGTTCATGTTGATGGCATGGATGTTTTGAAAGTGAGGGAGGTGGCTAAGGAGGCAATTGGAAGGGCTAGAAGAGGAGAAGGGCCAACATTGGTGGAATGTGAGACATATAGGTTTAGAGGGCACTCATTGGCTGATCCAGATGAGCTTCGTGACCCTGGTGAGCATTTGTTTGTTTCTTTTCCCCTATTTTGGATACCTAATTTCTTTTTTGATGAGCAGTACATTTACTTTTATTTTTTTTTGTGCTAGAATGTGATGTTTTGCGATTGTGCATTCAAAGATTTAGTTATTGCCTCTTTCCCATGGCTTTCTACCACTGTTCTTTCTTTTTCTTTTTCCTTTCTATATGGTTAAACCAATTCAAATAATGCCACCCTGTCCTCGGTTGTATGTCACTTGTATTGGAAACATTCCATATTCTGGCATTGAATCCCTTGCGTCAGATTATGAGCATAAGGGTTTTCAGAATAGCTACTTAAATGCTAGATAGAGCAGCTAGTTCTTTTGTTGGATGTTTACTTTATTGGAATATTCATGCTGGTTACCATAGTAGCTTAGTGTCACCACGTGCAATGTTTTTCTTGTCGAAAGTGTAGAAAATCAAGTTTTGGGATTCTTCAAACGAGCTGGTATAACTGTTTTAGGAATGATTTCTCTAAAATAAAGAAACCTATCTAGGTGTTGATAATGATGTAGGCCCTATGGCTTCTGCATTCTTTTATTTATTGGCATGTCCGTTGCTGTAAACATATGTTGTTTTTGTTTTTTTTTGTTTTTTTTTTTTTTCCATTTACCAGTGTTAAATTTTGATACATCCCTAATCACAGCGGAGATATAGAACTTGATTAGCCTTGCCCAAGCATGTGGTCTCTACTCTCGACATACTTCCTTATCTGCTTATAATTTCAGTTATCCTAACTTGCAAATTATTACAGTTGTATTTAAAATTACGTTTTCATATTAAGCCATTTAATTTCTGAAAACGTATATAAGGATATGAACTGGGTGAGTACTCAGAGATGGCCTTACTTCATTTTCCTTTCTGGGATCACGTTTTATCCTTAGTGATGATAGATGTTAACCTCAATTCATGGTTCTACTTTCGCAGCTGAGAAGGCACACTATGCCACTAGAGATCCCATCACAGCATTGAAGAAATATATGTTTGAGAACAATCTAGTCAGTGAACCAGAGTTGAAGGCCATCGAGAAGAAGATAGATGAGGTGGTTGAGGAGGCTGTTGAGTTTGCAGATGAGAGCCCTCATCCAGGTCGCAGTCAGCTTTTGGAGAATGTGTTTGCAGATCCAAAAGGTTTTGGAATCGGACCCGATGGCCGGTATAGATGTGAAGATCCCAAATTCACCGAAGGCACTGCTCATGTGTAATCAATCCCTTCAAGCTTGGAGGTTGAGCAATCTGCTTCTGCTGGCTTTCAGTTCATGGTTGCAGTATTTATATTTATTTACTTCTAGCTATCACTAGTTAACTTATGAAACAGTTCCAGCTTTTCTAATGTAAGCAGGATTTGTTCTTTCGTTTACATTATGTATTTCCAATTTTGGATTTTGCCCCTTTTTTAAAACTATAATGTCAGATAAGCAAGTGTTTGGAATGGCAAATTCCAAAAAGCCCAGTTTGCATACTCTGTTTGTAACAAATATTACATAATTTTGCATTTATCAGGTACCCTTTTATATTTATTTACTTGTGTGTTTTCATGTTAGCAGTTAGTGGAAAAGGTACGAATTTATTTCTCAAGGAAGACAATATTCGGATGGACCACTCGTTTTTCTGTTTCCACGTGGGACAGTGGGAGCGTGATGTTGATTAGGAATTTGTGGATTAAGATACAACCCCTGTTCTAAAAATAATAACAACAAAAAATCCATGCGTTGTGCTTTGTACCATGCGAACAGCCACATGTACCAAAGTTGATGAGGGGTAAAGCCAGCTCTACCATAATGCGCTCACAAGTAAAATGCCTCGTCTCGAAGCAGATTCGTCTTTTTGTTTTTGTTTTTATTTTTTCATCTCAACGTTTCTATCATAATTTGTAGAATAGTGCTAAACTGCCGCTCAGAGTACACCGCTCTATCTTACTACTAATTCAAAATTTTCTTTATTTTTTATTATTTAAAAATATTTTAAAAAAATATAAAAAATATCAATATACTGTTAGTCACTTCTTTAACTATTAAGTAAAGAAAAAATTAAAAAAAAAATAAAAATACTTGAGGTGTCAAATTGTGGGGGCAAATTCAGTGGACAAAGTAGCATTTTTCTAATTAGTATATGGAAAATGCTACTTCCTCCGAAAATTTCTACTGATGATTTGTACCGACTCAGGTGGCTGTTATTTCAAAAAAAAATTTGAAATCGAACCTTTCCTTCTCGACCCTTTCATTTCAAATTGAGAACCCCTGAGCCAAACCCTCTAGCCCTCTTCACTGATTGGTAGGGCTATAAAAATAAAATGTAGAACCGGAGAACAGGCCCAAATAGGTTGGTTCGGTCCAGCACCAATTCCTCCATTTTAAAAATCAGTCATAACTGATCTAGTCTTGATTTTATGTTTTTTAAGATCGGACCAGTTTGCATATTTATATATTTTTAATTAATTTTTAATATTATATATAATATTTTTTATATTATGCATATTTTTTATAAATTATAATTATATATGAAATAATGTTATATTATAATTATAACATAAAATTTTAATCTTAAACATGAACATTTATTTGATCATATGTTTTAAATATAAAATATATATTAATTATATTTTATGGCTTAATAAATTCTCAATAGATTCATTTTGATAAATATATTAGTAATACTAATATACATTAGTATATTAATTACTATATTATCACTAACATTTAGTAATAGTACTATACCAATAGTATTACTATATACTAATATATATATAAGTATAAGAGATTAGAGATTTAATATATATTAAAAACTAGATCGAACCGGACAGGAACCGGTAAAACCAGAAGTACCGGTTTAGGAGCGTAACTGATGCGGTATCGGTTCTTAAAAATGCAATACCAATGTATACCAGTTTGGTCCCAAAATTTGTCCAAAATTGGATTGAACCGGATTAGTTACACCCTACTGATTAGAGTAATTTTTGAATTGGTTTTAGAATATCACAGTATTGAAAAACTCTAGCTTTCATACATGTTGTGGCTCGTTGTAGAGTCGTATCTATTATTTTAGAGAAAATTGTTATAATAGATAAGTATAAAGATAGGAGATAAGTACAGACTATTCAACACTTTTATCATTATCACTCTTCCTATTATCTAGGTTTCTATCTTCATCTTCACCGTGTGGTTTATGGGCTCTAGAAGTTAAAGTTGTTGCCAAGTTATGTTTATCTCTTGTAGAGTTTGTTATGGTCTCAACACACCCCTGCAGTCACAAGGGGAGTTCATGAACATTGAGACTATCCCCTAGAAATGAGAGTCTTGTTGTAGGCAGTGCTTTGGTGAAGGTATCGGCCAATTGGTCTTTCAAAGAAATGAAACGAACTTGCAGTGATTTGGATGTAACTAAGTCCCTCTCAAAGTGTACATCTATTTCAATATATTTTGTTCGTGCATGAAACAACGGATTTGAAGTGAGATATGTTGCGCCGATATTGTCGCACCATAGGACTAGTGTTGTAGATAGCGGAACATGCAATTCATGGAGTAATGACTAGAGCCACAAAAGTTCAGCAGAAGCATGAGCGATTGCTCTGTACTTTGACTCAGTGCTAGATCGGGAGACTATCTATTGTTTCTGTGGGCTCCATAAGATTAGGTTCTTGCTGAGGAAGATGCAATATCTACTGGTACACCATCGATCATCTGATGAGCTAGCCCAGCCTGCATCGAAGAAAGCATGTATATTAAATGAAGAGTTTTTCTGCAAAAGGAGACCATGGTGCAAGGTGTTCTTGAGGTAGTGCAGTATGCGCTTAACGGCACTCCAGTGATTGTTGGTTGGACAAGCAAAAAACTGGCAAACCTTTTAGACGGAAAATACTAGATCGGGGCGAGTTAGAGATAAGTACTATTATGAGCCCACAGTGCTACGGTATAATGTAGGATCAACAAATGGGTAATTGGAGAAGTGAGAAAGAGATGTTGCAGAGCTCATTGGTGAAGTCACTGGTTTAGACTCATGCATGTTTGTCTTCTTAAGCAAGTCTTGAATGTAACATCTTTGGGAGAGAAAGAGGCCATTTGAGTCTGTCACTACCTTAACTCCTAAGAAAAAAGGGAGTGATCCAAGATCTTTGAGAGCAAAGTCACATTGAGATACAGGTCTAGTGACGTAGAGTAGAAGAATGATAAGATTCGAATCATGTTGATACATAAATAAATATGTGTCAGATTTACATCCTTTGAAACCAAGATCAGTGAGCCGAGAACTTAAACTTGAGTACCACACGCGTGGTGCTTGTTTGAGACCATAAAGAGGTTTTCTAAGGTGATAAACATGTGTGGGAAATGAGGGATGTGTGAAAACTAGCAGTTGAACCATAAAAACATCTTCATCCAACACTCCATGCAAGAATGCATTTTTAAAATCAAGTTGGCGATGACCCATCCTGAGGTAACTGCAAGAGAGAGAACCATACATATGGTAACAAGCTTTACTACAAGACTAAATGTCTCGTCAAAATCAATACCCTGTTGTTGGTGAAATCCTTTTGCAACCAAGCTAGCTTTATATCTCTCAATGGACCCATCAGCCTTCCGTTTAATGTGAAATACCCATTTATAGCTAACGTGGTTCATGTTGGACTTGGGGGGAACAAGTGACCAAGTACCATTATTTAATAAAGTAGTAAACTCTTCATTCATGGCCTGAAGCCATTCTGGGAACTTGACTGCAAAGGAATATGAGGTGGGTTTCTCAAGATAGGGCATGGTGGGGCGATGAGAGCTCGTGGTGGAGGTAAGCAAATAAGACCATTGAAGAGTTGCTTGGGCCGAACAATGTTGTTGCAGGCCCGGGTTTGCAATGGATGTCTGGGTGTGGGAGAGGGCATTGGTCAGTGAACATGTGATGTGATCATACTGGTGGAGTGTTGCACAGGAGATGTGGCAGATTGAGGGGACAAAGGTGTAAGCCTTGTAGGTGAAACAACTAGGAGGTGAGGAGGACTAATGGGACCTAATTGATGATCATGATGTGAAGTGGAAATTGAAGAAAGAGTGGGTGGTAGGATGACTCAAGTAGGGGCAGGGGTGTGTGCGGTAGTTGTTATATGGAAGCTAAAAGGAAGTTTATTTTCATCGAAAATAACATTCCGAGCAATATATATGTGCCCAGAGGAGAGATCAAGACGCTTATACCCTTTATAATGAAGACTATAACCAAGAAACACACAAGGAATAGATCGAAAATCAAGTTTGTGAGAGTTATATGGGTGGAAATAAGACCAACATGTACAACTAAATATTTTTAAGAACTTGTAGTCAAGTTGCTGATGAAAGAGTAATTCAATAGGACTTTTGTGGTTGGTGACAGGAGAGGGAAGCTGGTTATCAAGTACAAGGCTGTGAGGAAGGCCTCATCCCATCCCAATAAATGTGGGGAACTGAGGCATGAGTAAGAAAAGTGAAACCTGATTCGACTGTATGGCAGCATTTATGTTCAACTGAGCCATTTTGGTGATGTGTATGGAGACAAGTAAGACGATGAGAGATACCAAGTTGTTGAAATAAGTTATGAAATTTGCGAAATTCACCGCACCAATCAGGTTGAATGCATTTAATTTTGCGATTGAAATAACGTTCAACTTTGGCACTGAATTTTACAAAGATGTTAAAGGTATCATATTTGGAAGACATCGGAAAGAGCCACATAAATTTTAGAAAATCATCAATAAAGCAAATATAATATTTGTTTCCATTGACAGACACTTGAGGTACAGGACCCCATTCATTTGTAAAAATTAGGTCCAGTGGTCCTGTAGAGATAGATGGTGAGGAAAGAAAAGAAAGACGATGACTCTTGCCTAATTGACAAACACTGCAAACAGACAGACTTATTAGAAAAAGTGGCTAAATTAAACTTGGAGACTACTTGACGAGCAATCCGTAGAGTAGGATGACCCAATCTAGAATGCTAATGACTGAGGGGAACAAGTTCACTGAGACATGCGGAAGGATGTTGAAGACTGGAGGAAAGGTTGGTGAAGGGATATAGGCCATGGCTACTCTTGCCTTTGAAAAGGGTGGCTATCAAGGATAGATCCTTAACACAAAACAATTCAGGGTGAAATTCAAAAAAGACGTTATCTTTTGTAAATTGATAGACAGATAAAATATTTTTACGAATGCTAGGAACGTGAAGAATATTACGAAGAAAGAAAGACTTAGAAGAAGAGAATAAAGTAGAGGAACCAATATGATGAATTTACAAACCTTGACCATTATCGACATGAACTTGATCTCAGCCAGTATATTGCTTAACATTTAGTTGCAAGTTTCCAAAATCAGAGGTGATATGATTTGTAGCACCAGTGTCCAAGTACCATTCAGTATTCTATGAAGGTTTCGTTGTGGATATGTACCATTCAGTGATGAACTGGGTGTTTCAAAATTTTGGTCGAATCGATACCAACAGGATGGCGCTACATGACCGACTTTGTGACAGATTTTGTAGTAAGGCCTAGAAGAAGAACCTTTGGTGGACTAAGATGCAGAGAATTGTTGGGACCTGAAATGGCCATGCCCCCGTCCTCGAGAGTGCCCAGTTGAGGAACCACCACGGTGTGAGAAATCTTTGGGATTGTAGGAACCACGTCCTGGAGTTGATGAAGAGAAATTGGTGAAATGGGCAGAGGGGATGCCAATATTGGATGAGGCAGATATTTGCTCAAGCAGTAACTCATGTTGGAGAAGAAAGCCAACGAGAATATCCACCTAAACAGGTTCTAATTGGGTAGTGGTAGAGGTGACTAAGGACTCATATTCAGATGGGAGTCCAGCAAGGATATAGGAAGAGATTTCTTAGTCACTTAACGACTGACCAATGGCAGCAAGAACATAAGCTTAATTCTTGGCTTTTTGGAAGTAATTTTGGATGGAAAGATCACATTTATTCAGGGTGGCTAGTTGAAAGTGAGTATGCATGACACATGCATTGGATGTGGTGGAAAACATGTGTTCTAGGGTGAACCAAAGGTCCCGAGAATTGTTAATGCCAACAACTTGAGTCTGAGAAGAACGGATTCAGATAGGGTAGAGAGAAGGGCACTTAAAATAATTTGGTCTTGGGAAAACTAGGAGTCATAAGATGGGTTTGGCAGGGGAGAAGAGGAGGAAGAAGAAGAGATGTGTATGGGAGGTGGAGAGAGTTGGCCATCAACATGGCGGTACAAATTCTGTCCGCGAAGATTTGGCGTTAGTTAGGTTTTCCAGGGTAGATAATTTTCTTTTGTCAGTTTGACTTGGATATGATGAGGAGTGGTGAGGGTGGGTTTGGGTTTAGGATGACTTGGGGAGGATACAAATGACATTTCTGAGGAGGATGACATAAGGAGGACGCGTGTCTTTAGGCTCTTGTTACCATATCATAGTTTTGAGAAACTCAAGCTTTTATACATGTTGCAAAGCTATATCTATTATTTATAGAGAAAATTGTTACAAATAGACAAGTATAAAAATAGGAGATAAGTACACTATTCAACACTTTTATCATTATCACTCTTCCTATTATCTAGGCTTCTATCTTCATCTTCACTGTGTGGTTTATGAGCTTTGAAAGTTGAAGTTGTTGCCAAGTTATGTTTATCTCCTATAGAGTTTGTTGCGGTCTCAACATAGAAATGCTAGGAACCTTAAGACCCGACTCTCTTTGAATTCTAATTTTGTTTTCCTTCCTTCATCAGCTTTAGTTCTTCTTCAAGGGCTAAGCTTTTGTTACATATTGATCTTTTTCTTCCTCAAGTAGTCATATCTTCTGCTGATATTTCCTATTTGCTTTCTTGATTTGGTCGAGCTCAGTCTTTAGCTCAACTTCTTGAATACATTGCGCCTTTTCTTCTAGTGTGACTTTTTACGTTTACATTCCTCTAAATCAACTAGTAAATTCTTCTATCTTCAAATCTTCACATTCTCCATATATTAGATGCAGTGATGCTTCCAATCTCTCTTTTTCAAACTTGGTTGCGTGAAGATCATTCTTAAGGACCAAAACATCATCATGAAGATGTGTCATATCCTAGCTGAACCTTCATTTTTTTTAATTCTTCCAAAAGTTGTTCCCAAAATGTGAGCTTTAGCTCAAAACCATTCACGATATTTTTAAATTTGTTTTCATCCGATTTGTAATTCTCCAACAACTTAAACACCTTTCCATGGTCAGCCATTAGTTTTTTCTTGGTTTTGTTTCGAAGCACCGAGCTCATTGATCAGCTTTGCAGCTACAATTCAGATTCTATTCCTGTGATTTTAAGCTCATTCTCAATCCACTTCATCTTGGTTTGAGATTCTTGGAGAGCGGATTTCAAATTAACTTTATCTGCAAGTACGAAGGAAAAAAATATCAAAAACCCTAATTGATGAGCTCCTGTTTATCTGCAAGTAAGTCAGAAGGAGTAAGGGAGAGCTCTGTGATGCCCCCAGCCTTCACTTGGGATTGGACTAAATGTCTATGGTTCATGTGAAACTAGGTAATGCCTAAAGCAATTGCTTTAACACATGGTACCATAAAACTATGCATAATCCAAACATTGCCATCACTATAAGATTTCATTTCAAAAGTACCCAAATAAGGGTTATGTTTATTTTTCCCAAAACACAGGACAATCGAAATAACTGTTTCCACAAAAGTAAAACCATAAGTCATGTCTTTTCCACAAAACGTTCTAAGTTCCCATGGTCCATTTTTTTTCTCACAAAAGTCCATCTTAGTCCGACTTCTTCCTCTTCTCCAGGAAGCAGTCCTTGTCCCTATTCTTCAGCCTCTTTGTCTCCTCTATGAGTTGCAAGGCCTCAAAAATGAGTCAGTTGACATTCTCTATCATGCCCAAAAAAGAGGTCTTAGACGAGCTCTCGTTAGTCTTGGGCACCTCCTCAATGTTAGAGAATTTCTAACATAAGCCATGGTTTCAAAACTGGCATTTGTGATTACCTTTCACAATACCGAAGTGATGATCTGTTGGTTTTGTGAGTGATACAATGTTGCCTAGGACTAGATCACTACCTTATGATTAGCATTCAAACAACCCAAATAAATATTTAATTCAAAAGAATTTGGAGGAACAATGGCTTACCAAAAAAATAGATTGCATGAGGGGGATTTGAAAATTTAGAGTGATAGGGTTTGATATTCTTACCATAAGGAGAAGATAGAGGTTGGCGTTGGATAGTGGCACATGAGAAAGACCCGTGGGTAGTTAATCATGGAAAAGTGAAATTGAGAGTGGTTACAATCTATGATAAGTGAATTTGTGAGTGAAAAATTGAAGTGAGTGATGTGTGAACGGAGGAGAAATTGGAGAGGGCTTATCATCACTCAATACCGTTCCGGTGAGGAAGCTCGACGACTACGAAATTCTAGGACCCATGAAATCTCAGCACCAATGACGAAGAAGAAATTCATAGAAGAGAGAGAGTTTGAGAGTGGTTCGTTCTGTTGAGGGATCTTCGGGGGGTGAATGTGAAGAGAATGGGTCTGCTAAGAGAAAAAAATAAAAACCTAAAGGGTGAGGAAATTGAAGATGCCTGACAAATGGGTGGAGATTAAACTATAAAGACGTGGGGGAGAGGGATGAACAGAGTGTGTGAGAGAAAAAACTGAAAAGGGGAAGGAAAAGAAAATTGTCAGGAAATGTGGGAGAAAAAGAGGAAAGGAGAAAATACCCACCCAAAGAAATGATGTCGTCTTCCTTCCTTTGGTGGGTTGGGCAATCTCGTGGGCCTAGGCCTCAGGCTCAGGTGTTACACCGAGCATTTTGGTAATATGATTTACAACTTCGATTAGGAAGTGCAATATGCCTCAGCATACCACGACTGTAGAGCAGTGTTTTTAATTTCATATCGTACTGGCCGGTATTTTTCATACCGGCCACTGGTCCAGTACAGGTATAATATATGTTTCGTACCGGCCGAAATACAGATTGTACCGGCTAATATTTCGACTCGTACCGGCCTGTATTTTGGCCTGTATCGGTCGATATTTCGACCTTTATCTATGTGTTTATATATAATTTATTCATATATCAACTATTATTTTAAAATATAATTTATATATATACATTTACATATATAATTTATTCATATATCGACTATCGTAAAACGGTACACGAAACGGTACCGATACCAAAATATTTCGTTTTAGTGCCTTGACCGATACGACATCCGGTACGATATTCAAAATATTGTTGTAGAGCCCAACTCAACCCCACCCACATCGACTAGCGACTATATGTCCAGTGATGGACAATAAGCTTGGTGAGCAATATCTTCTCTTTTGTTTGATAGTAGTTATTTTAGTCGTACATGCATAGATTTGGAGGACAATATCTTTTTTTTTTTATGAGGGGAGGATGTAACAGCCCACCTGAACTTTAGTGGATAATTTTCTTTAGCCAAATACTATTTCTTCTAATTTTCATTTTTGTGCCAAACCAAAAAGGGTTTCAACTCTAGTCAAATCCTAAATATTGGGAATTCAATTTAAACTCCAAATTCCTTGTAGAAACTGAAACCTAGAGTGAGGTTTGGATAGTGAGTTGAGATAAAGTTGAAATTTGAATAAAATATTGTTCAAATATTATTTTTTTTAATATTCTTATTATTTTGGGATTTGAAAAAGTTAAATTATTTATTATATTTTATGTGAAATTTTGAAAAACTGTAATAATTAGATGAGATGAGTTGAGATCAACTTTGAATCCAAACAGGAAAAATCATAAATGAAGCTTGTTTTAGCTTAATATTTAATCACTTGATTAAATCACTTCCACGTGATATTAACCACTCAAATTCATGTCATTACACACTTATTCATTTTTTTATACCATATTATTTTCATTAGGCTAAGGAAAATTAGTTTTGGGTTTGATACAAACTGAAACCCCAAACCAAATCCTATTGAAACTCCAAATGAGGCTTAATCGATTTAGGCCCACTAAATTGCACCACCGATGCTAGGCCTCTTGGAGAAGTTTCCCCACTTCCATGAGTGTACTTCCACTGCCCATGTCAGCCCTAAATAGTGGTTGATGGGAGGGTAATTAGCCACCTCACCACCACCCTATCACACAGCACCTTCAAGGAACAAAATCTTCTGCTGTAGCCCATGGTTTTGCGCATGGTTTTGGCTAACAATCCATTAACAAAAATTCACCCTCACATCCTCTCTCAATGCCTCCAGCGGTATATCAGTCGTCCACGACTTTTCCCTTAGGCTTTTGTCAGTTTTAAAATACTTTCTTGGAGAGAACTCAATGAGAAACTTTAGACAAATTTTCTAGCCTTTCTTGCTTGAGTTTTGTGAATCTTTTGTAAGTAGATTGTCATGCAACACTCTTCACACAAGTTGTTCCTTTTTTATTCTAGTTTCCATTGGTATATGTTTGTGATTTTTCATGGAGGCTTGATTTGTGAAAAGTCAAAAGTTATGCTAGTCGATAATCTGGATAGTGTGTAGTTGTTTTATTTTGTTTTTTATGAAGTTCTTGGCAAGACCTTGGTCCAATCATTTTACGATTTAGATTTAACATATTAAAATGCAAGTTGGAATTAAATTCGTTGCATATTGACATTTTTTAAGAGTTATGCAGAGATGAGAAAGTTGGAAACTAGAAGTGTGAAAACAGTTTATATTTTGAGTAAGTTTGGATCTTTTGTTATGAAAGCATGTTTCTATAGTCTTAATACTTGCATATGTTGTTCTTAAGACTTTGATAAATGTGTTAGAAAGTTATTTTGAATATTTATGGCTGTGATTTTGAGGGAATGAACTTTTATATACTCGCAGCAGGTCCAGATACCGTTGGTGTGATGCGAATGTTAACGCACTCACAGCTGGTGTTGATACCTATGATATGATGCGGTATCGGCAAGGGCACAAGGCATCAGGGGACTTGCGTAGCATTCACAATTCATGTTTAATCAAGCAGTTATTATGGGAACAAGATTCCAAGTCCATTTTTAGTTTCAAGATCAGTTCACGTCATGTTCAGTTTCATGTTTAGTTTTCATGTCACGTTATTTTACGTACATTCCCAGTTCATGTCATGTCAATTCAGTTAATGTCAATTCCAATTTATGTCAGTTTATGTCATATTTTTTGCCAAGTCACGTCACGTTTATTCGTGTTCACGTCAGCATTCATGTTTTTACTGTCATGCATGCATTTGTACCCTGCTAGTTAAGGTTATTTGTTAACTTGTTATTATTTGTAATCAAATCTCACTTAGTAGTCCCACTTACCATTCCCCTCGGAATGGTAAATCATGTGTCAGGATCAGGAGACGTGAACGAGGGTCGACTAGAGGACATGCAATGATGCGAAGCTTCTAGCCTCGATACTTTATTTCATCGACAGTATGTTGGCTTCCTTGGTGGCCGAGTTACGCAACCTATTTGAAGGATTAGTCTAGTATATTTTAGTAGTCTTTACATGTACTTAAGGAGCGTTGTCTCCAATTCTCATGCTGTTACAGATCTTTGGACATACTCTGTAACTTTGGAATGTCTATTATGTGGATTTTATGAAATATGTTTATATTAATTTGGATTATGTCATATTTGGTACATAGTATTGCTCAAGAAAAAAAAAAAATTGGAACCAAAAACTCATGGGGATTTGTGTTGCATGTTCCAAAAGTTGAATTGTTGAATTGTGTTACATGTCCTGACACATCTTTATTTGTCATGAACGGGGACAAGTAACCTTGTGTTGTATGTCCCAACACTTCGAAGTGCGCCAAATCTCAGGCGAAAATCTGGAGGCATCACAATAGGTGACACGTTTAAATGGTTCGTGTTAGGATTGAAGGTTTGACCCGTTAACTTAATGGGTCGTGTTCAAGTTACTCCATATAGTCAAATATTCATGACTTGACATGAAACGAATATAATCCACGAACACGAATTGCCACCCATAATTATTCTGAATCAGGGAACCTATAGACCAAGTCATTCCAAGACACTGGGAAACACTGGTTTATAATGGCATCAAATAAAATAGCCAAAACCGTGTTTCAATGCCAATTTGATGAAATGTTCTATACATAGTCATTGACCATAAATAGCTCACGTACTCATTAATATGATACGTCAGATTTATTTTACAATAAAAAGAAATTTAAATTTTAAAAATCACATTAAATTACGTAAATTTATAAATTTGTTTATGTAAAACTTTTTTGCTTTTGAAGTCCTAGCACTTTTTTTCAAAAACAGTTGCTTGAGACAGAATAGGTAGACATGATTAATTCCAAGAATTATGAGGGGCTCCTCTTCTCCCACCAAACCAGAAAGGAAAGAGTATATGCCATCAAATTACTTTGAAATCACAAGGACGATCCTATCAGAGAAAGGTAAATGTCCAAGGTCTCACCCAAGATGCGTCATGCGCGAGCTATAAGCTCATCATATGTGAAAATAATTTGAGACGGTATGCTTTTATTCCCGCATATAGAATTGCTTGGTGTAATTTTCGTTAATATACTCAACAATCCATTAACAGAGACACGTGGGGAGAATATATTCTTTTTTTTTTTTTTTTCTCTCTAATCAAGCAAACATAAGGAAATCAAGGTACACGAGGGGGTGAGATTTCCCAACAAACACCCCATTCCAACTAACACAATGCAAAAGTGAAAAATAGATAGAGTTTTGGAACCAAAAACTTGGTCCCCACCCATTCTCTGCAAAAAGGGTGTCGTCTTAAATGATCGTTGAGGCAGTGGATGTTAATGGTGCACTGCAATTTGTTGTCATGAGATGGCCACAGAAGATAACAATATCTCCAACTTCAAGATATTCGATTAGGGAAAGCAGAAACATAGTAAGATGACTAACATTGATTAACCCAAATCACTACTAGCCGAGTTTCTTCACGTCCACCTATGACGGCGTTGGGGTCCACATGTTGGTGATAGTGAGATTGGGCGGGTTAGATCTAAAAAATTTTGGGGTAGTGAAACTACTGGTATGGTGCATGTAGCCGTTGAATGCATGGTAGCCACGCATGGAACAAGCCACATGTGAGAATTATGTGTCAAGATTTTCACCGCAATTCTACTTCGTGCCAATAGATCGACAACTGAGGAGTTGTGGTAGGGTGCATGTAGACAATCGGTCATTGGAATGCGATAGATCGTGCCTAGACCGAATCGGTGGAAATGAAAAATTAAAAGAACAAAAAAAACTAGGAGAAAAATCTATAAACAGGTCAGTACTGGAAAGAGAATGGAGCCAGTAGAACAGCAGGATGGAGAGGATGAGGGACTTTTTCTTCTTGAGAGATACGGGTCTTAGAAAGAAAGGCGGATGTATTTCATTCAGCCACATGGAAAGAACTTATTCACCAACAATAAGACTGCTCTAACTTCCCAAACCACATAGCCATTAATGAAGATGGGTACAATTGTAAGGTAAAATTTTCATATTTGTTGTAAAATCTAAGTATACTTTTACACTTGAGGTTAAAATATGGTAGGTTCAAACGAACTGAACGCAATGTATCAAGGGAATATTGAAAAGTATCTAACCCTGCCGAACAAAAGCTTATGAAAAATAATGTAACAATAGGAATAAAAGAATGTGAAGATAAAGACGGAGACTAGACAGATGGGAATTACAACTTCAGAGCAGCAATTGCTTCGGGTTTAAAATCAACCCTGAGACCCAACACTCGCCTAACCTCGGCTGGAGTTAACCTCCAGGTCATAGGTCCTGAGTTCTCGCCCCAGAAATCTAGAATCTCAGACACCTTCTCCAAGTTGAGGATTGTTGCCATTTGAGTAAGACGGGCAAACTTATCCCTAACAGTCCTCTGAGTCATGCCAGAGAAATGGCTTACCAATGCCCTTGCATCTCTGTCAAGCTGAAGGCCTCCGAGCTGACTGAACCTTTTCTGCATCATGATCACTTCGAGTCTCTTAACAATGAAGTCAATGACCAAATGAACAAAAGAGTCATAGTTGTTGGCTGTCATTAGTGGCTGAAGCCATGCCACATTTGTCTCGACAGCATGAAGAAGTTTCTGAACCCATGGATCATTCATCTCATTATCAGCATATTCAAACTCTGACAGCTCGTAGCTGATGGTTGCTACACTATCTAACAGTGGACGGATTCTGGGTGTCACGGTTGCCACAAGCTGTTCCATGCCAGCATTCAGAGCTTGCTTGAAGATGTTGCTCATATCACTCAATTCAGACAAACAAGATTTCACTCTTTCCCTATCGCCTGGTGCTGGGAATACCTGAAAGTATATGATTTTAAACATATTTAATGTAAAACAATACAAATTATTTTTACCAGCAGGCAAATTTACATCTCTTGGCAAGAACCTAATCAGGCGTATCAACACATTGGACAACGCCTGACACAAATATAATAAAGTGAAGAAAGAGCTGAGAGAAGTATCCAGTATAGGAGCTAGAGATTTCACATAGGACCCGATTACCCATCAGTAGAATCAATAAGGATATTAGGTGGGAAAAACAAAAACAAAAAACAATTAGGATTCTTCTCATATATATCATACATCCCATATAATCATAGTTACTAGAAAAAAGGATGCCCTTTAACAGGAGACCCAAATGATTAATATGGAGAGAAAATGTCTCTCTCACAAGACATAGCAATTGTTGAACCCATGGCACACCAGACATTTTTTTTAATATACAAGTAAAAGTAAGACTTTATTGATAGTAAAATGCATAGCCCAGGAAGTATACACAGAATACACCTAATAACCACTAAGCACTAAAGATGGATGCAGGCAAATTATGAAAGCTGTCCTCATTAAAAACAATGACAGAAGTTCTTCAACTCGTCCAAGGTCTTCAAAGCACCTATTATTTCTCTCCATCCACAAACACCCCATAATACAGTGAGGTATGAGTTTCCACACAGCGGTGATATGAACATTACCCTAAGACTTGTCCAACACTTAAAATATCCACTACTCTTCCAGGCATAACCCATGCCACACCAATCCAATTAAAGATCTCATCCCACAAGAACCTAGCCACCTCATAATGTAACATTAGATGATTGACAGATTTCCCGTTATTCTATCACAAGAAACACCAATCCATAATGATGAGACCCCGTTTTCTCAAATTGTCAGTGTTGAGGATTCTCCCAAATGGCCCAGTCCAAACAAAGAAAGCAATTTTAGGAGGAACCTTAAACCACCAATTTTGGGGGAAAGCAATGGTCATTATGAAATCCCAAAAGGGCCTTATAATAGGATTGCACAGAGAAATAAGCATCTTAAACTCCCCCACCAGGAGCCCAAATCATCCTGTCCTCCATAGCATTACCAAAAGCCAGAGCATACAAAGAACCAAAAAATCAGCAAAAGTTCCAAGTTTTCAATCTTGGGCCGCTCTAAAAAAACTAACATTCCACTGAATAGAGCCATTGGAATACACCTACAGGTCAGCCACCAAAGCCTCTTTGTCATTTGCAATTCGGTAGAGAGTGGGGAAGACACGCTTAAGAGCCCTTGCACCAGACCAAGCATCATGCCAAAAAGAAACAACGCGGCCCCTCCCAATCTCAAATCTGAAAAAGTTGGAGAACCTCTCCCAACCTAAATGAATATTTTTCCACAACCCCACATCATATGCCCCCCTAACTTCATTGGAACACCAGCCCTCAATACTCCCCTATTTAGAATTGATAACTACTCTCCACAAAGCCTCCCCTTCCCGATGATACCTCCATAACCACTTCCCCAAGAGTGCTTTATTGAAGATCCTCAAGTTAAGCACCCCTAGACAACGACAAGCTACTGGAGAACAAACTTTGTCCCAACAAACAAGATGGAACTTAGCTTCCTGCCCAAAACTCCCCAAAGGAAAGAGCGGAAGAACTTCTCAACACAAGAAGCCACACCTGCAGGTAAAGGAAATAAAGAAAAAAAGTATGTAGATAAAGTGCTTTTTATCAAAGTGGTTCCACCCTCTTTGACAAATAAATTATTTTCCATCCTGCCAATCTTCTTTCAAGTTTTAAAAGTATACCATATCCCAAATAGATTTCACCTTGAAAGTAGCCCTCAATGGAAGACCAAGATATTTCATGGGAAGCTAAGAAACCTTACAGCCCATAGAAAACCCATCTGGACTTGGAGCTTTATCTTTAGTCATCCCACCAATCACCAGATAAACTTCATCCACCTCAAATGGTCCCTCCAACCAAATAGAAAAAGACTGGTCAATGGACACCAAGGCCAGGTCATCAAGATTAGGCCTCCAAGAGAATTGTTCTAAAAGAATACTTTTGTAATAATTGACAATATGACTCTTAATAACTTCATGATCCAAACAAACCTGGCCATCAACCTAAAGCATCTCAATAGCATTATTCCTACAATGATAAGTTTTTTTATCAGTATTTCTATAGTGAGAATTAGCCACCCAATGGAAAAATTTAGTGCATCTATCCCCTTCTTTTGACCAAAGGCTCGTGATTTCTATCTCCATGAGATTTCTTCCATCAAAAGCACCCTCTCAAGCTCCATGGTGATAGATCTTTTACTAAAAGACTCCTCCACAAAAGGAGGAGAGATCACTTTCCTTTGCTTGAAAACCTATAAATCCTAAAAAAGCAACCACCTTTGATGACAAGATGTCCAAATACATATGCATTCCAAATCTTCAAATCCTTTATTAAGGCTTTGAGTTTACCAGCCAAAATAAAACTTGGTGTGCCCTCCAAGGGACACGAGGACCACCGCGATCTTACATTCTCCACAAAGCCCTCAACTGTCAACCACATGTTTTCAAACTTGATATATCTATTACCCTCATAAATACGCCCACAATCAACCCCTAGGGCTTGGCTCAAGTAGTAAAAGTCTTGGTCTTGATGGTATGCTCCCTACAAGGTCCAATGTTTGAATCCCACTAGGTGCAAACAATCTCTAAGAGCCATCGAACTGAGGGATTTTCCTCTTGAATTACCTGAGGTGCATTTGCAGGGTACTCGTTTTCGAGGGCCTGTGCACCCCCGCAATTAGTCGAGACATTGTTCCTGGACACCCATGTGTAGATGCCACCGGCTAGAGGAAAATCCAGTAAATCCATATCAAAGAGAAATTCAAAGAATTCATTCATTGCATGGCTAATCGGAGCTTATCCTGATTTTTTGCTTGGGAAATAAGTTATATTAAAATCACCGCCAATGCACCAAGGTAAGTTCTACCAACTACTCACAACACACCAAACATTTCAGGAATAGAATGCATATAGTCCCAATGCAAAGTATTGAAAGATACAAACATTTCAATCCTGGGAAAATAATGGAAAGACACAAAGGCTTAACCCAACTACTCACACCTATTTGAATTAATCTCAATACCAAACATTTAGCCCTTTGTAAAAGTTGAAAGTATACAACCGTCTCAGTTGGTTGAAGGCTCTGTTTTTCTATATCTGCATAAACCTCAGTGATAGTCAAGAACATTGCCAGTATAAATTGAGCTTTAGGGAATTATTATTCTTATTATTTTATAGGTATGGGCTGTAGGGAACTATGAACATTCCGAACTGAGTTACAGAAGAAACAGAAATAAAAGCATTCCTTTTTCCAATTTTTATAAATATCAGATGTGTACTATAGCCTTGTAATTCTGTCTCAGAATTAGCTCTAATCCAAATCCTGAGCTAGTAGCAGCTTCTGCATCAAGCAAGAACTTGAATGATCAGACAATGTATCTATCTACTTTGAAACTCCATTAGTTGCAATATCTCATGTGAAGCAACATACGTAATCGAATTGATAGCTTCACTTTCGAAAGTGTGGCACTCATGTACATTACCTTGTAATACTCTAAAATGTTTCTTTGTCATGTCACAGACAATGCACCCCAAGCAAGTGAAAACGTGAGTTATAGGTACAGACTAAAGAATAGTTCTGCTTCAATTATTCAAACTAAAGTAATAGGTGATTAAGTATACGACTCACCTCAGCACATTGCTCCTCAATCTCGTGTTTGAGCTTAAGGACATACTCACTGCTAACATCCATGTTATTCAAGGCCGTTGCAATCTCTGTCCCGGTCTTCTGCACGCCGACACCACCCAAGAACAGCTTAGCACCCAGGTTGGGCTCTCTCGTCTTTTGTTGCAGAGCTTCATGATACTCATTGCTCAACAAACTACTCGCACCACTCAACATCGCAATGACCGAGCTGATATTGGATGTGGATATGGCCCTCCTCAGGCAACTCTGTAGAACATAGAAGACGTCATCGACCATGGAGGTGGTCAAGCTGTCCGGCACCTGCTCATCGATCTTGATCGCCTTCCTCACATTCTCCACCATAAAGAAACCCTCTAGAATTACATAGAATCCGGTAAGATCTTGAAGAACCTTGCTAAGACTTCCACTCCTAAAGGCCTTAGTGGCCCGCGGAAGCACCTCCGGATCAACGGAACCCAAGCCCTTGATCTTCGATAACATAAATTCGGTGTAATCCTCCCCCAATTGCATTAATGATAGTATCTCTTCCAAGTACAATTCGATCTCCCTCGGGTCCGGACCCTCGGATCCTCCTCCCACAACAAGCAAATTCTTGTTTTGTGCATTGATCTCCGAGGACAATCGAGCTAACTTCCTGAACTCCATGTATTTCTTCAAGATCAATGAACCTCGAGAATCGCACTCCTCCTGGAGCTCGCAAATCGCGTAAACGATCCCGTCGTCGCCGCAGAGACCTCTCAGAATCTCGTCGTTTTCTTCGATTGCCAGGACCACGTCCTTGAACAGATTCGTTAAGCAGGAGATGAAATTCACCTGGCTCGCCTGGTTAGGGTTCTTGCTACTCTGTTCCATTAACTCCACCATGTGCTCGAACTCCAGCCTCGCTCTCATTCCTATCACCTTCTTTAGGTAACCAACGTATACCTGCAATCCCTCATCCTCCAATCCAAGTGGCGAATAGATCCGAATGAACCGTAAGATCGTCGGGTGGTCGCGTTGATCTACGGCCGCGGAGAGCTTCTTGCGCACGATTGCTTCGAGCTGGTGCTTGGAGGCGAACATCTGGTCCCTCTGATCGGATCCTGAGTCCTTGTACTTGGCGTCGATCTGGAGAAAGGTCTGGACGTAGTTGGCGGCGAGCTCGAAGTCTTCGGTATCGAGGGCCTTCCTGACGCCGTCGATGCAGTTGGAGCGCTGGACGACGGCGTCGATGCGGTGGAGGGTGGATTTGACGCGGGACTGGGCGAGGTCGAGCTCGCGGACCTTGCGGCTGACGTGGTCGGCGAGGTCGCAGGTGGAGGAAACGTTGGAGAGCATGTGCTGGGAGTCGGCGGAGACGATGTCTAGGACCTCAGCGGACTTCTGGAGGTGGTGGAACTGCTTGTCGAGATCAGAGCGCTGGGAGAGGAGGTTGTCGAGGTCGAGGTCGAGGGCCCTCTGGTAGGCAATGCACTCGTGGAGGAGGCGGGTCATTGCCCCGACGTCGGTTAGGGTCCGAATCTGGTTCATGGCCTCCGGCGTGCCGAAATTGATGGACGTAGTGGAGGAGGTAGTGATGCCTCCATTTTCTTCCTCGGCCGCGATCGATCCCATCGTCGCCCGATCTTTTCCAACTTCAATCCAAATCCCAAATACAAATGACGGCTGTGGCTGTTATGTTGGGAGCGGCTATGCTCTAGTGTGAATTTCACCGGTTTTAGAACGGACTGAAGAGATGATTGTAAAAAAATAAAAAAAGGAATTTTTGCATACAACACCATCATTTTATTTTCATCTTATTATATAAGATATAACACATTTAATAAAATGATAAATATATCAATCTTATATAGTGAGATAAAAATATAATATATAACATTACTCAAAAAAGTATAATCCAAAGACGAAATCTAAATCTCGGTGGGGTTGGTGGCAGGGGTGGTATCTACGCCCACAGACAGGGGCCACCCTAGTTCCACCCCCACATGAGACAGAGATAGTTTAGGCCCCTCAATCACGGCACCACCCCTCTTGGGTGGGTGCCCCCATCCGGATGCTAGGGTGGATTGGCCCCCACGACTGTCCATCAACCCCGCCCAAAATTGATTGAAAAAAAAAATCTAAAACCCAAAACTAAACTCTGGTATAAAGAGAGAGAGACACGCACCTAGGGCTAGAATGTCGAGGGCGACTGTGAGAGGGAGAGAGAGACTGTGATGGACGGCAGGAAGTTTTAGGCAATAGGAAGAGAGATTGAGAGGGGATAGAAAGAGAGACATCGCATGGGGAAGGTCTTAAGTTTTAAACAAAACTTAATAAGAAACAATGTTGTTTTATTAAAGAAAATTATTTATATATATATATATATAAATAGTTGGTTGGGCTTGACACTAGAGCCCAGGCAACTATATAGTAGTTCTCATTACATTGGATCTACTTTTGACATTGGGGCTTGATAAGGGCGGGATAGTGGGAGCCTGTCGTCCAACTCATCCATCCAGCATGCTCACCAAGTAGCAAAACAACCCATCTAGTTTGTGCCCACTACTTGGCCAGTTCACCCAATCTCCTAGGCTTTAACACAACATCCCACTTTTTTACAAGGGTTAGGAAGGCGAATTAAAACAGAAAAAAAAAATCTTGAGGCATGTCGTGGTGTCTAGTAAGGCTAAAAACCTACTTCATCGGTGCGGTTTCGGTCCAAAATCGACGCCGCACCAACGAGTTTTGGAAAGGCTTAGAACCGGCAGAATGGGGGGCAGAAAACCGGCAGGTTCGATCTCTGCTTGAATTAGTGCGGTTCATCAGTCTACCGTCAATATCTCTGTGAAGAAGAAGATGGGGAAAGAAGAAGATGGAGGAAGAAGAATATGGGGGGAGATGAAGAAATCAGAGGGAAGAAGAAGATGGGGGAACAAGAATATGGGGGGTTATTAATCCCATGTCAAAATGACATCGTTTGGCTAAAGCCAAACGACGCTGTTTCATTTAATTTTTTTTTTTAATAAAACTCATAACTAAAACGACATTATTTCACTTACTTAAGTAAAACAATATCATTTTATATACATATAATATAAAATATATATAATCGGACGGTCCGGCGGTTCAAATTTGGTTCAGATCGAAACAAAAGAGGTTGGCGTCGGTTTCCTTATTTTTATACCTTAGCCGACCAGTTTTCTACCAATTTAGGGCAATTTCGGACTTCAGCAGCCGGTCAGAGTTGACAACGGCCAATCTCGTCGATTTTTGTACAGTCCTAGTGTCTAGGACCAAATCACGCCTTCCAATGCGAGGTTGTCACGTCAATGTCTCATTTGTCTATAAATGAAGCCGCACAACATAGGATCTAGAATGACTAAATATATTTTAGTTGAGGAGTCACATTAAGGTGGTCTAGAGTGTCATGAATCCAACCTAAGATCGTCGTAATCCATTATCGTGACTGACGAGATTGCCATTGCCCAACCATTGTTGTAGACCATCTCGTCAATGAAAGTAAGTGACTTTAAAGGAGACCAAAAAAAAAAGGAGTAGTGCATTGCCGTTGTAATTCTAAGGCAATGAAGTTGGTTTGCTTCTAAGACAGTGCCAAGGATCGCACGCGCCGGGGGGGGGGGGGGGGGGTTGTGTAAATGTTGTCTATGCGTGTTATGGAATTTTGGCATATGCATACTCTGTAATCTCCTAATTTCTAATCATGAAATAATAAATGTTTAGCCATTATGTTTATGAATATTTTTACTTGAATATTTGTACTTCGTATTTTTTTAGATTTGAATGCATTTTTTTCGGTGTTATTTCTGTGTGAATAATCGTATCATGTGTCAATTATCATGGACGGGAAAGAGGACTCCCTTGACCATTTCTGTGGTATGTCACCAAGTTTCATATGGATAGGGAGAGTCCCTATGATAATTGGAGTGGGGCAGTATCATGTTGACCTCAATTGATAGATGGAAAGAAGAATCCCTAGGGCGTATCACGTGTGGTGTTGGTTGGCCAAGTACACGTTTTTCCCAATAGAACATCTATATCTTTGTGTGAAAGTTGACCTGTGTTGGGGATAGGCAAGTCGACTTTCATGTTGGTCGGGTGGGAGTGATTCCTTGATTTCGAATGGTGGAGCAGATTTCCCCTAGTTGTCCATCAGGTGATGGATGTCTGCGTGACGAATATCTATCTGATAATTGTGAATAGTTATGTGATTGAAGTGATGGCTTTTACGTGCCTGAGAAGAGGGTGATTCCCCGCCTCGGCGACAAATAATTAAATATATGTATATATAATGAGTTTTGTCTAAGAAGAGGGTAATTCCTTTTAGAGTGATTCATCACCATGCTTATATAGATGTGTTTTACTAAGAGGGCGATTCATCGCCATGTTTACGAATACATAAGTTTTTTCCTGAGAGGGTGATACACTAATACATGTGTTCACCCATTTCATTACATGAAACTGTTCATTGCTTATTCACAAGCATTGTTTCTCATTAGCGGTCTTGTTATAGCTACCTAACCTACCTATGGTTTCAATGTCAAAATCATAGACTTTGATGCAGAGTTAGACCCATAAGTGATACACAAGGAGGAAGAGCCAACCCAACTCAAGCAATAGGTGTGTAGGCATGTTCCTATTGTAAAACTTGTCCACTTATGGGTGTTGTATTTATATTTATCAATCAAGCGACCATATGTGTTCAATCAGCCTTATTTTGGGTGTACGAATGAAACTGTTGGATATGTGTATAACTATTTAAGTAATGAAAGGACTTATGGATATTGTAAGAATGTATATATGGTTTTTAGACTTCAGGTATTATAACATTTAACCTTCAGACTAAACCTTTACTTTTCTGGTCCAAATAACATATCTATGTCTTTACGCGTACACTTCTTAGTGAATATTGCATGCCTAACCCGATTTGAATCTTAAGTTTTGTCAACAGCTGGCACTCTTGACACCACGGATCCTCATCATGTCCTATATCGAGAAACAGGGCGTCATAGGTAATGTCTATGGGTATGTTTAGGATGTTCATCTTCTACACCTTTGTCTCTTTCTCTCATGATCTTCTCACGTGCATGTTTTCTTCTTATTAATTATTGATTACTTTGATGTTACTCTTTCAAAGTACTTAACACTCGATTTTAAGATGAGTTATGGTTGTATATGTGTATTATGAACCCCAAGTCAGCCAGGGACATTATCTTAGTGGAGATTTCACAGTTACTCGAGCGTGCCTGAGAGAGAGAGAGAGAGGCTTACCATATGCAACATTGGTGGTGAAACTCATTAAGCAGGATTGCGGTGATTCTTCAGTGCAACCATGGCATATCAGCATCTTGTTGAGATGCAGAGGAGGCAACCCACACGGTGATTGGCACTTTCTATGTTGGTTTAAGGGGCTCTCAATGCCATACTAGGAGTATAATTGTTATCTATTTATTAGTATACACAATAGTGGATTCCATGAGGCTACAGTGAAGGAAGGACTTAATCGTGTGGACTGCGCTGGGATCAAGGTGGTCTTGGTGGGCTGAGACACCATGGTTTATGGTTGGATTCATTTATAGTAGTGGGAGAATCGAAGTGTTGTTGCGTGTAGTGGACTACGGCTTAGACTTATGGTGACACCCATGGTGTGGCATTGCCGTGAAGGTAGAGACAACATGGAGGAGGCTGTGCGTGTGGTTGTTGTGGTAGCTAGAATAAGAACAGGATGTGGGTCTATTATGGTGTAAGAGAGAGGCTTGAGGCAATGTGCCTCGCAGCTTCCGTCGTGTAGGAAAGACCTCAGCAGTGTGAGGTGGTGGTTCACATAAGTTTGTGTCTATGGTCCTTGATATTCTCATTTTTAATTTCATTGAAGGATGGTTTGCAATTAGCTAGGCAACAATTGTTGATGGAGTATCCGTTTGGTGTAGGCACATGGTGGCTCTAATGACCCAAAAAAAATTCAATAGAAATAATTTCTTTAGACCATAGAAGCGCCATGAAATTGTAGGATGATTTCATGAATTGAGCGATTGATTAGGTTTTAATCTGTTGAAGTAATCAGAATATGATTTGTTATGGGGACAGATTTACTTTTTGATTTTTTTGAGGCACTTAGGATTATAATTTGGTTAAACTAATTGTACCATTAGACTCTTATGAATATTTAGAATTTTACGATGCAATAAAAAGTTTTGAGTTTTTTTTTATGAAAATTCAGCTGATCGAAAAGCGCCATGTGGCACCTACAACAAACAGCCGTCACATCGCCATGTAGGATGTCCAAACCACCCTAGGATCACTAGGAAGTTTTTTCAAACAAATGGCACCATTACAGCCCTCTATTTGGAGCCCACTTTACACTTGTTAAGAGGAGTACAAATGTGTAAGGTGGATAGAGTGAAAACCAAGCAAGCCAATGTGCCTTCTTACACATTGCATTATGCCAACCACTCAAGTTCATTAATGGCCAACCAACAAAGAGGGTTTCATCCTTAATTAAATCTCAAATTTTGTGATGAGGAAGAAACCCCAAATCTTGAAGGTCATTGAAACCCTAAAATCCCAAACCCCAAAAATGTGCTACTCGGTTTTGACTTGTGTTTCCCTCTTGGTTTAAACACTTCTACAAGCAACCATCCACTCATGCACTATTTCTTATACCCTCATCCACTCTCTTACACCAATATACACTCATTTGATGAAACCAATTACAAATAGACTTGAAACCCTAAGTAAAACATTAAACTTAAATAAGCCAATCAGATTAGTGCTTTTGGTTCCGACCGAGACCCCATTTTTCCCTTAGCTTTCCGCACAAGCTTTTTCCCATTGAAAGACCATTCCATGGCCTGAATTAATTCCTTTGGTTCAGCCCAAATAGTGTACTTTATGGCAAGCTAAACACTCAAGCTTCTCACCTTAAAGGCACCAACTCAGCAGCACCCTTTTAGCCTTCCATTTCTTGCCAATTGTTTCCCCTCTTGCACAAGTCAACTTCCCATCATGTGTCATGTATTCCACCCACTCCAATCCCTTTTGTGAAGCCCCCAAATTTCACTTAGGATTTGATGGAGCATGGAGCCTCGAGACATACAAAACAAGGTTACCTACCATCATTTATAACAAATAAAGATGCAATGTACTTAGCATACATATAAATAATATGCAATATTCGCAGCGGATAATTTTTTTCTTTGAGCAATACTTTGTACCAGATAAGATATATCTCAAAATATCAAAAACATACTTCATAAACTTAAGATATCAGGTGATCAAAAGTTACAGTACTAGTTCAAAAGGCATGTGCCATCATGATTATTAGAGACAATGCTTCTTAAGTACATAACAAACTAATATAACTACTATGATAGCTCATTGAATAGCTTGCACAATTTGGTCAAGATATCCATAATCCTATATATAAACTGGAGCAATCGAAGCGATGAGCTAGTCTTCATTGTGTCATGGCCTAATCGATCTCCTCCAAGCAATCCTCTGCGATATTCTTGGTCTTCGCACATGATTTACCATTTCGAGGGAATAGTAGTTGGGACTATCAAGTGAAATTTGCTTATAAGTCTTAGCAAGTTAACAATTAACTTAAACTAAAAGTATAAAGATGCATGCTTGACAGTAAAATACATGAATGCTAACATGAACATCAATAAGCATGACATGACTTAGCAAATAGCATGACATATACTGATGTGACTTGAATTGACATAACTTAAACTGAATGTGAAATAAATGTAACGTGAAACTGAAAATGAACTGTATGTGAAACTGAACGTGAAACTAAACATTAACTGAACCTGAACTTAACGTGAAACTGAATATCAAACTGAACATAAAATTGACCATGAACTTGAACTGACATGAACGTGAAATGTCCTGACAATTAGAATGATTTCGCTAGTTGTTTCGTCAAAAATAGATGAATAATCAGAATGATTCCGCCTAACGTATTTCGTTAGAGATACTTAAACAATCAGAATGATTAAACTAGGAGTATCTAGTAATAACTTGAATGAAAATATTCTAACAATCAAAATGATTTCTCCAAGAGCATTTCAGTGGAGATACTCTAACAATCAAAATGATTACGCTGTGTGTACCTATTAATATCATGAACAAAAATATTGTGACAATTCGAATGATTACACCATGAGCATTTTATTGGAGATACCCTAACAATCAGAATAATTACGCTAGAAGTACCTAGTAATAACTTGAATAAAAATACTTTGACAATCAGAATGATTATATTATGAGCATTTTAGTGGAGATATCCTAACAATCAGAATAATTATGCTAGAAGTACCTAGTAATAACTTCAATGAAAATAATGATTATGCCATGAGCATTTTAGTGGAGATATCCTAACAATCAGAATAATTATGTTAGAAGTACCTAGTAATAACTTCAATGAAAATAATGATTATGCCATGAGCATTTTAGTAGAAATACTTTAACAATCAGAATGATTATGCCAGGTGTACTTAGTAATAACTTGAATGAAAATACTCTAACAATCAGAATGATAACGCTATAAGAGTTTTAGTAGGGTACTCTAACAATCAGAATGATTGCGCCAGAACTACCTTGTGTGAATTATAAAAGGAGATATTCAGACAAACATAGTCATTATTCCATGAGTATTTCAAGCATGACTAACTAAAAAAATACTATTTTTCATGACATATTCTATACTCGAGACATGACGTGATGTGAAACAAAGCAACATATGACATGACATAACATAATGTGACATGTACATGTGATGAATGACATTGCATAATATGAAACAGATAACCATTTCGTGACATGTCGTATCATGTAATAGATAATAATGTATAACAACTAAATATTTTATGACATAACATAATGTGACATGTGTAAGAGTATAAAAACATGAATAATTATTCTTTTACCAATACACATACACAATATCCTAACAAAAATTTAAAGGCTAACTTACTCATACATAAACATGTATTTGAAATAAATCATAGTATGGCATAATATGATATCTATAATAAGCATAATAAATATGGATGATAGTTTCTTACCACTATACATACACAAGTATTTTGAAAGTAAGTTGGAAGCTAACTTACAATGAGCTTAGCATGACGAATTTAATCTGTGAATTAACAGGAATTGTATTTCTAAACGTTAGAAACTCCCCATTAACAAATGTAGAAACATAAAAATATTGACTTAAAGTAAAATCATGATTTTACCCATAAATTAAAGATTTCACATCCTAACTCCAAAAACTCATCAAAATTTACATTCCTTAAAGAAATTTTGTCTTAAATCTAAATATCTAATTAGAAAAATTTAAGACACAACATAGCTAGGTGAACAAGCATAGGCCAAAACATGATTTTTTGTTGCAATTCTTTCAAACCCTATATTTCATATTAAAACCGAAACATGCAACATACAAAATAACATACTATGCTTTAATAACATGCTACAACAAACACTAAAAACTTATATCATAAAAATAACAACTTCCTTCATATCAATACTTCAAGTATTTTGACCTCAAAGAACAACCTTTGATGTTCATGGTCTATCCATTTTCAAACAACTCCAAGAACTTCAAAGTTCAATAACATACTCTCAACATATTCATAAAACATTCCTAAGGAATATCATGTTTTTAATAATTAAACTAAAACCACAAAGTCACAAAATCATACTCAACACAAATGGTATGCATCTATTCTCCAAAACCGAGTACTATGTGATTTGGTTTTTAATCAAACTATTAGATCCAAAACTTTTATAAAGTGAATCATCAATAAATAATCTTATGTGCTTAATATTAAAGTCCTAAAACAAATCTAAGCATCTATCCGTGAGCCTCACATACAAGCCCTAAGGGACCTTTGCATGCATAAAGACTCATATCTTCAGGATAAATACCATAAATTTTCAAAATAACATTGTGACACATATATTAAAGTCATAAGAGCAACATATGTGAATATCAAATTCATTGGAGCATGCTTTCCCAAAAGAAAAATTGTTTATATACTCCAAGTTTTCAACTTTTTAGATCTATGCAAAACTCATAAAAAACTTATAGCATGCAACTAATATTCATCAAACTTGTATATAACCTGTTAACTATAAACCAAAAAATATATGACCAAAATCTTGTCAAGAACATTATAAAAAAATCAAACAATCACACAATATCCAATTTATCGCCTAGAATGACCTCTGCATGCTTAAACAAACTTTTCACCCATCAAACATCCATAAAAATTTACAAACATATATTAACCAAAACTATACTCAAAGAGGAAAAGCTAATGTGGAGAGAGCTTCATGAGAATACACTTACAAAAGCTTCAAACAATTCGAGCAAGAAATGCCAGAAAAGCTGTCCAAGAGTTCCTATAGATTTCTCTCCAAGAAAGTATTTCTAGAGTGACAAAAGACTAATGAAATGGCCATGGATGAGACTTATATTGCAGGAAGGATTGAGAGGAGATGTGAAAGTGACTTTTGGGAGATGTGGTATTAGTGAAACTAGGTACCACAGTGCATGGTTTTTCAACCTATTGCTGTCATGTGAGAGGAAGGTGGTGAGGTGACTTTTGGCCTTCTCATCAACAACTATTTGGGACTGACTTGGGTTGTGAAAGGAAACGCATGGTAGCGGAAAAATTCTTTTACAATCCTTGTCTTAGTGTGCAATTTTGTGGGCCTTAACTGAATAGGCCACATTCGAGATTTCAATAGGGTTTGGTTTGGGATTTGGGTTTCTAACAAGCCTAAATATATTTTTTTCTTAGCCCAATTAAAATACTATGGTATAAAAGAATGAATGAGGGTGTAATAACATGAATTTGATTGGTTAATAGCTTATAAAAGTGATTTAATCAAGTGATTAAATACTAAACAACCAGCCAACACTTAGGGTTTGAGGTAACCAGGTTTGGAGTTTCACCAAGGTTTTTGGGTTTCAATTGAATTTCAAATTTTTGGAGTTTCACTAGGGTTAAAACCCTCTTTAGTAGGCACAAAATGAATTGTTGAATGGGATAGTGTTTGGCTTAAGTAGTATGATCATAAAGCTTGATTTCTCCTTCCTTTCCTTCACATTTTAATTTCATGGTTTCTCTTGGTGCCAAGTGTCCTATACTATTCACCAAGTGTAGCTATGATCTTTTCAAGTGTCCAATGAAACTTTTCTGATTGATTTGGAGCTTCCATACTGTGATCTGAAAACGATTAGACTGCGTGCTAACACAGGAGTTACTATTCACTCCGAAAATGGTGAAATAAACTATGCACCATAAAATCCTAAATAATCCCATGAAACTAGGAGCATACTTCGTTCTGCAAAATTCAACTCCTAAGTGCCTTAAACAAATCAAAACACGTTTTCGAACAACTATTGTCTAGAAAACAAAAATTGTTTTATTGCGCTATAAAATTCTAAATATTCATTTGAGATTAATGGTGTAGACCGTTTCTCATTCTCACATTCCTAAGTATCTCAAATAAATAAAATCACATTTCTTATTTTTAAGTGAGCCAAAAACTAACTATAGTGACATATTCAATCCTATACGATTGCTCGATTTGTGAGATCTTTTCGAGATGTTCACGATGATCCTAAAGCCTAAAGAAATTCACCCACAGAATTTCTGACAAGCTGTTACACCTATGGCCCACACCCCAGCCCCCTCATTTCTCCCTCACTTTGTAATTTTCCATCTCCTTCCTAGAGAGAGCAAACTGAAAGAGAGTTTTGGAGAGAAAAGTTTGAGTGCTTTGCTTCTTTGGATTTCCAGCTTTGTAAGTTTATTTTGTTACTCAAATATATTTCCTCTTTATTATGCTTTGAGTCTTGGATTTATTGGAAGAGAGTTTATTATTGTTAATTGAAGTTTGAAGGTTAGATGATGGGGTATTGTTCATGAGGTGTTCAGTGTGGAGTATGTTGATAAGCTTTGAGAGTTTGTGTTGTTTTGTTGAATAATACTTAAAATCTTGGTGCTATGGTGTATTGCTTTGAATTTTATACAAGTTCTTGATTGGATTTATGGCATATGAGGTTTTAATAAAAAGATTTGCATGATCCTCCAAGTGTTAAAACTCCAACTAAAACTCTTCAAGCATGAGATTGTTTAGTTTAGTCTTTCATTTTAGCTTTAGAAACTTAAATTCATGGTTTTGATTTTATAAACTCTTGCTCATAAAAGCTTTGATTTAAGGTTTGAGTTGGGTATTTTTAAAGCTTTAAAGATAGGGTTTTAGCTGGAGTTTTGATGAACATGCAGTGAAGTTTGTGTTTATGCAAAGTTTGGAGGATCTTGACTATTTGGTTTCTTTGGTGTTATCATCTGCTATGATATGTTGAATATGGTGCTTAGATCAAGTTAGAACTTGAATGTGAGGTATTTGGATGTGTTATCTCAAGAATATTAGTATGTAAATTAAGGATTTAGCCACTTTGTTCAAGGTCAAACATGATTAAGCTCTGGGTTCAAGGACTTTTGTAAAGCCAAACTTTACATGTTGAGCAATTTGATTTTTGTTGTTAGTCATACATGTTAACAACTAGGTTTGAGTGATTAACATGTTAGTGGTTAGGATTTGTGGACTTTTGAGTCCTTGGTGTCAAAATGCTAGGGAAAAGCCAAAGACACCAAGATTAGGTTATGTTTGACCTAATATTGATGCTTTGTGTTAATTCTTTGATATGTTAAGTGTACGGTCTTGAGAATGCATGTTTTGGTGTCTTGGCATAGTAGAACTAGGGATTTGATATTTATGAGTTGTTAAATTCGAGTCTAGGCATGATGGTGTGAAAAATGGTCAAAAGCAAACCAAGTTTGATTTCTTGCCTATGATCGGTTCGAGCAAGTGAAGATCCTGTAATAGGTGAATTTTTCAAAGTACCCTTGTATGTTAATGTAGTGGAAATATCTACCAATTCACTCAACAAATTTGTTAGTATTCAAGTATGCAATTAATAACATAAAATAAATAAACTTGCATAACATAACGATTGGTTACGAAGAGAAACCCTTTAAAGAAATCTTTAAAGGTAAAACCCTACAGGGCAGCCAAACCCAGGAAATTCAATTTTATTATTTGAAAATCAATTACAAGTATTCATCAATTACAAAACCTTTGCAACTTGACTCTCTTACTTGCCCAGACAAACGATATGTTTGCCTTCTACCGCGGTAGCAGCCAGAACCTCTAGCGATCTTCAAATATTGCATTTCCTCCTAGAACTCTAGGGGCTGAAATCCAATCACACGATCCTCCACACTTGGAGCACGATCACACTTGAAGCAGAGATGAAAATCAAAGTGAAAATCCTAAAGAGAATTTTCCCTTCATAAGCACATGAACAGTATCTCAATAATCCTTAAACAAACTCCTCACTGAGTTAGGAAACCGAATTCTTTTAAATATTAGATCTGAAAAAAGTCTTAGTTAAAGTAGGATTCTGCTGATAGGCAAGTACAGTCTCGAGAGCGTTTCCTGACGGATTGCTGATGTGTCACGATAACTCTTCATTGTGATTACTAATCTGTGTTCAGTTTCTGTTTTGGATAATTGCAGATCCTTTTTGAATTCGAATTTCATATGACTGACTTATCTAAACAACCCTAATGACTTCTAGATAAACCCAATATTGTTTAAAGATAAAGTCAATATTTATTTTACATTCATCCAAATTCAAACACAATGATAGAAAAAACATTATCATTTTAGTCACCTAGTCATATCCAACTTCTCAACTAAATCACCTAATCCTAGCCAAACTTTTGCATTTACAATATGTTTAAGTTTTTGTAAATTATAAGTTCGTAGATGGACTTAGAATACAATTTACATGAGGTACGTTAATTTTGGAGCCCGTTTGTAATTTTCAAAAGTTTAGGGGCTAATTTGTAGTTTTCTAAGAATTAAGTGGTAGTTTTGCAAATTAAGCTTTAAGTCAGTAAATTCTACTTTTATGTGGTTAGGTAAGAATTTCTATCCCTAGAATGTCTCTCATTTCAGCCCATGCTACGCTTTCGTTTCACACAAATAATTGTAAGTTAGCTTCTAACTTCCTTCTAGTATGTTTATGTTTGTGAGATGGTAAGATTCATGCAATAAATTCATGTTTTATTTTATGCCTTGTTATTTGACATGTCTATGGCATACCAAATCATTAGAAGAATCAGTCATAAATATCTAACACATGTCACGATTGCCATGTCATAAGCATACAAGTCTGCCATAAAACTTTTTCTAATTCATGCATAAATTGTTAAGTTTTGTCATGACTCCAAATGCTAGGATGAAAGATTATCCTAGTGGAACTACTTTATCCACTCTAAAGTGATTAAAATGGAGTGGAGTCCTCTGCATTAGCAAAGTACAGTTAGCAGGCTTCGAATATGATCTAAGAAATTGGTTTATGGAGGAAGTCAAAGGCACCTAATGTCGGTAGGTGCCGAAACATGTTACAAATACAAGCTATGGAATTACCTTTAGGTAAAGTTTTCATGATGACATACTCATAGTTTGTGCAGGAGACTATGATGTGATGCAATATCGACAGGAGCACACAATTTATGGGGAACTATGGAGCATCCATTATCATGTTTTCTAAAAATGAATGATATTTGTTTATGCAAGCAACCATGCCATGTTTATGAAAAGTTCTGTTTGTTATTAAGTCATGTTTCTACATAAGCAAGTTCATGTTTATCATGCATACACGTCATTTTTATTATCATGCATGTTTAATTATACTGCTAGTAACTTAGGAGCATAACTTGCTAAGATTTATAAAAATCTTACTGTGATAATCCAAACTACCATTCTACTCGAAATGGTAGAAGCTGTAATAGGGACCAATGGAACTAGACTGGATGAGGGTGAAATTGGCGTCGATCGAATGGCTTAAGTCGATTGAAACCGAGTTCATGGTGGGGAATAGTTTCTAGCTGATAGAGTTCTATATGGAGATTATTATGCGTCTGGTTAGAGGTATCGAGAGAGTTTTGGAGGGGAATCCTAAGCCTTACTAGATGCCAATATGTGAAGAGTTTCTCACCTACGAGAATCGTTTTGTTTTAGCCAACCATTTTATGGAAGTCAACTTGAAACTATTGGACGAGATCGTAGAGATTTTGGGAGGTACAGGATGAGGATTAGGACCTTGTAAACTATACTATGTGATTCCTTTTTGGGGGTTTAAAGAGGATCCATGTTTTGGGACCTTAGTTTTGTTATAGGGATGGTTTGACTTAATATTTTGTAGGAATGATGATTTGTTATATATGAATGAAGTGTAAGAATGTTTTGGGATTATGATTCTGGTACAATGTTGTTGATCCAAAAAACAAATATCTGCTGCATTTATTACATATTGTTAGAAGCATGGTTGGTGCATTGCATTTTAACTGTCATGATTGGGAGTATGTAATTTTTTATTGCATCTCCCGACTCTTTATTCTCTGTCAAATTTCAAGCGAATATTGGGGGCCGTCACAAGGTGGTATCAGAGCAATATGCCTCTGAGTAAACCTATAAGTCCTTAGGAATTGGTACTAGAATATAGGATTGGAATCTTAGCGTTCTTATAAGTTTGAATTATCTGTGTAACTAGGTTTGATCATGAGATACCCTATGTTGGAAGGGAATTGATGTTTCATAGTAGGAAAGCATGACTCACATCGGCCGTAGAACAAGGGAGACATGGCCTCGTCATCCTGATCATGGAATGCAAGTTATGAATGTCACACATTCCACTCTATCAGATTCCCACCGTTGGAGCTCCAAATTCCACACATGCCACTCTATCAGATTCCAAGGTCTTAGATGCTCAAGATTTGATCATCCACGCATTTCCACAATTGGCGTATGGGTCCCATGCATCGATACAGATTTACATGTTTCTCGGACGCCTACAAAGTTTTGATCGAGTCAAGCCTCTGTTCTTGCCTATCTTACTACTTTTCCTAAAACTTCAAGTTGGCATACTCTTTTATCCAAGTCTATAGAGTAGGAGACAGAGACCTTCAACTGCAATAATTCATTCAAAACTAGTGCAACCTCATATATGGCAGCCTTCATGGCTACAATGGAGAAACCTTAGGCAGACACTTTTGAGGATTGCCAACATAAATCACTTTTATGACTAGTATTCTATTGAACCATATTGCTACATATTAGCAGCTGGTCTACTCTTGAACTATATTGTAGTCTATTAGCCAAGAGAATATGAAACCTATATGGGCTATTCTATTAGTCCTAATTTTTCCTCCGTATATTTTTTTTTTACACTTTTAACTCACCTACATTTGAAAATTTTGAAGTAATTTTAGTACCTCTAAGCCCCACCTATTATACTTTAAATTTTTTTATAGTGAAATCATTTGCTTATAAAAAAAAATGGAGAAGTTACTATAAAATAGGTGTGTTCGAGCTAATTCATTGGAGTTAGATTTTTGGCAAATGGTTGGCACATATTAATGCAAATGGTAATGCTACTATGCCATCCAGGTTTCACCACTAGGTGTGCTCCTAGTACAAAATGCACTTTTTTATTTTTTATTTTTTGTTTTAAACATTTTTTTAAACATTTTAAAAAAATACTAATCTGCTAATAGTCACTTCCTTAATCATTAACTAAAATAAATTACATAAGCAACCGAATTGAATGGGTAAGAGCACCTGCATCCTAAACCTTCATTTATCCTAAAATTTAGGGTTAACATTTGGGGAAAACTCCAAATGCATGCTCCATCTGCCTTCCCATTTTAGGACTTGGGTTTGGGGATGCTACAGTGGCTCCCTATATATCGGGAGCTACTGTACATCCCCAATCCTCCATTTTGGTTCCTCATCCCGCTACCCTTCTCTCTTCTCTGTATCCTACTTGCTATTGACCATCATTTGCATCCCTATCTGGAAGCCCCTTTAGTCGTCGTCTTCGGTAAGTAAGGCTCTACACCTTTGACAAGCACACCCCACCCTCCCCCCCCCCCCACACACACACTCTTTCTCTCTCTCTTTCTCATCATAATGCTCCATGCCGATTCATCTTCCTGTGTTCACCCATATTGCTTCATTGTTTTCAAATTCCTTGTGATTTACATCCGTCTATGTTCACTCATCTTACTTTGTGATTTACTCCAATGGGTATTTGTGATTTAATTGAATGAGTAGTTCTAATTTACAGCTTGTCTTGACTTGTGATTGACTTGATTTTTTTTTGTGATTATTCATTGTGATTTACATTTGGGTCTCTGATTATGGAGATGTAGCTGTGAATTTTGAATCTCTCTGTTGAGCAAAATTGGGGCTCTGATTTACAGTTCACTCGGATTCAATCTGTTTAGGGTTTTACATTTGGGTCAGTGATTTTGTTACTATAGATGTGATTTTACAAGCTGTGATTTACATTTTCTTACAATAAGGTCTTTGATTACATGTTATGATAGCTCTCATGCATGAACTTTCCATTTATGTTGCATCGGACAATGTACATGTTTTCATTTGTTCTTTGATTCGATTATTGATAAGTGTTATTTTTATGTGATTTTTATCACTCTTTTATTTATAAAAAGTGTCAGTTTTCCTTTGATTCTATTGATTTTATTTTATTTCTATATATTTCTTTTTATTTTCTTGGTTTTGAAGAAATGAGAAGATCTAGTAAAAAAATGTGAGCATTTTGGTATAAGAGAAGAGACTATGGAGCCAGACCAACGAGAGTCGACGAGATCTGAAAAGGCAAGAAGAATTACCCCTCAGTAGGCAAATAGTCTTTTCTCTCGGTAGGCTAGAAGACCCAACCACGACTAATCTAACCGACCAACTTAAAAGACCAACCTAAATAACATCATGGGCAACAACTAGTAAAGACGAGTAGCTTTACCGCTCGGTAGGTTGGTGAGAGGGTTCTATCATCCCGGTCAGGAGTCTTTCCTCTAGGTAGGCGAGGAGACCAGTTATATTCAGTGCACACGACATATACCCGATGGAACCTTCCAGGTTTCGAAATCAATCTACTAACCACCAAATCCTCCCAAACTTCGAAAATCAAGCCGTCTATTACTGAATCTTCCATTTTAGATAATTCTGATATTTTTGGGATAATTTCTTTTATGTTATAACATTTATCTTTAGAAACTATTTTCCAAATGTTTAGGCTAGATTGTAGCCGCATTTATCTTGTTTTTGGGTTTGAGTTTTAATGTCTATTTAATCCCATCTTATGGGATAAATAGAGGAGAGTCTGAGTTTATAGTAAAAAAATTCTAGAATTTATTCTTTAAGTTTCTTTCGAGGAGACGGATTTGGAAGGCAAAGGCGAGAGTTGCATGCTTATCAACCGACTCCAAAGAAGAACACTAGTTTTATTGTTTTTTTTTCAATTAAATTATGAACTAATTTTATTTTCTAGAGTTTTGATATAGTCTAGCATTGAATACACAATTTATATTCTAAATTATTTTATTTTTAATGTTTCCATGATTGAGTATTTATTTCTTATTCCTAATGCTTGTAATTTTTTAGCTAATTATTGTTCAATCTATTGAATCGCAATGAGACCGAGAGGTAATTTTTTATTAAAGTTATAGAATTAAGCACCATTAGTTGAGCGAAAGTAGAGATATTTTACCACAATTAGTGTGATTTTCAAGAATAATCTAAATAACTTAATGAGTCTCCAATTTGTTAAATTTACATAGAGATATAGAGTTATTAGTTGGAGATATTTTTAGTATTGTTCAAGAGAAAATATTGAATAGTTAAGGAATTTTTATCATCAACTTGGAATAATTAGAATTCTATAACAAGGAAGAATAAATTGTGTGAGACTTGTTAGGTGAAATCAAATGCTTTAGATCTATTCTTATTATCCTTAAAATTTTAATTTTAATGCTATTTTCTTCAATTTAATTTAAATAATCTATTCTTCAAATTTTGAATTTTCAAATAGTAATTAATTTAGTAAATTTCAGTACTCAATAGTATAATTAATCTCAGTGGGTTCGACATCCATTTTCTTTAAAACATTTTACTACTTGTTACGATTCTGTGTATTTGCAAATATGTTGAGCTCAACAATTATCCCTTGTGATTTATTATGTTTTGGTCTCTGATTTACATGTTACTATAGCTGTGAATTGCAAGTTTTCATTTCTCCAGCATTGAGATTTATACATGTTTATATTTAGGTAGATGATTAGATTATTTCCTGTTATTTACATTTAGGTATTTGATTTACATGTACTATAATTGTGAATTTTTCCAAAGTTTTTTCTACAACATTGGGGCTATGATTTACCATTACCATGGCTCTGATTAGGGTTTTATGTAATTTTCAAATTCTATGGTTGGCATTCGATTGGGGTTGTCATTAGAACTGTATGTGTAAGTGGAGAAGCAATGATGATGGTTTGATTGTTGGGTGTACCTGAGTGTAATATCAACAGCTCTAATGAATGCTCATATATCGGTATGGCAGGGTAACCCGGATAACCATCTTAATTGTAAAATTTTCACAAAGGCAATCGTGATTTGCAGCCATCCTATCTTGTGCCTGTTACAATGCTTGAAAATGAAAGATCTGATCCTCCTTGATATGTAAATATTCTGCAATTTTGTTATTTCATTTTGTGCTATCTTGTGCTTTCTTGGCTTATTTGGTTGGGTATGCATGAAGGGCTGACCCTTGTTGGCTCATGTGAAACACGTTTTCTGCTTTGACTTGTGCCTTATATCCTGTTTAAGAGTTTGATTTTGTGATTTCTTGGCAATGCTTGGTTTGTTGTGTTGCAAGTTGTTGTTTATTGTTAAAGTTGTTGTTTAGTTTTGTGAAACTTGTCTTTGAGATATATGCATGCATGTTGTTCTTACTGTTATTTCATAAAATGGTGTTTCTAACTAATATAGGCAGTATCATTTTGATTTCTCATTAACTGACCTTGAGGCACAAGTTTTGTGATTTAGGTATTCTACTACACCACATGCATTTTGTTCAATTTTTTGAAATATAGATTACTTTGATGAGTTTGTTGTTCAGTTGTGATTGGCCCCGGATGGCCAGTTTTTTAGGAAGGATCAGTTTCTTATTTCACTAGTTTTGATGTGAGATATCTATGCTAAACATCATTTCATCTTCTTCAAAGCCACATCATTTCTTGCAATTGTGCTATGATATCTTATTTCCTATTCTACCATTCAAGAATGTCAGTTGGATTACTTTGCCATTTTGGTTGTTTTATTATTCGATTTTGTTGGTTGAATTACTTTGCCATTGTTTTCTGGTCTGTTATTAAGATAAATTAGTTGGATTACTTTGCCAGTTTCTCTGTTCTGTTATTCAATTATTTGCTTGGTTGGATTATTTGCTTCTGTGAAATATCATAGTAGTGATATATCCATGTTGTGATATTTTGGAAAAGCTTTTAACAATTTAGAGATGTTAAACTTGGAGATGTTATATATCCATGCGGTGATATATTGTCATTGCTCTACATGTTTTGTGAAACTTAGATGTGAGATATTTATACTGAACATCCTTTTATGATTCTCATAGTTGGCTATGATACCATCCTTTTATACTTGGTTGGATTATTTACTACTTTTTAGATAAATTTGTACTACTACGATACCATTCTCGTTTGTGATAGGAAAGGTATATTTTCTTTGGATGCTTTTTTGGTTTGGTATGATTTTGGTTGTGTATCATCCTTGGCTGTGATGATAACAAAATTGAGTAGGAACACGAAAAATTTGTAACATATTCCATGGTAGGGTAACTCGGATGGCCAATCCCAAAAGCAAACTAATTGTTGCAACCATTCGAGCATGTTGCTTTTTTCCATGTGTTACCATTACTTTCCTGAGCCACTTTCTATGGGTTAATGGTTTGGGTATGTTTGGGGGCTTCGCAAGAGAAAGTTGAGCGTGAACAACGAAAATGGAAAAAAGCTCCATGGCAGAGTAACTCGGATGACCAATGAATATTGACAACCGATTGCTGTAACCATCGAGGACATTGTTGCCCAATCAAGGTTTTGTGAATTGTAGTAAAAATCTTTCGAATTTAGTTTTTACTAAAGATAAGGACTGGGCTTATTTTTTGTGTACAAACTTGAAGCATATCAAAATACAACACTACCCAATGCCCGGGTCAAATAGTAGCACTAGCAATATCACACGCTTAGCAAACTATCGTCAAAATGAATACCTAGTATGTTATTGTGGGATTAAAGCATGTCAACGAACTGATCATACTGAGGATAATGAGGGGCGCTGATTTTTCGGTTGCCAAAACTATAAGGTACTTTTTATTTGTTGGTAGTCTTATTTGCTGATTTGTGTTGGTACTGTTGTGCTTACAGATTTCAGTACTGGTCAATTGTGCAGGTTGTGCAGGCTTGCGGGTTTTTCTGTTGGTATGATCCAGAAATACCAACATATGGTCAAAGACAATTAACCCATTAAAAACTAAATTTCATAAGATACAAGCATCAATGAACATCCAAACTAGCCAACATCGACTAGAAATTGATTTAGAGAAAATGAAGAAAATTAATATTATTATAGCAATTTTGATGTCGTGGTTATTTGTTTTGAAAAATTCTGAGCAATCTTATGGCTCTCTTTGTACTAAACTTTTGGGTTCGGTGAATGAGCATTTTCAATGTTTGTAATTATAATATAGTTTTATTGTTCGCACATTAAATTTGTGTTTTGGGGCTAGTGTGAATGGGCAATAGTAGTACTTGTACGTAGAATTGAAAAGATATTATAGATGTATTTTAGTTCTTTTCATTAACTATTTCAATTATTGAGAATGAATCCACAGTTTATGAAGTGTTTAATTTATCTTTAATGTGTGAAAAAAGCAGATTTATCTATTTCTTTCTTTCGGGTGTGCCTAAAGCGTAGATCATTTCAATCACCATTAGATCCAACAGCAAAACGATAATCTTATTTTTATTTACCCGTTACAAATAAAATACTATTGGAAAAGACGAATATTTATTATTTGTAAAATCATAATAATTTCAAAACTATTATCGTAACGAGATAAAAAATCATCTTCATGTTTAAAATTTATGTGCAATGTGATATTGCTTAACATAAGGAAAAAGACAAAAAAGTAAGTAGTTTACATTGCAAATGGAAGTGAGAAAAAAAATAATAAAAATAGAAAAAGATTATTTTAATAGAATAAGAAAGTATAGGGCATGAAATGTAGGAGGCTTTTGAAAATATAGTAATAATAAGAATAAAATTTTAGGAATGGTGTGTTGATGTCGTGTTTTGTATCTTGGGCAACCGAAAGCCACAACCATGCTGCGCTTGCAATATTAAAAGGAAATGGAGGCTTGGAGGGTATGGGATATCTCTGATGCGTAAGTTAGATTCCTTGTTCGTGATGTTGGTGAATAAGAAGGTTCGAGGAGAAAGAGTTCCAGAGTGTAATCCAAAAAAGAGAGTTCCCTTATCTTTGGAGGGGGTATATATACTTGGTGGTGTGGTCCCAGGTACCTGTCAGCAGTAGCATGTTGGTGTATCGAACGTGGCCCTGGTGGCGAGTAGTCCCCTGCCTTGTCGATTATGGTTGTGCTACTTTGTATTCAGATCGTATTACTGTCCTCCCTGCTTTCTATCAGGCAACAGGTGGGTCACGCCTGATCATGGCCATTCATATGGCTTAGTATATCTATTCTTGTCGTGGTATGTTAACTTCGCAGGTCATTAAATGCAGTGTACCCCTACCCTGATGTGCCATTCCTTGTCCTTCCTGCCATCGGTCACTTGGAGGTAGTAGTTGTGGCGCCCCCAACTTCCATATACGGACAAGCACGGAAATCGAGATGCCGGGATGATGACAACACGGTCACGCACCCCAACGACAAGTGCCGAGTGTGTGAAATGCAACACGTGTACAATAAATAATACGCAGCGGAATGGTTAAGTCAAATAACTAAGTACCAGAGTTTAATACAATACAAAATTACCGAAATTCCACAAGTCAACATAATACAATTTTCTTGTTCAGAGAAAAACATCAAATAAAAATACAAATACGAAATAGCCAAATATCCCTACTCCTCAGGCGGAGCCGCATCCTCCGGCTCAGCCTCCTTAAAACCTGTATCAAAATCTGCAGTCCCACAAAATGCTACCACAGGTAAGTAAAACCCAAAATACTCCAAGACATAAATATATTAACATAACAGCCACTATGCATGCACATGATGACTAAACGCAAAATCTGAGAAAAACACAATTTCTCGTAAAATCACAAGTTTTCCACGCACGCCAAAAATCACCATTTGACACAAAAATAAAATCCAGGAATAATTCCATTAATTCCAATTTTAACCGTATGCACCATGGTCTCCCCTAGGGACCATCCACATACTCTGGCTCCCTTCGTCACACCACGGGCAACGACCGTGAGAGTGATACAAAACGAGTGATGCCCAGTTCCGCGCCCACCGCTTACATAGCCAAGCATCCTCTGACCCCTGCCAGCACGAAGGGTCACGGAGTCGGATCGAGAGCTCTACCATCTCGTCCAAGTCCCGGGCAACAGCCCTAGGGGACGATACTCAGTATATTCCGCTCCCAAGTGCCCAGAGGAGCTCCACCGAGATAATACTCCATCTCGGCTTGGGGGTGATACACACTCACCAGAAAGCCTTTTCCATAAACACAGTTTCAAAAATACACACCCACGCATGCGTGCACAATTCCATGAAATCGACCAATTACCCAAACAGAGCACAATATATTCAACATATAAAATACTCCGTCTTCAATCCATCCACCCCCAAACTCCTCGAACTCAGTCCGGAAACCAACCAGAATACAGTATATATAACAGGTTATTGCAAAAATATATTTAAATCTTAAAAGTCTTTTGGAGAAATACTTACAGCGCTTTATAATAATTTTAGGAGGATCACGGAGGTGCAAAAGGCGGCTGGAAGGCAACGTAACAGTGTAAAAACACTGTGGCCGAAATTGTATACCCAAATTTACACGGGGTCAAACGAAAACTTAAAATTGATAGGGTAGGACCTATGGAGGGTGGTGAAGCTAGTGGTATCGACGGTTGGCCGTGGGTGGCGGCCGAAACGGCGGTTTAAGGCCGAAAAGGTGAAATCGGAGCTTGTGTTCGTGGAGGTGGCTCCGGCGACGGATCGGGGCCAAAAATGGGTCGGTTAGGACGATAAGGGGCCGGTGATGAAGTGGTGAAAATTTGACGGCCAATGGTGGCCTGACGACAGCGGAATGAGAGGAGGAAGGCCGCGGCTTCGCACGGCTCTTGGAGGCTAACGGCGGCGAGGGGTGGTTTGAAATTTGGTGGGTTGGGTCGCCGGCGGCTGGGGAGTCCGGTGATACCGGAGGTGAAGGCCACGAACGGTCGGCGGCGGCACTAGTAGCTGAAGGCCGAGTTGTGCGTGGGAGAGGAGAGAGAAAGAGTCAGGCTGGAGGAGAGAGAGGGTACGCGGGAGAGAGGGGATCCGGAAGAAAAAAGAGAAGAAAAAAAAAAGATGAGGAAAAGAAAAGATGAGGAAAAGAAATGAGGTATAATTCTTACAACTTTTAAGTCACAACTGATCCTCAAAATTACTATTTTTAAAAAAATAAATTAAATAAATCAATTTAAACTCAAAACTAGTTAAAGTAAAATATTAAATTCCGACAATAACATCCTTTAAAATAAAAAAGAATTAAATTGCAGAACACTGATTAAAATTAATCAAACGCAGTGAAATAATTTAATAAAATAATAATAATTTTAAAACCCATAAACAAACCAATTTAAATTAAAGATTAATTTAAATCCAAAACAATAAGAAAGCCCAATAAAAATAATTTTCACAACTTAAAATATTTTAAAATAATATTTTAAAACTCCTAAAATTCTAAAATAAGAGAATCAATTTTTAAATTAATTAAAATAATCTTTCATTAAAATACACTAAAATACGAAGTGTTACAGTAGTGACCGTTTCTTACATTGGCTGCCTAGAGGTGGGCGTGGCTGTTCTTGACATTGCATGCGAGGCTTGTTGGCTATTAAATGTGCCAGATCCTTTTGCTCGGAGCTCCCATGATTTCGATATACAGCTTTGCCTTTCGCTATTGGGCCTCTCGGGCCCGGCCCATTCTATCCTCTATTCCAGTTCTCCTATCGTTAGGCTGTCTTGAGGCCCATCTCCACCTTGTGGGTGACCAAGAGTTTTGAGGGCCCACTGTGGGCTAAGGCTTCGTGTCCCGAACTGTTAGGAGGAATAACCTCTCTCACATGCTATTTTTTAGCTAAAATGTAATGCTCTAAATTTAAGTGATATATTATCATTTTCCTAATCCAAAATACTCAATTCATTGGATTCTATGAATTTTTAAAAAAAAGAAAAAGAAAAAAGAAAAAAAAATAAAAGAAAAAAAGAAAACAGTGTAGAGTGTCACAAACTGTGTGGAACTTTATAAACAGCTACGACCATCACGCTAATCAACCGTGGTGTGGGGATAAAGATAAGCCACGTGTCGAAGTTCATCGAATCCCCACGTGCCTATCAAATTCGGTTGGCATAGACCGTTTAATTGTTGTTACATTGAAGGCGATGTTTAATAATGAGTGGCGTGCATTTTTTTTCTAATTTTTTATTAGGAGTAGGGATCTAGCATATTCTTTTCTTTATTCAGCAGATATAAGTCTCCTCTCGATAAACTATTTTAATTTTTTAGAAGGAAAAGTTTTACCTAGAAATCTTACTCCACCTATTTTTATTTAATTAATATATAATTTTTTATTTTTATTATTTTATTTTAATATATATATTTAAATATTATAATAAAAATAATAAATCACATATTAATTAAGTGAATATAAATAATATAATTTTTTTTATAATATTTTCTTTTATAATATAAGTTGCGAACTTAAAATTTCTATTTATATAATCAATTATTTGAAAAGAAATATTATTTTTATTTTAGAATTTTTCTATTTTAAGTTAAATTTATAAGTTATTTCGGTATTTAAGAACATAATTTCAATCCATTGAACATGTTAAAAATTAATTATTTTTTTGAAAAAATAATGAATTCTCTAATAATTAGTGTATAGAACCCAAATTTGTAAATACCTCATAATATTTGGTATAATTTTTTTTATAAAAATATTTTTTAAAAAAACTTGTATAAAATTTATCTCTTTGAACTGAGTAGAAATTCTCTATTTTTAAAAACAAATAAACGGATAGACTTTTCTTACGTCGAACTTGGGAGAGAAAAATATCCTCCCCGGAACAATGCAAGACCTCCACGTGTCTGTCAGTGGGTCCCATGCAATATTGAGGAAGATCGGCACCACCACGAGAAAGGAAAATCACGTGAAGAGTGGCTGGAATGGAGCCACGTCAGCCTCACAACCAGAAGCCAATGACGGCCCACCTTTTGATCTGACCTCCCTCCCCATCAAGTCTTAAGATATTTTCCGCCATCTCAGGATTCCGAGGTCGAGAGATAACGCCTTGTTCACAGCTTACAGTTTTCTTTTGCTTCGCTTTGCTTTTGCATTTCCATATGCTGCCACAAGGCTCTACTCTTTCTTTTTCTGCGAAGCTTCGGCGATTAGGGTTTTCTTTTGCTCTCTGCGTTTCGATTTTCTTAGTTTCCTGCTGATTTGGGGTGTATGACGACTGGTGAAGCGGCGGCGTGTGCTAGGGAAGGCATTGAAATGGAGAGAAAAAATGGGGACGCCGAGAACAAGGATGGGCCTGGAGATAAGGTGGTCAAGTGGGAAAGGTTGAGGGTTCTGCTGGTCGAAGCCGACTATTCCACTCGCCAGATTATCACTGCCCTCCTCCGCAAATGCAGCTACCGAGGTTGCTTCCGCTTCTTTGTGCTTCTTTGATTTGGTTTGGCTGGTTCATTTTGTTCATTGCCCTTCTCTTTAACTGGAAAATCTTCCTGGGTTTTTGTGCGTTTTCTGTATGGTATTTAAAAAATAAAACGAAAACTTGGTGTTTTTTTTTGTCATTGGGATTTTCGTTTTGAAATGGCGGTGTCTTGTACTGGACTTTTGTGATTTTGTATTGTTTCATTGCTCAAAACTATTTTGCATTCACTGATGTTTCTTAAAAAGAAAAACAGAAAAAGATAAATGTTTCTAAAAGTTTGAAAGATGTTGGATGATTGGTTTTTCTAGCCGAAATAGATGGTTAGTCTTTATCTTTCTTAACTGATGAATTCACTGATGGCTTAGTGACATGTAATGATTAAGGATTGAACCATTTTCTTTGTCGTTTGCTTGCCACAGTTTCTTTGACGATGATAATTATAGGATAATGCCAAATTAATTTATGGTAATATACATTAAATACTGCGTCTACCCCCTTCTCAACACCAATAGATTACCCTAAAAATTTGAAGAACTGCCACTTTTGGTGTTATAAAGGAGCAATCTTGAGTTAATGGAGGGCAGGTTTAGTTGTAAAAATCTCAAGATAAAAAAGCTTCTTTTTTATATCATTTTTCCTGCAGACTCAACTCATTTCACTTATGATCCCCTTGGAAATATAGCATGCTCGGCACATCCAGCTACAATATGTGCTGGACTAAGCTCTAGAAGTTCAAAATTCAAATGAAAACACAGGTTTGCTGCAAATTGACTTAGTAGCGGCATCATCTTATTATTATGGCTTGCTGAACAAGATGTCGCTTAGTCTCATAGGAACTGTAACACACTACTCATAGTCACAGCATCAAATCTCCGTTTGGACAAGGCATTGATGATCCATGGTGGCTTTAGTATCAGTGACTCGGACGACTTAATAGCCACATATAGTAAGGGTTGTTTTGAGGTATGGCGCCTCCGGCGCTCATATTTATGTCATATGTTTCTCTTGGTGGTGCCCTTTTTGTCCACACCATTGAAGTTTTAGTTACCATGCTATTAGTTCATCATTTTTTAGAAGTGCTTGGTTTACATAGAGTTTTACAAAATGAAGTGGCTTGACATGACACATTAGATTGCAAAGCTCTTTTTTTTGTAAATAGATCTAACGTATCATATTAAGCCACGCCAGTTTGTATACTTCTTGTTGTAGACCTAGCACTTTTTTCTTGTAGTACTGGGTGATGAGTCTACCAATTGGGTTCTTTGTTTTTGATATTACTGATGGATGCATGTTCTATCATTTTTTTGGTCATTCATGGTATGTATAGGTAAAATAAAGCAGTCCTCTACAGGTGTCTGTGTTCCATGTGGGCAAGTTTAAAGCTTGTTCCTTAGGTCTATGCCTTTTCTGTTGCATATGTTTTCAGATCTGCAAAATTTGGTTTTTGATCATCATTTGTTTTTTACCTTATATTGGGGCTTTGGCAAACCTGCTTACTTGGAATTCAGAAAATATCTTCAGCTTGTCCGGTTCCTATTTTCTTGTGAAAAATACATCATATATAGACTTCTAATTTCTGTGGCACACCAAAATACATCATGTTTGGATTTACCATATCTGTGTGAAAAGTATATCCTATTTATAAGCTTATATTTCAAGCGAGGCAATGAGAGGCATTAATATGTCTTCACTTTTGATGACATCTTGTTCAGATTTATATTTTCATTTTTAAACATACATCTTATTTTTTATGTTTATCCTTCAAAGCAAGTCAATGGGTGGTATTATGTGCTCACTTTTGATGAATCACATTTTTGGAACTCAACTTAAACTCTCTATTTATTAAACAGTTGCAGCAGTTCCTGATGGATTAAAGGCATGGGAGACATTAAAGGGGGGACCTCATAATATTGATCTCATATTAACCGAAGTCGAATTGCCATCAATATCCGGATTTGCACTTCTTACTTTAGTCATGGAGCATGACATTTGCAAAAATATTCCTGTCATAAGTACGTTAGATTGACCCACCTGTTACTTCATTTTATTGATTTAATCTTAATTTGTATAAGAAGGCAAATGTGTTAAGATTTGTTCTCATGGGTCATACAGTGATGTCTTCACACGACTCAATTAGCATGGTGTTGAAGTGCATGTTAAAAGGTGCAGCTGACTTTCTTATAAAGCCTGTCAGGAAGAATGAGCTTAGGAACCTCTGGCAGCATGTATGGAGAAGGCACACCGTATGTTTCGCTTCTGCAGTATTTTTTTTATATATATATTTTTCTGTTTCTCTTGATTGTAGCATAGAAATCAACATGCAAATGAATGTATTTTTTTTTTTTGTAAATTTCTTATTGACAGGGGACTGGTGGACATATTCCTCAAAACTCGGCTGTTCAACAGCAAAAAGTAGAAGCCACTTTTGAAAATATTGCACCAAGCAATGACTCAAGTGATTGTGTGGCATCTACACTCAGAAATATCGAATACAGTGAGAAAGAGAGTGATGCCCATGTAATTACTTTTTCATCTTTTAGCCATCCTTATGTAAATGTTAAAGCATTGTGATATGTATGCTGTGACTTGTGAGAGAAATGCTTTTTTCAGTTTATATATATGTATTTGTATGCATATTTATGCTAGCATCTATGCATTGTTATATGGATCTTTACTACTTCTTGTGCAGAGCTCTTGTACAACACCTTACTCGGAAGCTGAGGGTGCATACATGCAAAATATGCAGGGTCCTTCACAGAAAAACTGGAGTGCTACAAATTTGAGCAACTCTGTTATGGGGAAGCATGAAGGGTGTGCTAAGTTGGATAAGGAATCAGTTATGCCTGACAGTGAAAATGGAGGTCGGTCATATTACCTTGTTTCTCCTCTTTTTTTGCATTTTTGTAAAATGATTTCGCCCCTACCATTAATTATGCAAAAATCTGATGAGTAATTACTGCAGAAAAATCAAATAGATTGGGATCAGAAGCTGCACCGTACAGAGAGGTTTGTAACTCAACAGCTTTGAGATTGAGAGGAGATCATGCTTGTGCTGAATCAATTACTCTCAATGAGGGTGTGCAAGAAGAAACTAACAGAGGCAATGCTGGTATTGCTAGTAAGGTTCACGGCTGCAATGATGAAGTTGTTGAACCTTCTAGTGGAGCTATTGACTTGATTGGTACATTTCATAATCAAACCAAGTGCATTTATCTGAACAGTAATAATAAAGATGGTGGCACAAACAAGTTTGAATTTGTTCCACATTTGGAACTTTCTTTGAGAAGAACTTGCTCTAGTAACTCAAATTACCAAGGTGCTGAGGAGAGGCCTACACTGAACCATTCTAGTGCATCTGCTTTTTCATGGTGAGTTACTGAGGTTGAAACGCAACTTTATATCGATCGAGAGGCTAGAATGCCAGTTTTTCTTCTTTATTTCCTTCCTTCTCTTTCAACTCCTTTTCATTTTCTGGTTTTATCTTTGGTTAAAATAATTATGTTGGGAACTTACTAATTATCATGATGTTTTCCTAAGTTAGAAATTTCTTTTTTGATAAGTAAGTTCGAAATTTCTTGTTTTAGTATTTCTTGAAGCAGCAATAGATATGATGGTAGCAGTGAGTATGATTGTGGTGGATGGCAGCATTGACATAATAACTAGAATACTCTCCATGATAAAGACCAGACCATGGGAAGGAGCTTGGGAATGTATTTAGACTTAGAAGAACCTTTGGAAAATCTCTAGAAAACAGTCGTGTGTTTTTAATAATAAAATAATACTTGGTCCTTTCATATTAGGTGTACTACTGTATATATCCACTATAAAGATCAATAATCGAATTCGGTTGTCTTTTAAGCATATTTTAAATTGGACATAAGACTGGTGTTAGTAGAAGCCTTGACAGATCTGTTTTACAATCTATACTTCTATACCAAGGACTGAGTTACACCAGACCAGACAAGATAAACTGATTTTGACGTTATCATCTTTGGGAAGGGTAAAGCCATTATCAATTACTTTTTATTAATCTCCTTAATGAGTTATAGGAATTTTGAATAAACAAGTTCTGAGCTTACATTACTGAGTTTTTTTAAACCTGCCTGCAGGTATGATAACAGTAAGATACTGCAACCCCATCTCCCGACACTATCTAGGAATTGGACCGAGTTGGACGTGGGTGGAAGTAAATCCCATGAACTGTCATCTAATCAGCTCTCTCGAAGTCTCAATTGTACTTTTCTTCAGCTCGGTCAGGAAAAATTGACCTCTACCATCATGGGTCCATCCAGGCAAGGTGAACTCAAGTGTCCTAGTCTTCAGCTTGGAACAATTCCTGTCCCAGGGACAAGGTATGATAATAGCTGTGATGGATACAGTCATGTTTTACCAGTGGTGCTTTATAATCAGTCTGGTCCACCCACTGCATGGAGTCCCAAACCAGCCTGCCCGCAAGATCAGTCTCCCCTTCCTTCAAGTACCTTGGTTCAATCCAATCCTGTAATTCAAAACTCAGAACAAGGTTATCACCACTCTGATGAGACTACTGAAAGTTCCATTCACCAGGCTGTACATGAGGATAACAATTTGGAACCTGTGGAAGAACATAGACATGGTTCTTCTGCCGTTGGTCAGACGAGTAGTTTATGCAATGGCCCTGGAGATCAGAGTAAGGGCGTTGCATATGGGAGCAGTTCAAAGGGTATAGATGAGACTGCCACTGCCCCTGAGTGCTGGAATGAAACTGTTCTCTCCATCCATGATGGATCAAGAAGAATGGACTCTCTTCGCTCTAGCCATAGGGAAGCAGCTCTCACAAAGTTCCGACTGAAGCGGAAAGAGCGATGCTTTGAAAAAAAGGTAGCAACCACATATGTTTCATTCATCTGAGTTTCATTCATGAACCTGTGTATAGAATTCCAGTTTTATGCCGATGTTAAATGCCTGGTTTATTGCAACTGACTGTGGGCTCTCTCCATCAACACACCATGATAATATTTTTGTTTCCCAAGAGTTGTTATTCCATTATAGTTGTTCCTGCATTGAACTGCATAAATGTTCTCAACTAGCTTTGAAGCTCCAGTTTTAAGTCATCGCAGATCCTATGACACCATATTCAGAGACCTATCATACCTGAGCTGCTTAGAAGGATACGCACCCCTCCCCCCTTTAGTTGCATGTGATGAGAGTGCAAAAATCATAAACTAATCTTTATGAAAAGGTATTGCCTATTCTTTGACATTGATCTTCTTGGACAGGTTCGCTATCACAGCCGGAAAAGACTGGCAGAGCAACGCCCTCGAGTGAAAGGACAGTTTGTTCGCCAGGTGCAAACTGATCCGTGATTCTGATGGCTTGTCAATGTGCATTTTATCGTATTGCCATGGAAATTGATTAGTTGTTGCTAAGAGTGACATGGGATCTCTTGTATTGCTGAAGCTAAAGATTAGGATGATAGTGAGAGAGCTGAATGGTTACAAGTTTCGGCCAGTGTTGGCAGAGTTCTGAATATAATTTTTGAACAACATAAAAGGGTAGTTTTGTAATTATGTAGTATGGTTTCCCGGGCTTTTGATGTCACCTCTTGTTAATGCTTTCATGCTTACCAGATAGCAGAAGTGTATATAGAAGACAGCTTTAATTATACGATAACTTGCTTTGACAAGTTGAATACTAGTTGATATTTTGAAAGTTATATTCTTGTTTGCTATTTTGAATGATCTTTGCTTTACATCTTTTCTTCAGCCAGCTTTAACGCAAGGGCTTGCCGACATCCTATTTTGTTGAATGCTGCAGCTCATGTGTTCTGATTCAGGAAGAGACAAGCATCAGGCTTTGGTTCAATAAGGGTGAGGGGAAGGGGAAAAAAAGTTTATGATATGATAACAATGGAATGGAACGAGTCCTGATGTGTATTCAACTTTCAAACATTTGCTGAAAGTAATGAAAGGAGTGGTGGTAATCGAGCAGCTATATGGTCGGTAGCCCACGTCCCCTATACTTCAGCGGACGCTGACAACAACGTGGGCGTCTGCTTACTTTCCTCCTCCTAAGCTGCACAAGAATTAAATGTTAAAACGAAAGGAAAATGCTTTGGTGCTAGATGGGAGGATGCTCAATTTAAAATGACCATAAATGTCATGAATGTCCAATTAGAAGAAAACAAAACATGGCTATTAGGACGAGATAGGTATCTAGAAATCTTATTTATTCTAATACTAATAAATGAAGGATAAGAAACGACTTGGCCACCAAGAAAAGTAATTTAAAGATTTTTGCAATTATGCATGAAGTTCTCCATAAACAAAAACTAGTTTGCAGAGTGGATGGTTCAAACACATGGTTGGAGATAAAATTAAGTTCATCTATCTAACATCCAAAGATTAAGGACGTGGTATTTGAAACAACTCAAAAGGAAAAATCGTGGGCATAGATAAAATTTATAAAGAATCTTATCCCACAACCAAAGATGTGCTACTTGTTGAAGGTCTGTTGTGTTTGGGTCGTGGGGTATTTTGAACTATTCTTTGAATAGTAATGATAGAATATTGAATAGTAGTGAATAGTAATAAAAAGTAGGTAAACAAAAAATAATAAAATAATGAATAATAGTGAATACCTCCATACCCTACTAAATATAATCCAATTATGTGATAAAGGTTTTATAATTGATTTTTAAAAGAGACAAGTGTATTATTATGAAAGAATATTACAACAATGTTTGCTTCATTGCAATAAGAAACAATAATGTTTATACGATTGAATTTGAAGAATTAATTTCACAAGATGCTATTTACTTTTGAGTCCTTCTATCTAGCTACCAACATTGCATGCCACTGCTAACATGTTTTCTAATTTTTTTTGGGAGTTGCTACAGATACAAAGAGATCTCACTGTGAGTGTGCCACATCTACTCACTTTTTTTTTTCTTCTTTCCCCTTCCCGTGCGTCTCCCCCTCCCTGTGCATCTCCTTCTCCTCCTCCGCCCTCTCTGTTGCCGCCATAGTGGTCGGGGACCACCTTAGGGCCGCCAGAAGCCGTCGTTGTCTCCCCTCCCCTCACGGCAGTGCCTCTCCAGTGCATTTATGAGCTACCGTGCATGGGAGCTCCCATCCCCCTGTCGAACAGTGCCGCTTGGATCGCCAGCGGATTCTGCTAGTCCTGAGGTGGTCCCTGACCACAATGGTCGCCATGGGGAGGCGGAGGCAGCGAGCAAAAGGGGGAGGAGGGGAGGGGAGACGCATGGGAGGAGGAAAAAAAAAAGCGACATGGCACACTCACTGCCACCCCCCTGGTGGGTGCTAGCAATCTCCCCTTTGTGAAGGCTCCACCGCCCGTCCTCCTACGTCTTCTCTCTTACCACCGACGAAAGCTTCGTCTCTTGCCACTGGAGAGCTGTTTTTATTCACCCTTACAAATTATAAAAATTTCAGATTGTGTAGTGCAACTTTGTTCAAAACTCTCTCAATGTATTGTCCAAATATCTTTTCGTTATCTTTTGCTTCAAAGATTTGTTCTTTTATGAAAAATATGCCCCGACCCCAAAGATCATGTCTTTCGGAAGCTTATACTAAGTTTATCAGTAAAATTGATATTTTCTAGATTTGTGAAATTGTTCTTGGTAGATGCCTGTATTCGATTTTCTAGTTGTGGTATTAATTTAGTTGTATTTCCTGCTGATGTTCTTGTTATATTTTTTGTGTTAGTGTTAGATTCTTTACATACTTTCTTTTAATTGTGAAAATAATATAAGTAAATTCAAATTTGATTGCTATCTCTTATGCTGGCAGTAAGAGGAAGCATGCATTTAGCACATTAGGCGGCTTCTAGTATTAATTCAACTAGCATCTTAATGTGTTAGGTGTGTTTTGAGATAAAAGTAGCAACTTTTATTTTTTATTTATTAGGAAAGGAGGAACTGAAGTGTTGGTGAGCAATATGTGAATTTGTTTGAGTTTCAAGGGGAGTCTAATCTTTTAAGAGAAATTCTTTTCAGTAGCCGTATACTAATTTGTTTGATGATTCCATACTCGACTAATTTGTTTGATTTTGACATTATCATCATGAGATTTGCCTTTACTTATCATGCATTTACATGGGCTCTCTCTCTCTCTCTCTCATAGACATGGCTGGATGCTGAGTGTTTGTTTATTGAGCTGTGCTACAGATCAGCCATTCATGGCTGATCTGTAGCACACATGTCGTGTTTACTTTTTGTTTTAATCACTCTCATCCCTCTCATCTCTCTCTTAACAGCTCCATCTCTCTCATCTCCTCTCTCTCTCTCATCAGCAGCTCTCTCATCATCTCTCTCTCATCTCCGCTCTCTCTCATCTCAGTCTCTCTCTCATCGTCTCTTTCTCTCATTTCCGCTCTCTCTCTCATCGTCTCTCTCTCTCATCTCCTCTCTTTCTCTCGTCGTCTCTCTCTCACATCAGCTCTCTCAGAAACGCAGTGTGTTTTGAATTCAGAGATATGCTGTTTAGATGATGCCACGTAGGGTGTGCAAAAAGGATGATCTAAATAGTGGCTGCTCCCAATATTATTTCTTGTTTATTTTGCCAAATGGTCACGGTCTTCCATCTTTGATCAACTTTTAGACTTTGATTTACCTTCCTGCGAAGCTCTCTCATCCAAAATCCTAAGCTGCTTACCTGATACGGGAGTGCCCTAGTGTGCATAGCCGCAATAGTACACAACCTTTTCTTTCACGTAAGAAATCCTTTTGCCCTTATTTTCTACCCGTATATCTCACATGCTTGTGTATGTGTCATTCTTAGTTGTAATAGCCTAATGGGTGAAGAGTAAGATGAAAGGCCACCCAATCCTTTTACATCGATTTCACCGACTCAAGTATAATACACATTGGTCATTTGGATATCTTGGAGTGTTTGGTATTTCCATTTAGTTAATGTATTGTTTATTTGTGTATTATAAGAATATCATGGTCCAGTAAACCCATACACCTGACATTTATGATGCCACCAAATATATATCCAAATACATATCTGTGACGTCTCTAGGTTCTGCTTAGGATTTGGTAGACTATGATGCGTCGAGACATGCAATACAAGGTTATCTACCCCCATTCATGACAGATAAAGATGCAATATACCTAACATGCATCTAACAAGATGCAATATTTACAGAAGATAATTTTTTTCTTGAGCAATACTATGCACCATATATAACATATCCCAAAATTAACATAAGTAAACTTATAAAATATAACAACTGACGTCCAAAAGTCATTGTACTTGACCAAAATGTCTGTAATGTCATTAGTACTAGAGACAGGGCTCTTAATGTACATAATAAAACTAACAAAATAACCACTAGGCTAGCCTAAGGAGTAGCTTGCGCAACTCGGCCAGGATACCCATAATCCTATCCAAAAACTGGAGTATTGATGTGATGAGCTACTTGTGGTTGTGTTGTGGTTTGGTTGACCTAGTTCAGATGATCCTCCACGGGTCCTCCTAAGCCTGACACATGGTCTACTATTAGGGGAGAATGGTAGTTGGAACTATCAAGTGAGATTTGATTATAAATCTCAGTAAGTTAACAACTAACTTGAATTAAGTTTATAGATGCATGCATGTATGATAGTAAAAAGATATGAATGCTAACGTGAACATGACTGAATATGACATGGCTTCGCAAATAGTATGACATGTGCTGACATAACCTGGAAATTGACATGAACTGAATTGATTTGAAATAAACATGACGTGAACTAAACATGAACTTGGAATTTTGTTCCCATAAATAAATTGGTTAATTAAAGATGACATGTGGATGCTACACCTTCACTATAGCTGAACCACTTTAGGGCAAAAATCAACACTTTGTTGCATACTTGACCTTCAAACACACTTTTAGGCTTAAACTGATTTCACCGAATTCCAAAAATCATATCTTAGGTTCTAAGATTATGCTAAGATATTAAAATATACATTTCATAACAAACATAAACTCCTTGTATCAATAAACATGCCAAAACATTAAGTCTCAAACAACTTTTTGATGCATTTAGAACTATTCCCTTTCCAATAATTCCAAGGACTTCGAAAGTCCATAAACATTTTGTTAACATGTTAATGAGTCAATCCTAAGAAATAGCATACTTGAACAAACAAGTCAAAAACCACAAAATTCTATTATTATTATACCATTGTCATTTTTATCAAAATTTCATTAATATGCTATTAAGTTTAATTTAGATTATTATTATTATTATTATTATTATTGTTATTAATGTTATTATTATTTGTATCTTTATTATAATAGGATGAGTATAGTAAAAATACTTTAACTTTCACATTCTCCATCATCTCTCAAACGTTACTCATTTTGTAACCGACAAAATCAGAAGGAGCAATTTCTTTTAAAACTCTCCTTATTCCCTAGAAATCCTCCTAAAATTGCAGCAATTATCCTCACAGCAACAATCTCTCCATCGTCATGCAACAACGTCCTCCCACGGCAACTTAACAAACTTGAAACCTCAACTCAGTCGAGCTCCACCACAACGCCATGAGAAAAATCATGGAGCAACTCAAAGCACTCACCTAGCCACCTATTGAGAACCACGACAACAATAGTAGCTTCATCCTTCTCACGACTCCTCAGTGGCTCTTCATAATGGTCACGACAGCAACCATCATACATGTCGAATCCACCACCAGGTTGTAGCCTCGCCTCAGTCCATGTCCCACCTAGCCACTGGCATCCCTCTGTGAGGCACCATGGTTGCACCATTCGAGCTAGGGACACCAAGCCACAAACCCAAACAGTACACAGGAAAATCGAGAAGCCATCTTGTTGAAAACCATCGAGGAAGTCACAGAAACTGCCGCCAGAAGCTTCCTGTCACTCTAGATCTATCGCACTATCTCGGTAAGCCCACGACCACCGTCTTTCATTCTCTTCCTCGGCTCTGTTGCTTCTATCAAAATAAAGGGACCTTATTATGAAGGGACCTTATAATAACATATATAGAAACTAGGGTTACGGGAGGGAGGCGTATATGTTATTAGTATTTATTTAGATTTCTTGTAAAATCAAACAATTATGATATTTAGCCAATTTACGAAGTTGATTGTTTTTGCATAAGGATTTTAATATTAAATAACCTATTTTTATGAATCGAATGTTTTACCAATGATTTTATAAACTTACATAAAAGAATATACATTTAATGATATTGGAAAGATTAGATATTATATTAGTATTTAAATTTTAGCAGTTTAATCTGATTCAATTTGTTTTATTAAACGAAATCCTATTTTTTACTTTGATAGATTTGTCATAATTATGTTACTAAGTTGTGAATTGAAAATAAAGAAATATGTTAAGAATATTTAATATGATATTAGTATAATTAATTATTAGATTTCTTATAAGATTGAATAATTATGTTAATTATAAGAAAATTAAAATCTATTTTAAGAATTTAGATTTTTACGACTTGTTAAATATAGCTTAATTATTCTACTAAATTATAATTTTAAAGTGAAATATGTTATCAGTATTTTATTAGTTTTATGATATTAGTATTTAATGTTTTTGTATGAAACATAGTATGTATTAAATTATTCTCCACGATATGTATTAATCCAGCAAAATATTATGACATGCTTTTCTAGAAATATTAGTGACGATCCATACTTTGTATAGTTAACGAGCTACGAAGGAAATTTAGGAAGCAACGCCACGAGGTAAGTAATTTGATCACAAATTAAGATCATCACATTTCAGCTTATATAAATTATTATTACAACCAATTCTTTGATAGCCATTTTTATGTGCCACTCATGTCATATGCAAGCATGTCATCAAGCACAACACATGATTATGTCATTCAGCATCATGTTTAGAGTTAGAAATTTACAGTTATTTATATCAGTATGTATATCATGCACCTTACGTCGCATAAGACACATAAGCTATCTTAAATTCAAGTGAAAAATAAGATCAGATCAGTTAATCAGTGAATCAGATAGTCATTCAGATGCATGGTACCAATGCAGTTTTAAGGTGGATGTGCGAGCCACAGACTCAAGCGTGGTCCACCATAGTATGCCAGAATATTATTAGCAGCTCCCCTTGCAACCGCGGGACATGGGCTAGTGCATAACCTTGCACACAGGGTTAAGTATGTTAGCCAGTCAGATTAGTCAATTAAATCAAATCAGTTAGTTAATTTAGATAAATTAGTTCTACATAGAATAAGCATCGGCATAAACAATCATGATTTAAGCTATAAGTATGAAAATTCTTATATTTATTATGTTTACGTTGTGATGGATATCTTACTGAGTTTTCGACTCATTTTAGTTTATTTCATATTTTTAACCACTCAGGTGAGGATGACCAGTACGAGCAGGTGGATCAGGTTTAGATGGAATCATGGAGCAATTGGATTTAGTTATAGGCTTTAATTATTTATTTAGTTGGATTTATTAATTATGAGAAACATGTGACACTCCTAGCAAACGGGAAGGGGGAGTTACAAGGATAAACAATTATCTATGGCATATCAATAATTTCAACAAGAGCCAAAAATTAACATTAAATAATTTATACATTTATTGAACAATAAAAACATGCACATAAGAGAAAATAAGATTTCAGATTTTTTTAATAAATAATAATATAATATTATTATAAATCTTACCTGTCCGAGTCTAAACCGGATCAGTTGAGGAACTTGGGCCGAAACCTGGTTCAGTGTATTGGTCAGACACCAGTTGGGTCGGGCTGATTGTATAGGCCCTTTCATTTGTGTTGGGCCTTTTGTATAGGCCCGACTCCTTTGGCCTTTTTTTGTTTCAATTATTACCAAATCTCATAGCCGTTATAGAGGCGCCGACGAGGATATTGCTATGCAAATTTTATATATGAGAACTGAAACAATAATTTTAAATTCTCAAACAACAACATGAATTTTCGCTCTAACCGAAACAAGAATAACATTGGTTTTTAGCCACAACACCAATTTGAGAGAAGCATGCGGAGGCCATATAAAATCAAAACACATTTATTATATCTATGCGATATATTTTATCGAAACCATATAAAATATCTATAACCTGTAGCTCTGATATCACATGTTAAATGTTTTAACATGAAACATAAAATCTTAGGATTTTCGATTTTCTATGATCCATGATAATAAATAATAACAATTAGAAAGCATACATCCCTTTATCACAGTTTGATAGAGATATGAATTGACTATGAGAAAAGGATCACCTTAGCAACTTCACCTACAAGTCTCCTGATGGCTAGATCCACAAATTATGTTATAGGTGAGAACCCTTTAACCTCTAAGTGTTATTTATAGATATTTGGCCATCATGAAATCTTGAGATATTCGTGTCCCACTATGATTAAATCTAGAGGTATTCTTGTCCCAATATGATTCATTATATTAAATGATAATATTTGAACTAATATAAACCCATTAGGACATGGGTGTGTGGGATATATAGTTTTAATAAAACTCTTACATGGAGGCCCTAGAACAGCATGTGGGATGGCAATTGCCAAAGGATCGATGGGGTTCATTGGTCGTTCCTGGAATTCTCACAGGTACTTCTGGAATTACGATTGCTACTTTGCTTGGCATTGGTTTTGGATTGGGACAATGTTATTATTTTCCTTATTTATACCATTCACTTTATCTTCTTGATGTGGCACTACAATACGATGCTACGTGGCTTGTTAAAAATTTTAAAAAAGTTAAAAATACGAACTTAAAAAAGTAGAGAGAATCTAAAATTTTAATTTTTAATTTTTTTAGATGCCATTTTATTTTGAATATATATTTTTAAAATTTTTTAATAAATTCGGTGTCACCACATTGTAGTAACACATCCAAAATGAGTAATATAAAATAGGGGGTATAATAGCATTTTCTATTGGATTGAGGGTGCTGAAACACTGCATGTACAACCAACCTGCATTTCGGAATCTCAGAACTTATCGTATTCGTATTTGCCCCTGTTTTAGTTGCCAAATTATGTGGCGGTGCCTCGATCACTATATATAGTTTTCCTTTTGTCTTGTTGAAGCATGCAGGTGAATAAGCCAATTACAAAATGCCACTTCATTTAAAAATAATTTTAATTTTACATGACTACCCTTCATCTTAAATACGTAAAGTGTAGAATAGTTATAGACTAATTATAGATTTATTATTTTACTTGAAACCGAAAAATAAATAAATAAAAAGGATTCAATCAGCGCCTAGATTGTGTGATAGAGTAAATGCTGTTTGAACCGAAGAAGTACCTATGATTTTGACCGATACTTTTTTTTTTTTAATTTCTTTTAATAATTAAGGAAGTGAATATTATAGCTCATTAATTAGTTTCTTATGCTAAACATCGATCCTGCGCATGCACGTTGTTGCGATCAAGTACATTTAAGCGTACGTATGAAATAATGCATGTTAATTCCTACAATATTTCGTTTAGTGCTGCAATGTTGAGTCTTAAGTTGAGAATAAGTACGGACGAATTTGACTACGTAGTTGATGCACTATACACTCCCTCTAAGTGCTTTTTTTTTTTTTTTTTTTTAGAAAGAAGATGGTGTCCCAATTTTATTAATTGCCCCCACTTATGATGGAGGAATATCATGTTAACAGATCAAGATCCATGGGTTATACAGATATTTAAAGAAAAAAAAAAGTCCCATGTATCGAACTTAAAAAGCAACCTAACATTAAAGCTCAGATCTAACAAAAAAATGAATAATCCAGAAAGCAACCTGCGAGAATAATCCCCCAAGCTATTCCAAACAAGATTAGACCTTTCCGTCCCTTGTTTAGCCAACCAATCTGCCACTTGATTTTCTTATCTGAATATATGTTTTATGGAGCAAGTCATGGACGCCCTGATATCATTGATTTCGGCCTCCCAGAAGTCCTCCAAGTACCACACCTCGCATCTTCTTCGGTTCGACCATGAAACTACAGCTAAAGAATCAAGTTCAATTTCAACACAATTTAAATCCAAAGAGATACAAACCTTGAGACCGTGGAGGAGGGCTAATAATTCAGCTTTTATTATTGAATCCAACTCCAACATGAGAAGCAAAAGCATGAACCAATTTGCCACGATCGTCTCTAATGATACCACCCACACCAGAAGAGTCTGGATTGTCAAGACTGCTACCATTTGTATTTAGTTTGAACCAACTAGTCTGAGGTCTTGTCCAAGTAACTAATCGGCACCTACGAATTATAGGGGTGACAGTATAAATATTTAACCATTGAAGCACCTACACATCAAAGTTAGACAAACAAGAAATTTTATGCGAGTCTTATTGATTCATCATGTATATCTAAATTTTTTAATTTGATTTATTATGTTGTATATACTTTTAAAAATAGTTTTTTTAATATCATAATATGGATTTTCATGGATCTTTGTCTTTGCATTTTATTTAAAAATTAAGTTGAATAATATGGACAAGTCAAAAACTTTGAATCATAAACATTATTAGGACTAGATTTCAAAATAAAAATTAATTGAACGATTTTTTTCAAATTTTAATATTTAACTTAAGATAAGGTTTCGAAATAAATTAATAAACGATGACTTTCTTATAAATTATTTGCTAGTCCATGTATTGAGAATGAATATGATAATTAATGATATTTATTTGTTGAAAGAACATTGAGATCAATTGACATGTTCAATATTTTTATTTTTTATTTCACATTTAAACTTGAAAGTACTTCCTGTATAATTTACACACGCTTTTAAGTATTTTTTAATTTTTATTATATGAAAATTTTTATATATCAATGAATCTAATATATAGCACATATCAATTAAGAAACTTGGATTGCAATGCCAAAAAGTAGTAGTATTCATGAGTTTTTTAAAACGGATATTTTGTATTAGAGCATTAGCATTGGTCTATGTAAAATGCATATGCAAAATTACCTCTTTTGCATAACCATTTGACCATTTGCATATGCATAAGTAAAACTCACACATTGGCTTATGCATATTTGAGACCAAATAATAATAAAATATTATTTTTTTATTATTATTAATTTTTTTCTAAAATCAAAATTTTTATATATATTTTGTAATTAGCATCCACTATATACATTTGAGATTAATAATACAAATGCAATAATAAAAAATATAATTTTTTTATATATATTATATTAAAAATATAATAAAATGAAAAAATATATATAATATATTATAATAATAAAATGAATGTGTATGTGAATATTTGTTGTGTTGTTGAGGGAGGGAGAAGAGGAAAAGATTGAGAGAGAGAATGGAAGGAGAGAGAAAAAACAATTAAAATATGTTTGATGGAGTGAATAGTTGTTATCCAAATTTGGATAACAACTGTTTACTGCTAACCAAACTTATGCATATGCATAAGCTAATGTGGATGTTTTTTGAATCATATTATACAAATATGACTTTGCATATGAATATGTATAGACCAATACTAGTGCTCTTAGCTAGCTAGGTATTTGGCATGATTATGCTTCAGAAATAATTATTAATTATAGGATATATAATATTTTTGCATCACTTAGGTTATGCTTGGGAGGTGAGATGAGAATTTTGTGTTTTGTTTTAAAATTTAAAATATTATTTTTTAATTTTGAGATTTGAAAAAGTTAAATTGGAATTTGAAAAAGTTATATTGAGATTTGAAAAAGTTGAATTATTTATTATATTTTGTATGGGGATTTGAAAAAGTGTAAAGATGAGATGAGATGAAGATGAAAATTTTTAATGAAACATGTTTTCCAAACATAACCTTAAAATCTGGCACGTCAAATTGCTCTTTGTACTTCTTCTTGTACTATACTCAGAGCAATTTGTCAATTCATGTACTTGCATTGTCAAGAAAGGAATTGGGAAAAGTCGGCTGTAGAGTTTTATCACCTTTTAACGCTGGGTTGGGTAATAAAAGTGTTTGAGATTGTTTGTGAATAGTAATAAAAAATAGATAAAAAATAATAATAGAATATTAAATAATAATAAAAAATAAGTAAAAAATAATAATAAAGTAGAGAATAGTAATAAAAGTGTTTGAAAGTATTTCAGAGTACTTCAGTACCCAAACAAAGCATCTAGATATATAGTATACATAATTAATTAATTATCAAAATCAAGTGCCAGTGTTGTACCAAAATAATGCATCACATTCTTAGATTACAATAAATCTTCCCAACCTCCCAATACTCCACACTCCATCTTTTTAAAAAAAAAAATTTAATTTTTTTATTAAATAATTTTTATATGACTAGTGAATAAAAAATTTGAAATAGTTTAAAAAAAATAAATTCAAAAAAAAATTTTAAAAAAATATTAAAAAATATTAAAAAATGTGGAGTGTGGAGTGTGGATGAATAGTAAGAGGTTGTATAGCAAAATCCGAATAGTTAAATGATTTCAGATATTTTTTGAATAATAATAAAAATAAATAATAAAAAAATATTATTAAATAAATAATAATAATAATAATAATAAATAAATAATAAATAATAACAAAATATTTTGAAAATACTGCACTATGAAAGGAAATTTAGCTTAGTACGGTACCTATTTAAATTAGTAGTACTCCCCCTGGCTCTCGAGTCAGAAGTGTACGTTTTTAATTATTATATAATTATAAAATTTTATAATTTTGACGTGTCATTCTTTTTCAATAAGAATCAGAATTCTAGACATTCAAAAATATATGGAATTAAATATATATATAATATATATATATATATATATATATATTTATATATTTTGGTACATGCATCTATCGGTAAAGTGAACTCTCTCGATCTGTTCAGCATTATTCCTTTATTTATATATATCGGTGATACTTTGCGATCTGAGTAGTATTTATGTCAAATTAATTAATTAATTATTTTAATTTATATTTTTTTTATCATTTTAATTTTTTTAAAAAAATAATACATTAATAGATACTTTTTTAATGATTAAGTAAAATTAAAAATTAAAAATTAAAAAACATAAAATATCAAAATAAAAAAATAAATTAAATAGGCAAAGTAGCGTTTAAATGTATCCTTCGGTACACTTCTCGGTGCATGTGGAGGCATTCTCATTTTTCAGCATTTGACTTTAATTCTGTCGTACCTTTTCAAATAGAGAAGTGCTATCCTATCGGAGTAGTGCCGCTCTATTTGACCAATAGTTATTTTATAATTTTTTTTATTTTTTTATTTATTTTTAAAAAATAAAAAAATATATCGATATATTTAAAATTACTTTTTTATTATTAAATAAAAAAATGAAATAAAAAAAATAATCTCACTGAGCGTTCAAATAGAGCGGTAGCTTTTGGGCCGCAGAGTAGTGTTTCTCTTCCAATATCGAAGCTTTGCGGAAGATGATCAAGTAAACTAGCAAAATAATTAGGTTGTGAAAAATGGGAAATGTGCATCATGAATCATGCCGCTCTAGTGCATAAACGTCTATACATACAATGACGTACGAATTATCACAAAATAATTCAAGATGGTAGGGACCGGGCCTATAAATAGTACTTGGGATGAGGTTTCTTAGAGCGTACTGAAAGGTTGAGTAATATTTTCCAGTAACTTAAGGGTGATCCCCTCGCATGCGCTGACTCGCTAGCTTGGGGAAGAAGATGATCATCAGTAGTATGAAGACAGCATTAAGGATAATTTTCCTTGCGGTGTTTCTTGGGTGGCTCATAGTTTGGGTTCTTTTGCCAACCAAAACATACAAGCAAGCATGGACTCCCACCCTAAACAGCAAGCTCAATTCAACATATTTTGGAGAACAAGGTTCCCTAACTGCTTATTTCTGTAATAATTTTTGTTTTTTCCTGGTCACTAGCTTAATGTTTTCCGATGCATTCAGTTCTTTTTCTTAGAATCATGCTAAAATTAATGATATGATCAATATCCAGGGACAAATCTTCTGCTTTTTACATTTCCCATGATATTTATAGCAGTTTTGGGCTGCGTTTATCTCCACGTTCAGAACAAATCAAAGAATACGAACTCCAAAAGGTTACCTTCATCTCTTATGAATTGTTCAGCCACTACTTCTTTTTCTTCGGCCCATCCATTTTTTTCCCAACTCATAAACAAAAGATGAATGCTTTTACCCTGATCTTATGACCCATATCGAGCGACAAAATTGACATATTCTCATGTATACCTTAACTGATTGCAGAGTTGTTACAAGCAATCGTTTGACCTTTTGGAGACGTCCGGTGCTTGTGATTGCTCCTCTTGGAATTGTTACTGCAGTGGAGCTTGCTTTTGCAGCCATGTTTGTTGTGCTCTTAATCTGGTCTTTATCCAATTATTTACATGTCAGCTTCGGTCACCTCCATATGCATAAAGCAGGCGAGAAAGTGTATGTAGGAATATTTCTTTCTCTGTTACCATAACAGAACAGAAAGAAAAGGAAGAATAAAGTTTTCTCCAATGCTTTGCATTTACACACCTTTTTACAGTATATGTGTCCCTTTATATAGACACCAGTACAAGAGCAAAAGCAAAAGGGTAAGGCAATGAATAAAAACGGTTACACCAGCTCTGCACTAGCTAGCAGACTACACGACCAAGAAAATATTACTGAATCTTCTTGAGCTGAGGTGGATTTGGCTGAGTAATTTTTCTTGTGCTGTCCTCCTGTGTTGGTTAGGTTGATATTCTTCATTTAAAATTTCAGTAGTAATTAAAACATCATGAAGCTTGGTTTGAAAGTAGATAGAAATTAGATGGTTTGTAAGCCTTGCAGCTAATTTAACGATAACAGCCTGCTAATTTTATTACAAGAATTAAAGTCCTTATAGATCATATATAATTATGATCTCTCTCTTGATTTCTTGCATGCATCTATCATTTTTTTTCCTGATCTCGATTGATCTTCGTCCAAACACTACTTAATTAAGATAATTAAGTAGTGTTCCGTTGTAATTGTATGTCGTTGGCATGCATGCAGGTGGCAAGCAAAGTTTCGAAGTGTATCTTTGAGACTGGGGTATGTTGGAAACATATGCTGGGCATTTCTCTTCTTTCCTGTGACTCGAGGTTCTTCAATATTGCCTCTTGTTGGGCTGACATCAGAGTCTAGCATCAAGTATCATATCTGGCTCGGTCATGTTTCAATGATTCTTTTTGCCGCACATACCGTAGGTTTCATCATTTATTGGGCCATGACTGATCAAATGGCGCAGGTATTTTATTTTTTTAAGTCTGCAAGCTTTTCTCGGAATTTAATGAAACAATATCGCGCGTGCTGTCAGCTATTAACATGCGTTGATTGTTTGTTGTAAGGTTATACACGCAAAGAACTTCTCTGATCTATCTTTGTACGTGTTTGTCTTTTTTTGTTTGGAATAGAATTCATGCAGTTGTCTTTCTTGTTTGACAGTACTGGTGAGGGATGTGTTCGTAAATTACTTAGATTCCTTCTTGATGATTACTTGCCGAAAGTGATCCCTACTTTTCTTTTAGAAAGAAGAAGGATGAGTGGTTGATGATCTTCTGCATCCTGTCAATATTGGATATTACGTACGGGAAGAAAATATATATCATCTATGAACACATAAATCATCATGTTAATATGTAGGAAAATTGGAGCCTATAGGATTTCAATGCATGCATTAATGCATATTAATTTATAAAGACCCAATTGAATATTGGTGCATGCATGGAAGGTACGTCGTTTTGTAATTTCGAATTAAAGAGTGCAACAGTACTAAACTACAAGTATTAAAAATGTGATTTAAAAAAATATAGACGAGAGAGAATTACAAAAGAAAAGCCCACACACAAACACTTAAATTTATTCCTGGCCTTTTTGTCTGAATTGTAACTATCAATATGGTATTTAAAAATTTCACAGTAATATTTATGATAGTACTAAATATAACCGATCGGTCAACGTGTACCTGTTTGTGCATGTATGTGTGGGCATGCATGCCCGTGCCTGCGCAGATCGATAGAGAGAAGGGCATGCATGATGCATATATATGTGTGGCTTTTTGCTGGGCATTAATTAAAAATTGCGTTTTGGCAATAATGCGTGCAGTTGCTTGAGTGGAGCCGTGATTGGGTGCCAAATGTAGCTGGGGAGATTGCAATAGTATTTGCATTGGCTATGTGGGTTACGAGCTTTCCTCGCATTAGGCGAAAGATGTTTGAGGTTTTCTTCTATACCCATCATCTTTACATTCTCTATATCTTCTTCTATGTATTGCATGTTGGCACTGCCTACTTCTGCATGATCCTTCCTGGGATTTTCCTCTTCATTGTCGACCGATTCTTGAGATTCCTACAGTCGAGACAAAGTGCTAGGTTGGTATCTGCACGCATTCTACCTTGTGACACTGTGGAACTAAACTTCTCCAAGAGCCAAGGTATAAAAACGAGGATTAGTATTATTGAAATAGTAGATTTTCTAACACCATTATTTTGTTTTGTTCGTAGAATCTGACATGCAATTTTTCCTCCCAGGTTTGAATTACAATCCAACAAGCATCATGTTTATAAATGTGCCTAGCATTTCCAAGTTTCAGTGGCATCCTTTCACAGTGACTTCCTGCTGTGATCTGGAGCTAGATAAGCTCAGCGTTGTCATCAAACGCGAGGGAAGTTGGTCTCAAAAGCTTTTCCAAGAACTTTCTTCTCCTATGGATCATCTCAAAGTTTCTGTTGAAGGACCTTATGGTCCTTCTTCATCTCATTTTCTGAGGTGCTAAGTTATAAACTACTACGTACATGCAGTTAGTCTTTTATAATATCATTGATCGATGTGTCTTTGACTTTGAATTGCTTATTAATTTCTCATTTAATCTGATTGGTTTTTATTTTTCTGGCACAAGGCACGAGTCCCTGGTGATGGTGAGTGGAGGTAGTGGGATTACTCCTTTCGTGTCTATAATTCGCGAGATCATTTTTCGAAGCCAAAATGGAAGCTTAAACGTCCCGCATGTTCTTCTTGTGTGTGCCTTCAAGAACTCGGTGGATCTCGCCATATTGGATCTTTTAATTCCTATTTCTGGCGCACCCACTCAAACTTCCAAAATGCAGTTGCAAATAGAAGCCTATGTCACCAGAAACAAAGAGCAGCCATCCATAGATTCCCAGAAGCTCATCCAGACCATATGGTTTAAGCCAGACCAGACAGACTCGCTTATTTCTCCCGCTCTAGGCCCAAACAATTGGTTATGGCTTGGTGCAATAATCTCATCATCATTTGTCATGTTCCTTCTCTTTTTAGGCATTGTCACTCGATACTACATTTACCCTATTGAACAAAACACCAATGAGACTTATAATTTCTCATTCTGCTCTCTGTGGGACATGTTTTTGGTATTTACCTGTATTCTCTTAGTTTCTAGTGCAATATGTCTTCTGTGCAAGAAACAAAATGCAAGGGAAAGGAAGCAAATCCAAAATTCTGATGTGCCAACACCAACAAATTCACCAGGGTCTTGGTTCAATGTTGCCGATAGGGAGCTCGAAAGCCTTCCCCATCGGTCTCTTGTTCAAGCCACCAACGTGCACTTTGGTGTTAGGCCTGATCTTAAGAGTAAGTTACCTCTACTAACACCCAAATATGATCAGAGTAAATGTATCGCCTTAGAATTAATTAGTATGTTCGGTAAAGTACTAATCGATTGTATGTATTGGCATTGCAGAAGTTCTTCTTGAGTGCACAGGATCAGATGTTGGAGTTTTAGTCTGTGGTTCGAGGAAGATGCGACATGAGGTTGCCAAAATTTGTTCGTCTTGTTTGGCGGGAAATCTGCACTTCGAGTCCATCAGCTTCAACTGGTGATGAATTCGAAAGGGGAATGTGTCTCAGTGTCTGTTAGCATTGCAGAAATTCTTCTTTTGGGGCAAAAGATCCAATCTTCGAGTCTTGTAGTTCATGGCACATGAAAAGTAGTGAGCAGCTGGAGGCTAGGTTGCAAATTAATATATGTTCATGATTCACTTCAACAAAAGTATAATCTGCACCTTAGTTTTATTATTGCCAGAGGTTGAACTAGGGAGTTAAATTTGTATGTATTGTCAATCCCAATTAATTAATATATATAATGGGGTCAAATAAATTCAAAATATAATAATGTTGAATCCAAAAACTTCCAAATCTAAGTCAATTAGATTTACGCTCGCCTATATATCCAAATAATTTGAATGGGGGGTAACTAATTAATAGCCAAGAGGGATTAAAGAGGAATATTTTGAGGTACAAAGTAGGCCATGAGTAGCGCTTGATTAATGCTCCTCTACATCTTGGAAACCAGAATTTTTTCCAGTTAAAAATATTCCATCATGCAGCTTAAATTATTTTCAGTCACGTTGTTAAAAATGTTCGATTGTGCTTGATTGCTCCTCTACATCATGGAGAAGACCAGTGCTAGTGAAACTAGGCCCTTTTGGAATTGTGTCTTGGATACAGCTTTCCTTTTCGACCATGTTTATTGCACTTTTGGTTTGGTCTTTCTATTCTTACTTGCATGGTATGTTTCCCATTATATATCACCCAACAGGCAGCACAGAACAGACAGTACGTGTAAGATAAGTTCTATCCTAACTTCACGCTTTTTGCATTCAATACTAATGGCCATTCCATGTTCTTCTCTTGATTCATTTGGCTTTTGTCTTGTCTTGGAAAGAAAGAGAAAGCATAGAAAAAATGGCAAGGAAAGAACCCCATTAATTTCCTTAGTATTTGTTTCGTTTCCCTGTACCCTCTGAGAACTTTTTTATTTTTTAGTTCAGTAAAAAAAATCCATCATTTATAATAACTAACCAGACAGTTCAAACACAATTATTCAAAAAGCAATTAGAAGATGGATCAAGAGGTTTATAGAATGATAAAAGCTAAAGGTGTAGTAAGGGTTGGTGAGCGCATAAAAGGGCACCTTTTTTTTGGGACGAGACCCAATTTTATTGAACTCCTCAGAGGAGAAATACCGTGAAAAGTGAAAACAACTCTAACCCAAAAAAATATACATATATGAAAATTCAAAGACTGTTTTGAGAACTAAAGAGCAGGCCTAGCATTAGAAAGCTCAACTCTAATGCTAGGCCTCGTTGGGAACATGTGTTTAGCCTTTGTCTTCTTTCCGATAACTCGAGGATCTTCAGTTTTGCAGCTCATCGGGCTCACGTTGATCAATTATCATATTTGGCTAGCTTGGACATATTGTGTTAACCCTCTTTGCGGCTCACGGCTTAAGTTACATTAGGAATGGTCATGTGGGCAACTAGGTTTACACGTCTAAGGAGAGAGCTTTTCGAGTTCTTTTTCTATACACATCATCTCTATATTATCTTTGTTGTTTTCTATGCGCTTCAAGTGGAGTTATTCTATTCGTTTGTTACTGTGTTGATAAGTCTTGGAGTCTTGGCAACTGTTGGAGTTGGCTTCGTTTGGTTACCAAACCAAACTTAACTCATCTCACTCATCATTACAACTTTTTCAAATTTTAACACAAAATATAATAAACAATTCAACTTTTTCAAATCTCAAAATAATAATAATATTAAAAAATAATATTCTAACAATATTTTATCATTTAAACTCAATTCAACTTAACTCAGTTTAACATCTAAACACACCAGATCCTTAACATGCCATTTCAAGCTAATGAGAGGTGCAACAACCATAAGTTTGTCTCTTATAATTAGAAACTTCCTGGCAGCAAGGTCCTTGATGAAAATATTAGCACACTGATTATTAGTGGAAATGTAATTAATTACAATATCCTTATGAAGAACCTTCTCCCTAATGAAATGATAATCAATTTCAAGATGTTTAGTCCTTGCATGAAAAATTGGTTTATAAGCTAATGTAATAGCACCCAAATTGTCCCACCATAGGCGAGGAGGAGCAAGAAATTGATATGTAATTCCTATAATAGCATCCTTAACCAATATAATTCAACTATTGCAATAGTCATAGAGCGATATTCTGCCTTTGTGCTTGACCTAGACACCACAAGTTGTTTTTGAACTTGCCAAGAAATCAGATTTTGGCCAAGGAAAACACTGTAGCCACTGGTAGACCTGCGATCAATCTGGATCTTCTACCCAATCTGAATCACAAAAGACTTCTAAATGAAGTGGTCCCAATGTAAGGTAGAGTCCAAAGTCTATTGTACCCTTCAAGTATCTTAATACACGTTTGGTTGCAATGAAATGTGCAGTAGTAGGACAATGTAAAAATTGACATAGTTGATTCACAGAGTAAGATATATCAGGTCTTGTCTATGTACAATACTGCAAAGTCCCAACTATATGTCTAAATTTTGTTAGATCAAGTAGTGGATCCCCATCAAACTTGGTGAGTTTCTTACGTGATGTACAAGGTGCAGGATAAGGTTTAGCCCCCACCATATTTACTCTGTCCAGCAAATCTACAATGTATTTGGCTTGATTAAGATGAATCTCCTTATCATCTCGATGAACATAGATGCCAAGGAAGTAGGACAAGTCACCAAGGTCTTTCATTTTGAACTTAGTTTGTAGACTGCCAATTAACTTAGTAATCATTGTTAAATGAGTTCCTGTGACAATAATATCATCCATATAAATGAAAATGAAAATATGAACATCAGATTGATGAAGCATAAACAATGAGGTGTCAACCAAGGAACCTTTAAATCCAAGGTTAAGAAGGGATTGAGTTAACCTATGGAACCAAGCACAAGGAGCTTGTTTAAGCCCATAGAGAGCCTTGGTGAGTTTACACACATGATTAAGCAACTTTTGGTTAATGAACCCAATAGGTTGCTCCATAAATACTTCTTCATTTAGGTATTCATGCAAAAAATTATTGGATACATCAAGTTGATTGGCCAACCAATGGTGATAGTAAGGGATAATAAAAGTTGAATTGTAGAAGACTTAATAACAGAGCTAGAGGTGTCTGTGTAGTCAATTCCATCTCGCTACTCAAACCCTTCGGCTACTAATCTAGTCTTATACCTTGCAATGGTGCCATCAGGCTTTTGCTTTAGCTTAAATACCCATTTATTTCTTATAACATTTCTATCTTGTGGTCTTGGACAGAGGAACCAAGTTCCATTTTCCTACAAGGCCTGGAACTCACTTTCCATTGTAGCAAACCATTTAGGATTTGACATAGCTTGGGCAAAGGTGTGAGGCTCACGAGATAATTTGGCAACCAACATTGCTTTTAATGGATGCTTAATGGATTTGGTAGAGAGATAAAGGTGGTAGTCTTTGAATTCTTTTGGTTTAAGATTTCCTATCATGGATTGAGTAATGATATGGGGTGAGCTTATTGCTGGTTGTGAAAACATTTGAATAAGAGAGGTTTTAGTAGCTGGTTGAAGGAAGTGATTTTCTGTTTGCTGAGTAGGAGAGGCAGTTGCTAAAGGTTCAGTATCCAATTCAATGGTTGAGATACTCTATAGATTGGATTGTGCAAGTTCTATGGGTGTAAGGGAGTTTGGTGGTATCTATATGATTTGTTCCTAAGCTAATGGTGCTAAGAGAGTGGCACTGAGATGGTCAGAGGTAGTATTTATTGAATAAAAATGAGAAGGTAAAAGAATAGTACCTCTTTGGGAAGATGCTTCTCGAGCAAAAGCTGTAGATGCAAGTTGATCCTATGGTGGGAACCTTAGCTCATCAAACACCATATGCCTTGAGACATACACTCTGTGAGACTAAATCAAGACATTTCTAATCCTTTTGATTTGAACAGTAACCCAGAAAGACACATTGTTTGCTTTGAGACTCTAGTTTGTACTTGTTATATGGTCTCTTAGTGGGTAGTTAGGCAAACCTGAAGATCTTGAGGGTGGTGGAGTTTGGTTCTTGATGAAATAGCTTAGTGAAGGGTGATGAAAATTTAAGTGTGGCTGTTGGCAGCCTATTTATCAAATAGATAGTAGTGTGAAGAGTTTCAACCCAATAGGTCATAGGGAGATGAGATTATTCAAAAAGAGTAACTCCAGTTTCAATAACATGTCTATGTTTTCTTTTAGCTATTCCATTCTGTTGGGATGCATGTGGGCAAGTTAATCTATAGTAAATTCTATGATCAGCAAGATACTTAGTGAATTGAGTTGATGTATACTCTCCTCCACCATCTATTTGGAGTCGTTTAATTTTGTTTGAAAATATATTTTTAGTCGCACACTTAAATTTGACAAAGGTCTCAAACACCTCGATTTTGTGTTTTAATGGGAATAACCAAGAGTAATGAGAGTAGTCATCAATAAAAAGTACAGAAAACTTGTAATCATTTATTGACAAAATAAGTGATGTCTATACATCACTATGAACAAGCTCTAAAGGACATGATTAGTCTCGAGTAGACTAGGAAAAAGGGAGTTGTTTGCTTTTTACACTTTGACTTTACATAAAGACTTATTTAGAGTTAAGTTGGACATAGGCAACTATTTGGTCTTAACAAGGTGTTGCAAAACTTGAGAGTTTGGACGCCCCAATATGTTATGAAAAACTGCCACAGAAGTCCTTATTCCCAATAATGCCATGTGTGCTTTGGTTTTATTTTTGGCTAGAGGGTTTAGCTGCACAGGATACAAACCATCTCTACTGGACCCCTACAGAAGGATCTTCCCGGTGAGGTTGTTCTTCACAACAAAATGAGTGTCGATTAGTTTAAAATAACAATTATTATCCTGACAGAATTTATTGATAGAGAGGACCTTAGTTAAGGCTTTAGGACAATGTAAAATATCATTAAGATGGCAAAAGAAATTTTTAGAATGAAAGGTAGAAGAACCTATGTGAGCAATGTGGAGTCCACTACCATTGCCTACTACAACTGTATCATTTCCTTGGTATGGTTGTTGCAAGGTTAGCTGATTCAAGTCTGCAGCAATATGGTTGTTAGCTCCACTATCCACAAGCCATTCTTCATTGTTTTCATGCATATAATTTGATTAGGCAGCTATAGTAGCAAGTTCATTTGGTGTATGGCGACCTTGGAATGCATAGTCCATGCGGTGGAAGCAAACGAGGACTTGATGATTGTTTCTACCACATATTTGGCAAGGGACATGGTGAGTGATAGTAGTGTTTTGTTTAGGATTCTGCTTACCTTGGACTACAGGATGATAATTCTTCTTTGAGTTTGAGCCTTTGGTTGCAGGGGAGTACTTGTGCTGGCTGCGTTGTGAGGTGCCTCCATACTTTTGCTTATTTGTTGGTTTCTGTGAGTAGAGAGCAAAGGAGCCACTTTCATATGAGGTGTTTTGATTATCCAACATCTGTTCAAAGCTGAACAATTTCGACTCAAATTCCTCCAAGGTCATAGAGGTTTCCCTTGTAGCAAAGAAAAAAGAGGTCACAAAGGAGATGTATTGAGAGTTGAGGCCTCCTACAATGTAGGAGATCAAGTCTTCATCTTCTACTGGTTTGCCAACGATAGCCAGCTGATCAGCAAGGGACTTTGCAACACGAACAAACTCAACACAAGTTCTATTCCCTTGGCGAAGATTTTGTAATTGGCAACGCAAATGATTGATGCGAAATCGACATGGAGAGGCATATCGATTTGCCAATGCAGACCACACCTACTGTGAGCTATTTAGCCCATAGACAATAGAGATACTTTCTCAAACAGTGTGGAAATAAACCAACTTAGAATATATTGATCCTTCTTTTCCCAAAGGGTGAAAGTAGGATTGAGAGCTGGTGGGATTTGATCAAACTCCTTTGTGTTAGGCATAGATTGATATTTAGGTGGGCATGGCTCTGAGCCATGAACAATGATATTTAGGAAGAGTTGGAACAGATCTTTAGTTTGTTACTGTGTTGATAAGTCTTGGAGTCGTGGCAACTATTTGAGTCTTAGTAGGATTCTTAATGCCTACATCATGCTTCCAGGGTTTTACTGATTCTTACAATCCACTAGAGGGTCCACTTGGTTTTTGCTCACATTTTATCCTGTGAAACTATTGAGTTGAACTTCTCCAAGAGTTCCATGTGAAAAATTGCAGACATAGCTAATGTTATCTTATGTTATGTTTTATTCTTCTTCTTCTTCTTCTTACTTTACTGTGCTTTCTTCACTAGTTGTATGGAAAATTCTTATATAACCTAATTTTCTATCATTTACTCAAGAAGCTGTGTTAAATATGTTCTTGGAGATTTTTGTGAAGGGTTGATCTATACTCCAATAGGTAATGTGTTCATAATTGTAACCTCTGGCCCTTAAAGAGCCTAGCCCACCTTTGTTTTCAAAAAACAAAAAGAAAGCAAGAAAGAAAGAAAGAGGTACAACACACCATATGGTCAAACCTTTATATTTTCCCCTAACCCCTTCCGATACATTCCCTTTTTCTTTATGTAGCAGGAACTCAAATCCAACCCCCACACTGTTTTGTCCTCTCCAGCTATGCCTCCAAGCTGGTCGCCATGCCAGTAAGTTCTCTAGCACCGTTTCTCTTTCTTTCTCTCTCTCTCTCTCCGATTAGGACCAACCCAGTTCGCAGCAAGCCTTTTTCTGTATATCTATGTAAGATAGACTTTACATACGATGTTAGAAAAATTAATAAAAATTGTCTTCATAATGGGTATTTTTATTGGCGGTATTCCAGTGCTTTCCTCCATTGAAAAGAAAATAAATTGTTAATGCCTAAATTCGCAAATAGACCGAAATGGAGGAAAAAACTATTCCCGGCCCACGATAGTGATTCAAACTTTGATACGGTGCTCTTCACGTTCATCTATAAAATAATAATAAATAAATAAATAGAAATAAATAGAGACACAGAAATTACGTGGTTCAGCATGAAAGTCCACATCCATAAGTATTTTTAGAGCAAAATCCACTATGATTTGTGATTTTAGAATCTTTCATGGCCTTACATATCGTTCAATGCAATGAAGAAATTTAGTCTAGGCATAGAGAAGTCATCCTGAACCTATCGAGATTCCATCCTTCATTTGTAGAGATCTCTTCCTTTTATATGGATATGTTTTCTTCCTTGGAGTGATAGAGTCCAACTTGCCTTGTGAACCCTTTTCCTTTTAGGAGTCTGAACCAATTTCTTTTGGTTTATCCCTTCCTTGCCTTATCTCTTTCAAGTCTTATCTCTTGGTTTTATCTATTTCCTTATTATTAGTGATAGGTTTTCAAAGAGCTGGACCCAATTAATTTAGTACCTAACAGATGCCCGCGAGTTAAAGTCATCTTGTTTATCAAGAAGGCCTTGAAAATCTTCAAGTCAATCGTAGTGGAGGTAACCTATAACAAACTGTAGAAATAGCAATTCTGGGAACTAGTCCATAGTTTATCACTATTATGAAATGCAATGGTGATCTCCATGAGCAGTCCTTAAGAAGAATTTGTAAATTTTGTAGTAAGAGCTTTCCAGGATGGGTTTCTGTGAAGTTTATTTGTAAGAACATTTGTGTGATAATTGAGTGTACTGATGATTGTATGTTATGGTTAGTGAAGTGAGCCTATTTTGATCCTCGGTGATCATTTTTGGTTTTTGGTGGATTCGATGGGTTTTGCCTTGTGCCGCAATTTTCTATTGGTGTTTAATGTTTCCATTTTGATGTAGATGTAAAAGTTTGTTTATAGTAACTCGCGCTTGAATGGTTGGGGAGCCTGTCGACCCCCTAGATCCATCCTAGGCGGTTGCTAAGCCCGTTGACTCTTTCCCAAAGGTAACCCCCAGGCGGTGATTGTTGCAAGTGGAGACACTCGACTTGCATTTGGCGAGAAGGGTCCCTCGATCATGGAACGCTAGCGATGAGAGTGTAGTGAGAGGATGCCTCGATCGTGTCTTGCAATGCGAGTGTAGCAGGAAGATACCTCGATCGCATAACCCTAGCGATGCGAGTGTAGCAAGAGGATGCCTCGACCACTTAATTCTAGTGATGAGAGTGTAGTGGGAGGATCCTTGACCGCGTAACTCTGGTGATGAGAGTGTAGCAGGAGGATGCCTCGACCGCGTAACTCTGGCTGTGAGTGTAGCGGGAGGATATATCGGTTGTATAACCTCGGTGATAAGAGTTTAGCAGGAGAATGCCTTGACCGCGTAACTTTGGTGATGGGTATAGCAAGAGGATACCTCAACCGTGTAACCTTAGCTATAAGAGTATAGCGGGAGGACACCTCGACCCCATAATTCTAACGATGGGTCTAGTAGTTGGATGCCTCAACTACGTAACCTCGGCGATAAGAGTGCAGCGAGAGGATGCCTTGATTTCATAATTCCGGCGATGAAAGCGTGGCGGGAGGATACCTCAACCGTGTTGATATGTTAAAGTTGAGTTCAAATGCTTCATTGCAGTGGGAGACAAAATGTGATTGCACTCTGTAGTAGGAGCTAGAGCTCGCCTTATTCCAAAATAAAAACCAAATAGGTTAGATGAAATAATCCAAATCACAAGTTCGAGGTTTGTAAACCTTGGCTATCTCGCTTGAATGTGGTGAAGACTGGTGACACATGGGCAATGCCCGCTGGCAGCCATGCTTTGACATTGATGAAGGTTTGGGATGCCCACGACACAGAACTGCCTATTCTGTTGATGACAAATTGAGATGCACGAGTGGAGCTCGAGATGGGCTTCATAGTTGGTGTTTTGAACCATGCGGGTGATTTCTAGTGAATTATATTCCTAGGGCATGTAGTTACTAGGTTTCCCATGGAACCTTGAGGAGTTTTGTGGAAAAAATCTTCTAAAAATCAATTTCTTTAGTAAAAATAAAATAGCAAGTTTGAAAGAGACAAACTAAAGTAATTTGATTGTTGCGTTCAACTATTCCTTGACTAAGGTTGTTTGCTGTCGAGTGATTTTTTTTAACCATCTTTGCTCGCCACAATCAATTGCCTGTCATGGAATGGTTGTCCGTTTGTTTGTTGCTTGCCATGCTCCATTAGATAATAAATCTCGCATCTGAACTCTCTCACAAAAGTTGTTTGCTCACCATGGAGCTAGTGGTCTGTCCATGTGTTTTTGCTCGCCTCCTCTCAGTTGACCATCTCCGTGGGTTGTCTGAGGTTGTCTCCATGGGTGATGAGGCATCCAGGATGTACAAGGTTGATGAGGGTGGCAATGAAGCATCTAGGATGTGCAAAGTTTTCATGATGTTGGCAAAGAGCTTCTCTAGCGGGTAAAGTGTCCATGTTGCTCGCGAGGGACGTTATCATGATAGGGAACCACCATGCTGGCAGCAAAACAAGCCAGTGAGCTAGGTGATTATGGTCGTAACTCTACAGCTCATAGTTGTCACAAGAGCTCGTACAAAACCATGCTAGGCGACGAGGGAACAATGAGGAACATTGTGACGCTGGGCGACGAGGTACACTGTGATTGCTATAGAAAAGCCTAGAGGTGCATGGCGTGGTCGTAGGTGGCTCTATAATAGCCCACTAGAAATTTATTGGTGGAATTTCTCTTGACTTTAGGAATCTCGTGAAAACTCCATAAGTTTTCACGAACCGACCAATCACGCATGTTTTAGTCTGTCAAATAGTTAGTGTTATCACTCACTTTGATGCTAGAAATATGAGTTTAATTATTTGAGATAGTTAGAAGTGTCAGAATGCGTTATGGTCAAAACTTGTTTGAAACTGCGAAATTATTTTTGGGGGCACTTCGGAGTTGAATTTCGGTAAATAATTTTCACTATAGGTTAATATGAATATTTAGAAGTTTTCAATACTAAGTTTATTATGCATTTTTTTGGAGTGAATAGTAATCTCGATAGGCGCATCAAGTATAGTGTTTTCAAAATCACAGTGTGGAATGTCCAAATTAGGTTAGAGAAGTTTTATTTTGACACTTTACAAGATCTTAGCCACACATATTGTGCTTGGCACAAAGAGAAACCATGAGTTGGATTATGAAGGAATCAAAGTGTGAGATAATGCTACCAAAGCAAAACCCTATTCTTTTTCATCTGATCAACCAATTTTGTGCTAGATCAAAGAGGGTTTCAACCTTAGCGAAACCCTAAATAGTTGGAATCCAATTGAAACCTCAAAAGCTTGGTTGAAACCTAAATCCTAAACGGTTTCCCAAACCCTAAAGTTGGCCTCCAAACCTTTTTTAATCCAATTTCTAGCATTGTGTTTAATCACTTGATTAAATCACTTCCACATGCTATTAATTTCTCAAATTATTATTATGACATCATTATCCAATCTTTTAAATATTGAAAATTTGATTGGGTTAAGAAAAATTGAATTTGGGTTTGATAGCATCTCAAACCCTAAACAAACCCCATTTAAACCTCAAATTGAAGCCCACTTGGTTGAGGCCCACGCATTTGGCCACCCTGGCAAAGCTTCTTAAAGAAGTTTCCTCCCCCACATGGCAGACCAGCCACTGCCATTGGCTGCACCCAATAGTGCCTTGATGTGAAGGAGAAATCCACCCCATCAACCTCCATATCTCACAGCTGTTGCAGGCAGTCCTTGCCCCTCTCTATTCTCCACTTTATGTCACATAGCTACCTTCAATCAAGGGTCATTCAAGCCCATAAATTCCCCCTCCAGAATTCTAAAGGCGTACAAGGAATCTTTTTTCATTTCATCACTTCTTCACCCCGTTCTTAGAGAAAAACTCAAAAGAGCTCTCTAGGGCAAATTTCTAGGTATTTTTGCGTGGAGATTTTCGACCCTCTGTAAGTATTTTCACACAATAACTCCTTCATAAAAGTTGTTTGTCTTTGAGTCTAGTTTCCATGAATATCTTATTTGTCTTATTCCATACTCATTTAATAGGTCAAAAGTGTATTTAACTATGGCAAGGTCATTCTGGGCGTGAAACTAGAGAGTATGTTATGTTTTGGAGTTTTTGACCAAGCTAATAGACATATCTTGGTCCGAAAATTTTATGGAGTGTTTTTAGCATGTTTTAATGAATTTTCATTGAGGTTTTCTGGCATGAATAAAGTTTTTGATGATAGATTTCCTTAAATCTAGACACTTGAAAACTGGAAGTGGAAAAACAGTTTCTGTTTTGAGAAAGTTTGAATATTTCGTGGTTTAATCTTACTTCAAAGGCTTTGATATTTTTATGTGATGATCCTAAGTCTTTTATTTTAATGTTAGGATATTATTTTGAAGATATTTAGTATTATCTCCAAAGATATTATTTTTCTATGCAAGAGGATTTCTGTTAGGCCTAAGATTTGATGTTATTGGGTTAGATCCATGTTTTATTGAGTTTTAGCCATGTGATTTTAAGTTTGATGGTTGGATCTTCTTTAGGACACATTTTTAAATCATGTAATCTTTTAGTTTGAAGATCACATGTCTTTAAACCATGGATCAAGAGATTTATCAAAGTTAGTTAGGAGAAAAGTTTATGTTTTTGGTCTAAATGTAAAACCAAAAATTCCAAGTGTTGTTTTGTGATTTAAAGCATGGTTGCTCTTAGGATGATGTTATGAATATATTAGAAGTAAGATTTGATTTTTTTTGAATTCTTGGAGATGTTTTTATTAAGGTTAAAATTTGTGAGTTAAGGATTTACTTTTTGTTAAAAAGTTTGGATTTTTTTACAAAAAGTTTGGTGTTCATAATTAGCTTTTTCTTAATGAATATTTTAAAAGTATTTTCAAACTTAGAATAGGAAGATCTTTGTTACAAAATTTTGGTTCAATCATGGGTTTTGAAGATGGATGAAATTGCAACAAAAAATCAAGAGAATTGGTCTATGAATGTTTCGGGCATAGTGAGTGTTTTATAGTTGTGAATGGTTTTAATTTTTTTCTGAGTTGATATATGAGTTTAGGACAAAATTTACATGAGGAATGTAAATTTTGGTAATTTTTAGAGTTAGGATGTGAAATCCTTAAGTTAGGGGTAAAATAGTCATTTTCTCACATGTAGAGGGTAAAATGATAATTTTACTCTGAGTTGTCTCTTTTCACATTTCTAATTGCTAGTAATTAAATTTCTAACTTTTAGAATATCCTCTTACAGTTTCTCATGTTTGGCACTTTATTCTCATAGAATGCGACTATCGAGGTAAGTTAACTCTTAACTTACTATCAGTTTACTGTGTATGTATGATGGGTAAGAGAACTACAATTTATATTCGTATGTTGTTATATATATATGTCATGTCATGCCATGCCATGCCATATCATTATATATTTATTTATTACAAAGAATTTATTTTGTCACAAATTATTCATCTCTTACACAAGATATTCTGTCACGTATTGCTATACATTGCAAGTATGTTATGTTAAGTTAAGTATGACATCTATTACATGTATGTTATGTCATGTAGTATTCATTGTTGCAAATATGTCATATTAAGTATGTTGTATACTATATATTATGTAATGTTACAAAATGTTTCTATCTCAAGTAATATCTTTTGAGTTACGTTCAAGTTAGTTATTTCTAGGATGCTCATGATGTAATCACTAGGATTGTCTGAGCATTCCATTTGTAATTCACACAAAGTACTTTTGGCGAAATCATTTTGATTGTCAGAATCCAGTTCAAGTTCAGTTATGCAGATACTCCTGGCATAATCATTTTAATTGTTAGAGTATTACTAGATATTCCTGATGTAATCATTTTGATTGCTAGGACACATAATTTAAGATACTCATGATAGAATCATTCTGATTGTCTGAGTATCTCTGACGGAATATGTAGGGCGGAATCATTATGATTGTTCACTATTCCTAATGAAACGATTGGCGGAATCATTTTGATTGTCAGAATTCAAGTCCATGTACATGTTAAGTAGAGAATTTAGTTCAAGTTTAGTTATACAGATACTCCTAGTGTAATCATTTTGATTGTTAGGGTATTTCATTTAAAATACTCATGATGGAATCATTCTGATTGTCTAAATATCTCTAATGGAATATATTAGGCGAAATCATTCTGATTGTTCACTATTCTTGACGAAACGACTGGCAGTATCATTTTGATTGTCAGAATTCAACTCCATGTTCATGTTAAGTAAAAAATTCAAGTTCCAATCATGTTATGTTTCAAGTTCACGTTTATGTCATGTTATGTTCAAGTACATGTTCAAATTATGTATATTCATGTTCATACTATGTTTCAAGTCCAAATTATGTTTCAAGTTCACGTTCATGTTAGGTTATGTTCACGTTCATGTTATGTTCAAGTTCATGTTATGTCATGTTCATGTTCACGTTATGTTTCAAGTTCACATTTATGTTATGTTATACTTAGGTTCATATTATCTTCAAGTTCATGTTCAAATTATGTATGTTCACGTTCATGCTATGTTTCAAGTCCATGTTATGTTTTAAGTTCACATTCATGCTATGTTGCTAGTCCATATTATTTAAGTTCACGTACATGTCATGTCCCGTCAAGCTAATTTTCAGTTTCAGTTCAAGTTATGTCATTTATGCCATGCTATATGTTAAGTTATACTATACTTACTTATGCCTTTGATTATGCATTCATGTTTTTACTTCCATATATACATCATTAACTTGTGTGGAAGTTTCCTGTTAACTTGCTGAGACTTATAATCAAATCTCACCGTGGTAGGCTCAACTACCATTCTCCCTGAATGGTAGACGATGTGTCAGGATCAGAGTAGGAAGCAGACACTAGCAGACTGGAGGAGGTTGACTAGACCCTATGGATGCAATGCGGAGCTTGTAGCCTCCATAGTTAGGTCTTTGGATAGTATTATGATATCGTTAGTTGAGTTTTGTGAGTTACTCAACAAACTAGTCTAATAGTATATTTTGGCAATATAATTATGAAGTCAGGTATCCGATATTTTGAGATTACAGTCTTCTGAGACCCATACTTTAATCGTGAATGTTTATTTTATCAAGTATGAATGGATTACGTTTTAATTATTTGGGATATTATAAGTTTGGTGCATAGTATTGCTAAAAATATATATATATCCGTTGTGAATATTGCATAATGCTATATGCATGTTAGGAACATTGCATCTTATATATCATGAACGGAGGTAGATAACCTTGTGTTGCATGTCTCAACGCTTTAGATGTCCGTCCGATCCCAAGCGAAATCTAAGGGTGTCATAGGCTCCACTAGCTCACAGTTGGGCTAGGCTGGCGAGTACGTTGTGGTGTTGGCCTCGGGCAGCTCCTACAGGGAGCTTCGGTGATGGTTGCGGGAGCTGAAGGCGAGCCAAGCCTTCGTTACTGTGGACAACCACAACCAGACGGGTCCAGTTATGGCCTCTGGTGGCCTTATTGGGCTATTAGTAGCTAGTCGATTAGTCTCTCGCTAGCTTCTGGGTGCCTGACGACGATGAACCATTTGTGGGCTCCATCTGGATCTTTGTAAGGGCGGCCAGACCTAGGCCCCATGCATGATGGGAGTGCGCTACAGGCCCTACATATAAAATGACAGGGTGCATGTCAATGTGCTCCCCTTTCATCGACTGTGCTTGGCATGCACAGTACATGTAATCATGTGCACAGTGTGTGCCATGCAGTCCACCAACTTTTTTTTGAAATTTCTTTCACACAGGGTTAATGAAATAAAAAAGGCAAATAACAGATTAAAATTGAAACATCTTATCTGATAATCTGGAGACAATCCCATGGGCCAAGGAATCATCCTTCTCCCATTTTCGGTGCAGATAATATGTCGATCCCACAGACGACGCCAATTGTTAATGCCTAAATTTGCAAACAAACAGGAACATAGGAAAAAATTATCCCCAGCCCACAATGGTGATTCGGGCTTTAATACGATACTCTTCACGTTTATTCATAAAATAATAATAAATAAGCAAATAGAAATAAATAAAGAAAGACAAATAGATTTACGTGGTTCGGTATAACAGTCTACATCTACCAGTTGTTTGGGGGCAAAATCTACTATAATTGGTGATTTTACAATCTCTCATGGCCTCACATATTACTTAATACAATGGAGGAATTTAGTCTAGGCGTAGAGAAGTCATTCCGAGCTTGTTGAGAATCTGTCCTTTATTTGTAGAGATCTCCTTCTTTTATAAAGATCTATTTTGTTCATTGGAGTAATAGAGTCCAATTTACCTTGTGAAGCATTTTCCTTTTAGGAGTCTGAGCTAACTTTCCTTTGGTTTATATATTCACTGTCTTATCTCTTAACTTTATTTCTTTCCTTATTATTAGTTATAGGTTTTCAAAGGATTGGACCAATCAATTTAGTCCGTAACACAAATGTTTTACAGGTTAAGTAATTTCCTATCTAGGCAAAAAATTGCCAAAGAGAAAAGAAAGGCATACCAATTCAAAAGGTCGCTTTTCTTGAGTTAGAAGCCTGCATTCAAACTGAGTTCTGGCTTGAATTAAGTATCCTGTCAAGCTTGTACATTAACCTACCCATATCTTCACCCATTGTCTTACATGCATCATAGTTCTATCAGCACACCTTATCACCTTCAACATCGTTGTGGGAGTTATGCGATACATTACAATCCTCTACATCATACTGGAACCACCTCATAATACCATTTGTATCGAATGACAATCTACTACCATGTTTTCCTTCTATTATCATAATTGCCTTCATATCTACATCTCCTAGCTGTGCCACCAATCTGATCAAATCTTCCATGATGAATTATGGGTTTGAAGTAATAATCTGAATCTAGTCTTCGTGAGGAATGCAACGGATCAAACCTTCGGCTTTGCCAAGGTGTCCTTGCAGACTATCTCCTGCCCTTGAAATGATCTGCAGCAGCAATAAGTGGATCATCAAACCATCTGGAATTTCGGGGAGTCGAGAAGTGAGGTCTTGGAGGGGAAATGAACCCTACTTCATAGTCTAATGCAAAACTCCGCATTTGAAGGAGCGATCTCACCCTTTCCATTTCACCTTCGTACCTATGATCTGGAGACCGGCTGCTATGATGTCTTGAACTGTAGCACCTGCCATGACACAATATTCCCTTCTCGGTACAGCAGTATCAGATCCTGGACTTAATCCCCTCTGAACTTTCACCTTCTCACGAATCTCAGTTCAGGCCTAGAAGATCTTTCTTCCATGCATTTGTTTCCAACTTGAAAATTTTCGGACACAAGGCAATCCACAGCATCAGCATCACATGTATCCATGTTTTCAGACATGTAGTCCACAAATTTCAATTCCCCTCATTTTCCTCCAAGTAATGTTGATCGGATTCCCGTAACTCTCCATCCTCAAACTGAGAATCAAAACCACCCTCAAGTTTCTCGGTGTTTTCCTTGCAAACTATGCGATCCTTACCACTTTGAGAAACTCCTGGATTGTGGCCTACATTGGAATGATCTTCTGCAGCGACCTTACTTGAACTTCTTGGAAGGACTAGCAGTCTATCACCATAGGTTTTGTGCACCTAATGAGAGTTGGATCCACCTTCTTTCCCTAGATTGCTAATGGGATTACTTTAAGAGTCATCAACTTTAACTTTAACCCCTGCAGTTTGCAATACCTCTTTTACAGATGATGCGGCATTTAGAACTTCCATTTTGTCAGCATCCTTCTTGCAAATTGGTATGATTATCACCTGGAAAAATTGCAATGCACATTTCTTAAGTAGTAATCATATGAGCAAAAACCACGTCAGATGAATTAAAACATGCATGTGACTAATCATCCTTTCTTACGAGAAACAAGAACATCAAGGTAAAATCAAGTTGACCAAAAAGTCGTCAAATTAAAGAGGTTGGACAAGTTGACTAATTATAACATCATTTGGATAGTCTTCATCTTTACTCATTACCTTTCATTTATAGTAAAAAAAAAAAAAAAAACGCATGGAATCTATCTTCGTAAGACATAGTCCCATTCTCATCATAACTTGGAATAAAAAAGCCACACATTCTCCTCTTGCTCATAAGACAGACTTCCATTCTCATCGTATGTAATCTCCATCTCTGCATACAACAAAAACGGACTTTTGTGACCTATTTATTGCAACCAAAAAACTATTCGTAACCAAAATGCGCGCACTGATTTTTTTTTTTTTCAATTGAGTTCTGCATATGGCATCCCTGTACACCATACTTTGTTTGCCTAGTCTGCATTCCAGGCACCCACGTAATGCTTATCAATTAAGTAGGAACCCAAGTCGCATGGAACTTGCTTTTTTACATGTCCTCCATGCGATAGGTTCTTTCAAAATTGTCCAAAATCTTTGCTGTATTTGAGATATTGAGACCAACCAACATCCAAGAAGGGCCAATCTTAAGTCTTCAACCTTGATTGGCTACCCTCACACAATTATAGCATGTCGACCCACAACAACCAGGCCACACTCATAATTATTCACTATTTTTTTTTTCTCGGCAATTATTCACTAAAAAATTAATCCTAGAAATCCTGAATCCATTGAAAAGTTACCATAGCTTGAATTCATCTCATTGCAAATCAACCGAGGAAGTCTTTTAAGTAAGATGTCACACCAACTTCTCCTTTAATAAGTTTTACTAATTAAAAAAAGAGCAACTGAAGTATTGAGAAGGATGTTCTTCACAACCAACTACAACTCCAATCATTGGTGTCTAGAATCAGGCATCAATGAATTCATAAATATGAACTTACAAAACCAAGCAATTATAAATTTGATGCCTGATGTCTTACTCCACACCAAACTATATAAACTAAAACATTAAACTCTATAACTATCAAAAACTAACAAAGAAATCTCATCTAATTATATCTGTTAAGATGACTGAAAGTGTGATGCAACAAAAATTTTTTTATTGGCAGTAGGTGTTCAAGAACAAAGTTTCGACTAATCTCGGGAGTGCACAAGTCCTCAGTAAGGAGTTTTCCACAAATGCGCCTCAGGTAATTTAAGGGGAAGTTCCTCTGGTCTGATAGCCCTTAGAAATTGTTTGCACTCAAGAGGAATCGAATCGAGTTTTCCACAAATGTGCCTCGGGTAATTCCCGGGGAAGTTCCTCCGGTCTAATGGTCCCTAGAAATTATTTTCACCCAAGAGGAATCGAATCATAGACCTATAGATACCACCAAGACCAAGACCTTTACTAATTAAGCCTACCCCTAGGGGTTGTGATGCGACACAATTTGGATAATCAGATCTTAACAGAAGTACACATTGCAACATTTTAATAGATAAAGATTTTAGTAATTTGGAGGGTGCAAAGTGGATTTTTTTTCTCTTATTTTAGTATAATTTTTGGGCAAGTAACACTTAAGTCACCTAATTAGGTATGGGTAACCATAAAATAAGTAATAATTGAATAACACTATGATGCTGTATAATATAATGTATTGCCGTTGAATCGCTCATTGATAATTTGAGGATTCTATTAATAAATTCAGAGAATCATGGCAACATGGCCAAAAAAGTTGCTTGCTGACATAGATGGTGGAACACTACTGAGCTTTGTACTGTGTTAGATTTTGTGGAAAGTTTGCACCTGTTGTGTAGGTTAACAAATTACGTGGATCGCTAGCATCTGGTAAAGTATGTGTTTGTGCTTGGTCTCTGAGGATTCTGCTTTCATTGTTTCATCTACCATTGAAAGGAGCACTGGCATCTGCTCTATGTTTGATTGTTCAACCTGTAATTTCAGGTCTCATATTATTTGGCTTCTCCTTTAATCTATGCTGTATAATAAGCTTCTCACTCCCCCTTCAATATCTTTTGAATCATTTTTGCAGGCGTTACTGTTGGAGATGGTAGGCAAGCATTGGTGTCTTATATCAACTTTGGGTAGTAGTTATTAAGATTTGGGCTTCCAATTGGATTCCTTCTTGGTTACACAGCAAACTTGGGAGTGATGGTAAAATATTTCAATTCCGCTTGCATAAAAAACAAAGATAGAAAACATCCATAACATTGTCTTCGACAAAATTTCTATTCAGTTGCCACTCTGACAACAGTTACAGGCTACCGATGCCCCCCCGCCGCATCTCAGGCAGCAATTTTGGATTGCAGCGTCTCAGGCAGCAATTTTGGATTTCTTTGGGACACGATAGCCCCCAACCACACAGGCGTGGTCACGCTCATAAGGTTCAAGTGTAACTTGTTCAAATGGCTTGAACTGATCCTGCTTTAGCTTGTTCACTTCACTCTGGAATACAGCCTCGGCAGGTTGTGTAGAATCTATGCAGTTGGCCTGAAATATTCAAGCAGATAACATCAGGAAACCAAAAGGCAAATTTCTACACAAGCAAAAGTAAACTCGGTTTAAAAAAAAAAAATGGAATTCATATATCGTTACAAGTCTGATCATTAGACAACATACACTACAAAGTAGAATGCATGAGGTTTATTAATCACACTAACAAGCTCCAATCACTGCTCCTGATCACCTTTACACACGCGGGCAGACTACCTGAACTTTCACTCTCCATCTCACAAGCACAGTGATATAGGAAGAAAACTAAATACGAAGACTGTACAAACCTTGATAGAAATAACAAAGTGGCCTCCAGCTTTAAGAAAATATGATGCATTCAATGCTAGAATCCTTGCCTGTAAGGTTCATAGAAAAACGGAAATAAAATTCAAATAAAGCAATCTAAGTAAAATATGGGAGACACCAACCCCAGCAAAATTAGTAGGCCAGAGCTATGTCCACGAAAACAAGTGAATCCCATAAGAACGGGGCAAAGTAACATAAACAAACTGAAAACATTTATAAACTCTAAAAAGGGCATGCAACTCAGTTATTGAAGATTCACACTCTATAGCTGTTATCCTCCAAAAATTTGAAGGGCCAAAGCTCCAATTCATGGAAGAACCAAACATAGTCAGCTTCATGCTGATCCAAAATCATGATTTCAACTGTGGTTCTTGGCATTTAAGCTATAAAAGATATAAAAAGTGCACAAACATGGCTTTTAAATGGAAATTCTACTACTATTTAAAAACCATCCAACATGAGAAGAATCAAGTCCGAAAGCACTAAAAATATCAGAGATTCAGAAACAAAAGATGCAAAAATGAGATACAGAAGTTTGACAACTACTAGGAAAAGTAGCAATAAAAGTTCATGTTTGATCATGGTAATAAATAAAGATAGAAGTGAAATATATAAACAAGAACAATCTGACAAAAAACAGGATAAAATGTAAAATGTTATATGTAGCCATATCGTATGCAAGCAATAATGTACATAATAATAATCAGTTCAATGGACTCGGTCAAGAGCATCTGAAACTCAAGCCCACATCACCCATAACATGTTGAAGGGAAGCTTGAGTAACTCATCATATACTCATTATTCCAAATATTGAAAGAATATACAAAAAATGCCAATAAAACAAGAAATGTGTTTATAACACCATCAGAAACTCGATTTTTCATCACCCATTATGTCTTGAAGGGGAATCCGAGTTAACTCATCATATGGTCAAGATATAAAACGAGATATAAAATTTATAAGATTAAAATACTTAATTTAACAAAAACACACATGAAGCTTACAAATCCCAAGTCCAAAAGTGTATATAATAATTGAAGAGTTTCAAAAACCATCAAATTTTTATACAAGAAGAAAAAAATTATCAAAAAGGGAAGAAACTTAACTACATGAATTATTCAGGAGTATCAACAAGTGAATTAAAAATATAAAACACGTGAAATAAGTTTCATCTTCAGAAAATAATTTTGCATTAAACCACAGAACTAAATGTTTCCTAAAAGCACAAAATAAATCAAGAGATAAATTTGTCAAGTAATTTAAGAGGAGTTGCAGAAAGGAACTCGACGACAAGGTACAAAAAAATTTGCTACAAGATGTCCCAGGGCATTTCAAATTCACTAATGAAAATAGATGTTGTGACCACTTCAAATGCAATAGTTCCACCATGTCTACCATTATAAATGTGAGAAGACCAATTGAATAAGAAACACAAAAGAGCAAACCTGATCAGGCTGTGCAACATCAGAAAATATTACATCCACCATGCCAACTAGCATTCGATATTTGGACGGATGCCTAGCATCTTCAATGATGGGGATAACATTAGTGCGCTTCTTTGCCATGTTAACCAGGTCCCTACCACTTCTATGAGAAAACTCCACTGCATAAACCACTCCAGTCTACATGTAAAAGAGAGAATCTCAAGCAACTGTTTTAAATATAAACAAACTTCTAACAATGATTTCATGCGGACTACTTACAGGCCCAACAATGTCAGACACATGGGAGACAGTGGTTCCTGAAGCAGCCCCAAGATAGAGGACCCGAGCACCAGGTTTCTTCAAGTTTATCAAAACAAACATAAAAAATGGTTATGCATAGATTTATAGTATGATAATATAACAAAAACATGAAACGCAAAATTGAAACGCATTTAAAAATGGAGAAACTCACAATCCAAATCTCATCAACACCACCAATAATGGCAGCTGCCAACTTCGACCGAAATGGGTTCCAGACTCTGTATTCCACTTTTGTGCCATCTTCATTCTGGAAGAAAAAAGAATTCACAAATTCACTCGATCAATAACATTTAACAAAATTAAATTTTCTACGCAGATAGTGTTTCCATAAAAATTACAACAAAAATAAAAAAAAAAACTAAAATACCAGGTTATACAAACATTACCAACTTTTTATGAAGAAAAAAATGGTAAACCTACTTTTAATGAAAAAAAATTACATTTTTTTACACAACCAGGAGTTTAGCATTATATGGTAAACATTTATTCTGTACAGAAGAAAAATTAACAAATTTGCATCCAACATATTATTACTACCACCTTATAATTTTATTATTTTGCCCACTTTTCTGGAATCTGCAAGATGACATCAAAGCAATACCTTTTTTCTTTTTTCTAGCACCACTTAATCTAGCAAATTTAATACACCCAGAGTCTTTTTTCAAGACAGTTTCTAGGAGAATATATTCCCCACTTTGGGGGACTGAATCCCAACCACGACCAGGGGGCCTGGAGGGAAGTGCCACCAGGCCAGAGCAAGCATCCTGCATCAACCTTGACTAATATAGACGCAAAAACCAGAACAATATGCTTTGTGCATTGAAAACGAGCAAAGTTACGGCATAGTGCAACGGAATAGAATCTCGATGATCCACAAATTACAAATTAATCAAAAGCACATTTAAATTAATGAAGATGATTGCCGTAAAATGACCTGTACAGAGATCCTTTTCTCATTGTAAACAGCTTCACCAGGTACCAAATTCTTAGTAACAATAGCATCTTCTTTACCCTTAGCAATGAATACTCCTCCATGTCTATGAGGCTCAACCACAACCTTAGTTCCACCTTTCATTCCACCTCGACCTCCACCCCGGCCTCTTCCACCAAAGCCTCGGCCACCACGGCCTCCCATGGCACTACCTCTGTCGCCACCTCTCCCTCCACCACCTCTGCCTCTACCTCTGCCTCCATCACCCCTGCCCCTGAATCCACCTCCATCACCCCTGCCCCTGAATCCACCACCACCACCACGTCCTGCACAAATACAAACAATTAAAAAGACAAAATCCAGCATTGGATCGTATAAGAACTCATTGGGTTGATGGTCAAATGCAAAAATCCGTACAAAGTTGAGATATTTACAAGTTCCAAAACAAGAAAGTCAACATTGATAGGGTAAAAACCATATTGATTCACAACAAAAATTTAAAAAGACAGTGAACACCTAAATCTCTATCCCGTTGACATTAAAATTTGAGAAATACCTCACACCGTAAATATTAGATTGCTCGTTGTTCGGAACATTTTAAACAATGGCGTCCTTTCAACTGATCAGTCATTTAGGTTCACCGAAACATAATCAAAGATTCATACAAACAAAACAAAATATGAACAAAACAGAATACTATACTGTGTATGATCGCTGAAAAATTAGAGAAAAATGCAAGAAACCATAATATTAGGCTAACGAAGTCTATCAGTTCACCAATTGAAAAGAAAAACTTAAATATGCCATCTCAGATATTTTTTCAAGCTTTCTCGGCAACCAAGCAGAGAGAAACGAGAACAGACAGCATGAAGAGAAGAAAGGGTTTCATTGCTAAAGCTACCTCGAGGAGGTCTCATTGCAGCGAGTCCTTGGGTAGAAAGAAATGCGTCCAAAGTTGAGCACTGAGCGAGAGAGGCGCAGTATGGGTGGATGGGGTTTTGGCCGGTTTTTTATAGTGTAAATTAGGGTTTAGAACTTTAGGTCTTTAGGTTTGGAGAAAAATCTATAGAAATGCTTGGGATCCCGAAAGTGGTCCCGAGCATTTCTCTCGACAGTGGTTTTATTTTATTTTTTATTTATTTGTCTATTTATTTTAATTAAGAAATATTTTTTAGTGATGTTTTGAATTTTTTTATTTTTTTAAAAATATTTAAGTATACCGAAAAAATGAATTATAATTTTTTTTTTGCTGGAGATCGTCGGGCTACATCTCTCGAGGGATGTATCACTACTCAAAAATCTATTCTTCAGCTTAATTTTAACTCAACATCCACGTAACAGACACTCCTCTAACAATGTAATGCCTTGTTTGAATAGTGAAAATATTTCATCTCATTATTACAATTTTTTTAAATTTTCATACAAAATATAATAAACAATTCAATTTTTTTAAATCTCAAAACAATAATAATATTAAAAAATTATTTTTTAATAATTTTTTATTCAATTTTTAACTTTCATCTGAAATATCTCATCTCACTATCCAAACTACACCTAAAAAGACCTAACTCCACTCAGAGCAATGATATAGTTACAACCTATTTATATTTTGTTTACAACTTATCAATAAAATAGTAATTTTTTAAAAATAAAAAATCAAACACATCAAATCAAAATCAAAATTAAAATCAATCTTTTAAAAACTATTATTTTATTTGAAAATTGTAAAAAAAAATTGTATAGAGCTTGTAACTCTATCATTTCTCCTCAATAAATGAAAAGCTCTTAAAAACAACTCTCTTTACTCCTTCTTCCTTTCCGCTGGTAGCTAGGGTTTCCGGTTTCTCCCTTCCCGTGATTCGTTATAGCCTATTCATTTGAACAAATTTTTTCACGTTTAGATGCTGAGTTGATCTCAGATAATTTATGAATAATAGTAAAATAATAGTAAATATTTTGTGAATAATAGTGAACTATTTGTGTATTTGTCGTGACACTTACCAAACACAACCTAAAATATCTCAATCTACAAACCCCAACTCTTAAATTCACCTACATACGCGCAAAAACATATATATATATATATAGAGAGAGAGAGAGAGAGATACTATCGGTTTGGAGAGAGAACGTATGTGTTGTCGAATACATCTCTGGTGAGAATGAGTAAACAATGAAGATAAAGGAGAATAGGGAGAATAGAGACTGAAATTGGGTATAACACCGAGTGGGTACCTCAACAACAGGTACCACACGATCCATACTATTAAAGGGCCTTGTCGGGTGGGTATCTGGATCCCAATAGTGGGTACAATGTACCACCTTATGGGCATCCAAGTTACGAGCAGACACATTATAGTGGAGAGTATGGCTACGGGCACGTGGAGGAGAAGAAGGATAACAAGTTTGGGATGGGGGACTGGATTGGTGGTGGGAGCGGTGGCAAGGGTGTTGGGTGGAATCACAATGGTAGAAGGTGCCGATTATGTGGAGGATAAGATCGCCGACGAGGCCTCCGAGAGGGTGGAAAAGCAATTGGAGGATGATGCTGGCTACGACGCCAATGACTACTAGATTACGGGGGTATTAAGGCCTTGTTTGGTTACACAAATGAGATGAAAAATATGTGAATAGTAGTGAGATAGTTTACGAATAGTACTGAAATGATTTGAGCTAAGATATTTTATAGAGTTTTGAGAAAGAATAGAGAAAAAGTTGAATAAAAATATTATAAAATTAAAATATTGTTAGAATATAATTTTTTAATATAATTTTTATTTTGATATTTGAAAAAATTGAATTGTATTTTGTATTTTGTTTGAAAGTTTAAAAAAATTAATAATTAGATAATGATTAGATAAAAAAGTTAAAAATTTGAAAATTTGAAATTGAAATGTGTTTGTGTTTAAACTTTGAATGGTTTTTGGATGTTGAAATGATATGAGATGGGACGAGATAGGTTGAGACCATCTGTGATACCAAATAAGGCTAAATCTGATGCTAATTCCTTTCTTTCTTTTTTTTTTTTTTTTTTAAAGATTCCAATAATCTTTCTTTTGATGGCTAGAAAGAGCGGATGAACAGAATATGACCCCCAAATCAAGAACAAAGAAAAAGAAAGGAAAATGTTGCTTCCCAATTTGCCATTTCAAGCTGCCCTAGTTATCACGAGTTAACCTGTGTATGTATATTTTTTTTAAATGTTTTTTTAATATTTAAAAAAAAATACACTAGGAAGCAACTTGGAAGACAACGTAGCGTCACCCAAAACGAAAGGAGTGGCAGGCGTGTTGTATTCTATATTTCAATACTAAAGCACATGAAAAAACCTAAAAAAAAAAAAAAGTGTACTATATTTTGAACAATTGTGAAAATTTCTAGGTTTCTTATGAGATTTTTGCTGATTAATTTGATAAGTCGATGGCTTGATTTTTGGATGATGTGGTTGCTGAGTCAAAGCTAACTATCACTGGATGAGGTGCGCTCGGCCTTCCAAAAGAAAACTCGGTTCACAATTAGTCACAACTACAAAGTTATGACTAATTACACCTCAGATAAGGAAAATCCAACTTTCTCTCGTGTTAGCCGACCCTAAACCAACTTTGGATACAAATGAATGTCCTGATATACAAGCAATTCTTAGCAGTTGTTGCCTCTTTTGCAAACAGGTCTGCAATTCCATTTACTTCACGAAATATACGATGAAAAAGTTACCTGCAATTTGTAACCAAGCTGAAAAGGGTTAGCGGTAATTATATATAAGAATAGTATATTCGTAGATATCTCCTAGGTATGCTCATAAGTAGGCCTCTGCAAGAAGCAACTTGATCCGATCCGGCTGCTTGATCTGACCTTACCCGCACCGACAAAATCGGGTTTGGATTATACTCGGGTTCAACCCGTTCAATCTCAGCAACCCGCTAAGTCACTCAAAACAAACTGGAGTATTGTTTACGATGACCCCACGTAACAAGGCTCGCCACTAACAGCCAATAGCAATTAACTACTATTCTATTTAAATGGAAATACAAGTAAAGTCTTCTAGAAGGTCTTCTATTTATTTGTGCTGGCTTAATCCCCTTCGTCCAACTCATTTACGGCCCATTACTTCATAGCTAACTTTCATCTCAAACTTCATTCGAACCCTTCAGCTGAAACGTACGCCTAGATTTGTTACACATTCTCCGGCTTGATGGCACCAAGAATCTTGCCCTCCGTGAAGCTTAACTCGTGGAAGGACTTCAGGTCCCAGGATTCTTTCTTCAACAAACAGTCTTGATCTTTTTCCTCCTTCAAGGAGACGAAGCATACCAAACACACAAGCAGGATGGCCAAACCTACTGTGAAGCAAATGATGAGTGTCTGGATGTCCCTGGAAATGCTGGAACCGGAGGGGCAGCGTGGGAACACGGAGGTGATACCCAGGATGTAGAGGCCTCGGTTACTAAAAAAGCTATCGTTGTCCTCCATCAAGGCCATGAAGCCCAAGATCGTCACCCCCATCAGAGTGTTGTCGTGATGATAATCGGGTTAAACATTATCTTATTTGTATAAACTGATCATGTTAAGTTGCAGACTGAGCTGTTGATGATCTCTCACATGCAAGCATATTCATAGGATCTATACAAAAAAAACGGGTCGACCCGATATCGTGTCGGGTCGGGTTGAGTTATTTTCCCAAAAAAGGAGTTCGGGTCGGGTCAATATACTGAACGGTTTGCTCGGGTTGCGGCCAGTCATAAGATTATAAAGAGATCTTCAGACTATTGAGACATTTTTAAAGTAAGGTCTGAACCTTATTAAGTTGACTAAAACCATATCATTCGAGTCGGCGTTTAGCATCGAAAGTCGTGCGTTGGATGTTTGTCGGAGTTTATTAACTTCGGGAACTATGGAAAGGCCTTTATGTACTTGACAGTTGTAAACCGGAGCGAACCTACATTGATCTCCAAATTTTTTTAAAAAATTTGTTTTAGTATATGGTTTTTTAAAGATGTCCTAAAATAAAGATAATTTACCCCCCAAACATAAAAAATCTTACTTAGTTCTTAATTGTCTAGGTTTCTTTTATTTTTCAACAATTTTTTATACTCACACTTATTTTTGGTCATTAATAAAATCTCACATTCTCATTTTTTTTCACATCTCATAAGAGGTAAGAAAATATTTTGGTCTCTTTTTATAAGTTATTTGGTAATCTACAAACTTATTTTTTCTATTTATTTACACATTTCTTTTCAAGTCTTTCACTACCTAATTTATTAATTTGGATTAGTTTTGTTAGTAAGTACATCTATACTACCATCGAATTAATAATTAGGAGTGAAGGCAAAGATAAAACCATATAGCTAATTTTTATGTTAAATGTTGGTAACACACTTTGCTACCTTAAATGTTGGTTACCGTTTATCCTTACATACAATACACTTTGCTAATCGCTCCCCCTCACGCACCAAATCCTAGTTCCACCCTTGGTTGTAAACATTTTACTTTTTATTGTTGTATGATACTGTGTAGCTTTTCTTAGTTGTGGTTAAGTTGTGGAATATGTAGTATGTCGTGGTTGAGTTGATGTGGACCAACAACAATGAGAGAGCGTTGTCAACTTAAATTGTTATTAGAGCAGTGGAAAATGGAGTCTTGACTCTTGGAGATGGTAGAAAGCAGGAGATACATATGATATTTTGATATAATTTTTTAACTTTGTCAATATATCCAACTATAAATACTCACAAGTGTGTTCTTGTGTGATGTTCGAACGGGTGTGCGCTGTGATAGTATATTGAATGATTGTATTGTTGCGTGATTATGCTTTAATTGCTATGATTCTGTTATTTATATTTGATTATTGATCGTATATTCACAATAAGAAAACTGTTTATTTGCGACTAGTTAATTCTAGTGAAATGACTATTTGTAACTAATTAGTTGCAAATAATTTTTTAATTGTAATAAATTAATCGTAAAAATCTATTTTTATTGTAGTGATTACAGATAGATTATAATTTATTGATGATGCTATCTTTTAATTTACATTATAGATTTAGATCTTTGGTATTTGGACTTTTGTAGCTTATTCGGGCTACAAAGCTGATAATTTAGAAATGTAAAACAAGTGAGGCATAAAAAATGGATCAGGCCCAATAACAAGTTAAGAAAAGGCTTAGCCCGGCACATGGATTCGGCTCAACTTACTCTACCTCCGACGATTTCAATTGAATTCGGACTCGGCTCTTGCTCGGAGTTGGAGTCCAAAATGACTTCGAACCAAAATCGGAGTTGGAAGTTGAGACGGAGTTGGAGCTCGGCCCTAATACCATATATTTTATTTGGGTTATGCTACTCAAGATTCAACACTACACATCATATGTATTTTAAAAAAGAAAATTATTCTATTTTTTTATTTTTATTTTTATTAAATTAATTAAATTATTTTACTCATGCACCGTATATTTATTACGAGAAAAAATAAAATAAAAAATATGTAGCATATGGTTTATGAAATAATAAGTAGAATTATTAATTTTAATTTACACTCAAATAAGAAAATCCTACGTAAGCTTTTTCATATAGTTTTCAAAAAGCTCGACCGTACACTATATAACTCCCCATATGCCAGTTCCTTTTTTCTTACAATTTGAAAACCCAGTTTCCAATTCCGTCTTTCTTTCCGTGAATTCTCTTTCACTTTCCCTTTGGCTCTCTTCGTTTCCCTCCTTGGATCGTAGTGTTTGGCGTTAGGATAAACTTGGTTTTAACTTTTTCATTATATAAAGGTAGAGGTAAGGAAAGGTGGTGAGAAAAAATTGGAAGAAAATCAAATGGAGGTGACGAAGAGGATCAACTAGACAACCCTCTGGCCTGGACTTCAAATCAAAGATGGCCCATGTTTAGTGGAAGTTAGAACTATGTAAAGTGAATATTTATTAACCCAGTTTCCGTGGAATGTTCCATGCATTTTTCTTTGTGAGATAAGAAACTCAGATTAAATTGCCTAGCTAGCTGATCATGTACTTTTGTTAGGAAGATTTTTTCCAATGGATTTATGATGGGAAAAATATAAAAGAGACAGACAAAGAGAGTGATCTGAACTGTTCCACCCTCTGGGGTTATAGGAAGAAGAGAATGTATCGGGCAATTACGATTTATACGGTGCTGCTGATCTCTTCTTTAAGAAAGTTATGAAACGTTGAGAGGTGTGAATCTCTAATTGGGTCGTGTAAGAGTCGGACTCTTTGTATAACCATCATCTATCATGGATAGACATCTACATATAGTGGTTCATGTCTGCCTAATCTGCTATCTGTATCGGGGTCTTTACGAATTCTTCTACATTTATGAATAACTTTAAGTACATTGAATAAAAGCCACATCTTTGAAAAAAACAGTGTACGATTGAATTCACAGAAGTTAAAAAGCCTCAAGTAAAACATATTCCAATGAAGAAGCCTCAAGCAAACTTGATTGAGTGAGAGTGAAGTCGATTTCAACTCTATAAATATACCCATTAATTTGTTCTGTATATTTTCCAGACCAAACCTTTACGGAAAAATCTCATATTTATCTCAACAATTAGCGAATAGCAATGTTTACATCTAATTACAGCAATTCCACCATAACTTTCAGTCCCATCACCTCCAAATACTCGATCAACTTTGCCGGGAAAACCATAGAAACAACTGTCACAGACAAAGCTAGCATCGTAGATGAATGGGTTCGGGAAATGCTTTCAATATGTGGCGGAAAAGCCGTGGTTGTGGGCTTAGATATTGAGTGGAGGCCGCATCCGATACGTTCGATGAGCAACAAGTCGGCGACGCTTCAACTTTGCATAGACCAAAAGTGCCTAATCATTCAACTATTCTATCTGGACTACATCCCACAATCCATAAAGAGCTTTCTGATGAACTCGAACTTCACTTTTGTGGGGATTGAGGTAGCGGATGACATAGCAAAGCTCCAGAACGAGTATGGACTTGGGTGTAGTAAAAGCGCGGATATCAGGGAGCTGGCAAAGATACAATGGCCAGGACGGTTTAGAAGGCCTGGGCTGAAGGACCTGGCTTTGGAAGTTGTGGGTCTTTATATGAGGAAGCCCAAGCATGTGTGCATGAGTAACTGGGAGGCACGGGTGCTCACCGAGAGTCAAGTTGAATACGCATGCATCGATGCCTATGCCTCTTATAGGATTGGCCACAAGCTTCTCCATGAGATCTGACCTTCCTTTCGGCCTTCCGACCTTCCTTTATATCACACATGCAGCTTTAATATGTCTCTGGTTGTTCACTTGCGCGTTAAAAATTATGATGTGTTTTCTTAAACGAGGTCCTACTACTACTCACGGCCTTGAAAGGCTAAAACTTGGGGAAACCTCGATCTGTTTAATTTGTATTTATTATATATGTGTGTGTGTGAGTTGGGGTGTCTTGTTTTCCTTCCTATTTACTTAATAAGATGTGCTTGAAGTTTTTTCAGAACTATCTAGAAGGCATCTGTCAGTTTGTGTGACCTAAGCCCAAGGGTATACATAAATCGAATTCCAACGAGTTTAGCCCATTTGGAACGTGGGAAATCAATTGTAGTAGTGGTAGAAGAAGTAATAAATAAGCCCACAAAGAAAAAGTAGTAAATAAAACGAGAGAATATCAAGGCACCCAACCTGTTGCCTAACTATGTTAGGGGTAGGGCGAAGTTTAGTCTTATTTGGCCCTAGCTAAAGCCAGCAAAGTACGTAAAGAAGACAGAAGGCAGCACTCGCACTGACTCATTTGAATTTTCCTGTCGCGAGACTCGCTCCTAGCTTTTCGAAAGACAAGACACTTATACTCCTAGTTGCGATAGTTAAGTATTTTTAAGTATTCAATAGTAAATTAAAATAATTAAAAGTAGGTAAATAATAATAATAATAATAATAATAAATAGTAGTCATCAAATAACAACATACCAAACCCCACAATTTGACAGTGCAGATGAAGACTTCTTTTTTAGATTTTTATTAACCTCAAAACAACATTATACAAAGAAAATTACAAAAAGCACTGCAGAGGCACGTGCACTATACAGTAGCAGATTGCATAAGTAGTGCACAAAAGGGGCTGCTGTGGCGCGTGCAGGCCATGCGCCCAACTGGACGGAGAGCCGTCGGACGATCTTGGAAATATCGGACTTGCAGACTCCAGAAACGCCACGCGTGGTGACGTCAAAGAGCTTGTTAGGGATTTCGGTCAAATCCCTAAACACTACGTTCTCCTCGCCTAGGTTCTCCTTGAGATGACCGAATACCCGTTCCTCTCTTGCTTGATTCTCGAACAATGGTGGTCAAGATGACAACTTTGGTATGGTGAGGTTAGGTGTTTAGGCCAGAATGGATGTATGGAGTGATGGAATGGATGATGACTTGTATGAGTTCCAAAGGGTGAAAGAGGTGCACGGCACTAGGAGAAAACTAGGGTTGGCGCCTCTTGAAGATTAGGTTTAGGATTGGAAGATGACACTTAGGGTTTGGTGATGTGAGCGGCTAGGGTTTAGAAATTAGGGTTTGAAGATGGAAATTAGAGTTTGGTTGATGGAAGATAGGTTTAGGGTTTGGTTGATGGGAGTTGAGAGATTTTAGGAAGTTTCCTAAAATCTTGAGATTTGCTTTTAGAAGAGGTATGGCTAGCTATATGGATTGAGTGAGTCAACTAGGGTTTACAAATATGGAAACCCTAATATGGCAAGTAGAGTGGGCGGCTAAGATTAATTCAAATAAGGCTAGTGTAGCCAAGATTTGAATTTGAATTAATATGGTAAGAGGGTTTTGGCTATGGTAGGAATGCAATGGTTGAAGTGGTCAACTAGGGTTTCCAACTATGAAAACACTAATATGGAAAGAATGGTGGGCAGCTAGAGTTAATTCAAATTAAGCAAGAGTGACCAAATTTGAATTTGAATGAGGAGGGAATATGTGTTTGATAAGTGGCTAAGTATGGAAAGTATGGGGATTTCGGCTAGGGCTGAAATGGAAGAGAGAAATGATTATGGAAAGTGGACAAACACCTTGGGTTGGCCGAAGTTAGTGTTTGGATGGATTGAATGACCAATGGACTGATGAACACCAAGAACAAAATTATGAACAATCAAGAACAAAGCAAAATACTTGAGCACTTGAATGAATAAATGAAAGTAATCCAACAATTGATTCAAGAATTGCACAAGTGTTGAATAAAGCTCATATATTGATAAAATAATATGAACAAAGATAAACACAACTTGGATTCACGAATTACACCAAGTTGTAAGACAAGATAGTTGAATCACTCTAATTCACGAATTGCATGAAATGATCCTCTCTTTGGGATTCACGAATTGCACCCAAAAAGCCCAAGTGCTAAGCACCGATGGTGATCTCTCAAACAATAGTTCTCCCTCTAGGGTTTTTCCCAAAAGATCCTAAAGCAAAAAAAGATGTCCTATTTATAAGCAAAACAAATTGGAAACCCCCAATAGGTCCCTTTGAAATAAATGAAATAAAATAATTAAAATAAATGAAATAAATAAAGATAGTGGCATGGACCACATGGCCGTGGCATGCATGAGCCAATGGTTCGGCTAAGGTGGTGCATGGGGTCGAACTTTGGCTTGATTTCATGCTGAAAATGCCATTTTTGAGGTTTGGCTTGACTGTGGCTTGACCCTGGCTCGAGCCAAGTTTCGCTCGACACTCCGCGCTAGCGAATACAATCTGAGAGCTCTGCTCGAAACTCGCTCGACAGTTCGCTCAAGCAAGTCTGCAACCCGAGAGCTCCGCTCGAGCGATATGTGTGCGTATGGCCAAGGTACAACTTTAGAGGCGATTTTATGTGGGGGTCTAACAATCTCCCTCTCTTTAAGACTGTCCTTACCCTCAAGGATAAAATTTGAAAACTTCCATTCCCTCTCCTCATTCTCCCCCTTGGTCATTTCCATGGCAAAACAATGTGCCCCCCTTTGCCTAACTTTTCTAGCATTGAGACCTCACCCGACTTGACTTCCTTGGATGCTAAAGTTACCCAAACATTCTTTTTTTACTCGAACTTGAATTTCATGGTCCTTTTGTTGTAGTCAAGTACTACCCTTCAAGGCCCTTGAGCCATGGATTTCCCAATACAACATCAAGCTCTACTAGAGGAAGTATATGTAGGTCCGCCACTATTCTCACTCCTTGAACATTCATCTTTACTTCCCTTACTAGCTCTTCACATTTCATCTTGTCCCCACTCGCCATCCTTACCTCAAATGGCTCTATAGAAATTGGTTTCAACCCAAGCTTGGCGACAATGTTGGAGTTGATAAAGTTATGTGTGGAGCCACTATCTATCAACAAAGGAACTTCAACTCTTTCTACCCATGCCATCACTCTCATGGAGGTATGCTTTTGGGTCCCGGTCATGGAATTAAGAGACAACTCGACCTCCTCATTATTTTTATTAACTTTGGACTCTTCTTAATCGGACTCTTGGCTAGATGACTCCACAAAGTAACCATCATCCTCCTCATTGTTCCTCTCATCAATCAACATGTACACTTGTCTCGATCTACAATTATGCCTTATACCCCATTTTTCACCACACTTTAAACAAAGGCCCTTTTTAATTATTTCTTGGACCTCTTCTCTTGTAAGCTTCTTCACTTCTTGAACCTTTGAAATAAATGAAATAAAATAATTAAAATAAATAAAGATAGTGACATGGACCACATGGCCGTGGCATGCATGAGCCAATGGTTCGGCTAAGGTGGTGCATGGGGGTCGAACTTTGGCTTGATTTCATGCTGAAAATGCCATTTTTGAGGTTTGGCTTGACTATGGCTCGACCCTGGCTCGAGCCAAGTTTCGCTTGACTCTCCGCTCGAGCGAATACAACCCGAGAGCTCCGCTCGAAACTCGCTCGACAGTCCGCTCAAACGAGTCTGCAACCCGAGAGCTCCGCTCGACACTCCTCTCGAGCGATATGTGTGCGTATGGCCAAGGTACAACTTTAGAGGCGATTTTACGTGGGGGTCTAACAGGGCTCCCCGGTGGCGCATGGCAACCACGCGCCAGTGAACTCCGGGAACTTTGAACCGCGTGTGTGGGCCACTCACCGCTCCATTTGATGCCGCGTTTGGTGGTCTTGAAGATTGGCTGTTGGGCAACACCATGGCTAGGCGCGTTCTGGCTTGTGCTCACCGGGAAGTCTTAGATCGGCGGTTCCCCCTTAAAAGGCCTGAAAAATACCAAAAAAAAAAAAGCACAAAAACAACTACAAAGAAGAGGAGGGAGGGGGAAGGGAGCCGAAGGTCCCACTCCCTCTAGCTAGGTTCAAGAAGAGTTTTTCTAGAGAGAGAGAGGGTCTGAGTTATCCAATTTCTAGAGAGAGAGGGGTTATCCGTGTCCGCAAAAGACATACTTGATGAGGCAGTATTCACCGATCGAAGGCGTATTTTATTACAAAATATTCTCCAACGGCAGGAACCTTTTTCCCTCTTGAATGGCAAGACTCTAGTATTCTGGCTTTCTCTCGTTTCTTTATTTTCTCTCATTTGATCTCCCTTTCTTTCAAGCCCACTCCATTTCTCCCCCTTTCTCTCGTAGAATTTGGCCCAACACTCCCTTTTTCTCTCTCTTTTCCATTTCCTTGCTTATTTTCTTGTCCATTGTGTGATTTCATCTCTCTCAGCTTGGTTCAAGAACCAAATGACAATTAGGACAATCGGTTTGCACCAAGAATCGACATTGAAGGTGTCCCTACGATGCTCAGAGAGGATCTTCAATTTTTGCCCTAGAATGCCTCTCTGAGGCTCTCTATTTCAATTTCGATATATGCTAGGGTAAAAATTTATTCATTTATCTTTTATCTTACTTCATTGTGTTCTAATTTTTGTTATTGCGGATTATTAAGTGGTTTGCAACGATTTTGAGCTCCTTGGCTGTTTGGAGTGTTCATATGCACGGTTTCATTTCTATAGATGTAAGTTTCTGTGTGCGAATGTATTGATTTTTGCGAGTGTATGTGCTGTTAAGTGATAGATTTTGAGGAATTCATTAAAATTTATGATTGAAAAAAAAAATTCTAATCTTAGGTGTAGATGGAAGAGTGGGATATGGAAATGAGAGGGCAGAGCAGATTTTGGGGGAAGCGCTGCCACCATTGGCTAATGAGGTGGCAGGGTGGAGACTGTTCGAACTTATGCAAGTGAGTGTATTTTTATTTTTTGGCTAAAGTGCTTATTTCAATTTCAAATTGTGTTCAACTTTCCATTTCGAGTTGCTTGTTTTGTAAAAGAAGCCAAATAATTGGGTTCTTTGGTTGTCCTCTTTAAGTTTTTGATTCTGCTTGTTTTTTGTAGACACTGAAAGTAAGTTGTATGTCAAAATTGTTATTGAATGAAGGTGTTATGAGCCATCGAGTGATGAAACCCTAATCCTTAGGGTTGCTATCTGAAGCCTCATGGGCCGGGTTATTGTCATATGGGCCTGCCTAGGCTTTAAACACCAAAGTCCATTTGAGTCTTATTTCAGTCAGTTCTAGATTGTATTTTCATGGCCACATGAGTCAGTTAAGTCATGGGCCACGTTGGGTCAGTTATTTGCATGTATTGAGTCCGTTTACTTAGTGGGTCAGTTATAAGTTAATGGGTCTGTGTTTATTGAGTCTGTTATTTAGTATTTGACTTGGCCTCGTTTGTTTTTGGAGATGAGATGAGATGGGTTGAGATTAAAGTTAAAAAGTTAAATAAAGTATTGTTAGAATATATTTTTTAATATTATTTTTGTTTTGAAATTTGAAAAAATTGAATTGTTTATTTTATTTTGTATTGGGATTTGGGAAAATTTAATGATTAGATGTGATAAAATGAGATGGATTTGAAAAAGTTGAATTGTTTATTTTATTTTGTATTGGAAGTTGGGAAAGTGTAATGATGAAATTGAGATGAGATGAGATGTTTTCTGAAAACAAACAAGGCTTAGTCTTTGTTTGATGTCTATTTCTATGTTAATCTTGAATGAATGAGGTATTCCAATTTCCAGAATATTATGAGTACAAAGTGGAGGCTAGGCCCTTCGAAGTGCCTACATAATTTACATTTAATTATCACAGATTTTTGTAAGCCATAATTGTGGTATCATAGCCACGCTCATGCGCCATGGCTGAGGGTACACACACACTCAACTGGCAGAAGCTGTTTCCATGTTGAAAGGGAAGACTGTGCACCTGCAAGAAGAACAATGCAAGCAAAAACAAATGCTAGAAGCCGTGTTGCAGCAACTCAACAACTTGGCAGCCAGCTATGAGTAGTTAGTAGTACAAGCAAGTAATCCACAAACGGGAGAAGGATCATCCAATACAAAAGGTCAGTTCAAAAATAATCCGTTGTTTGAACGAAATTGAGGCATACATGCTAGGACCCTTAGATTGGATTTCCCAAGTTCGATGGGTCAGAATCCATGGAATGGATTCTTAAGGCTGAACAGTTCTTTGAATACTTTGAGACACCTAATGATAAAAAAATTACAGATTTCCTTCTTCCATATGGAAGGGAAGGCATTGTCTTGGTATTCTTGGTTAAAGGATTCGGGTCCTATAGGAGGATGGGAGGATTTTATTGTAGCACTTAGAGTGTGTTTTGGGCCCTCAACTTATGAGGATCCAATTGGGGCATTTACCAAATTAAGACAAACAGCCACTGTAGAAGAATATCAAACTGAGTTTGAGGCTTTATCTAATAAAATTAAGGGGCTTATGGAGGAATTTCGTATTAGTACTTTTATTAGTGGCCAAACCAAAAGCAGCTGAGATTGTATCAGGTTTAAGCATAATTACCATAATTTTTAGATCATCCCTTATATTCCTAAGCTACCTGCACCACCACCAATACTTAGATTACCACCACCACCACCACCAAGACCTGAAAATAGAATCCCTACCAATACCTATAACCCAAACACAAAACCTACCATTCTTATAAAAAGATTCACCCCAGCCCAAATGCAAGAAAGAAGGGAGAATGGACTTTGCTACTATTGTGATGAAAAGTTCCATCTTGGTCACAAGTGTAGTAGACCCAAGTTATTTCTGTTGGAAGAATTTGAAGGGGATGAAGGTGAGGAAGCCGAGCCTAATGAAGGGAATTTAGCAGTCAAAGAATCAAAGGGAGTTGAAGGGGAAGAGAAGGAGATCGGTGAACTGCTAAGCATCTCACTACATGCCATGGAAGGTTCATTATCCCCCTAAGACTATGAGGGTTGAGGGCCTTATTAATATCAACAAGTTTTGATTCTTATTGACACAGGTAGCATGTACAATTTTGTGGACCCATATGTAGCAAGGAAATCAAAACTACCAGTGAGGGAGAGCCAACTGACAGTTAAAGTGGCCAATGGGGATAGCCTACCTTGCCAAGGTTACTGTAGGACAGTTCCTATTCATCTACAAAATTTAAGGGTTATGGCTAATATCTATTTATTAACTTTAGGAGGTTGTGATGTGATTTTAGGAGTAGATTGGTTGTGAAATTTGGGATCAATTTTATGGAACTTTTCTAACCTCACCATGTAGTTTGATTTCAGGGGTGCCAAAGTTAAATTACAAGGGTTACAACCACCAATTGATGCATTGGAGGAAGTAGAACATGTTCCTAATTTAAAAAAGGGGTCTGTAAAGGGAATATGGTTGCACTTGATAGGTGAAGAGATGATGCAGATTGAGGGGGAAATGAAACCTATTTTGGAACAGGATTTAAGGGCTTTGAAGATGTGTTTGTTGAACCTCATGGCTTGCCTCCACCTCGGAGTCATGACCATAAGATTGAGCTGTTGGAAGGATCAAAACCAACTTGTGTACGCCCCTATAGATACCCATACGATCAAAAGACTGAAATAGAAAAGCTGGTAACTGAGATGTAGAAAAGTGGCATAATTAGAGGAAGCCAAAGCCCCTAGTCCTCTCTAGTGTTGCTGGTCAGGAAGGCAGATGGAAGTTGGAGGATGTGTGTGGACTACTGTGCACTCACAAAAATACAGTGAAAGATAAGTACCCTATCCCTAATATTTATGAGTTGCTTGATGAACTTTGTGGGGTAGAAATTTTTTCTAAATTGGATTTGTGTTCTAGTTATCTTCAAATTAGAATGCATGAAGGGGATATACATAAAACAGCATTTAGAACCCTTGAGGGCCACTATGAATTTATGGTGATGCCTTTTGGGCTTACTAATGCCCCATAAACTTTTCAAAGGTTGATGAATGAGATTTTTAAGCCTTTCTTAAGAAGGTTTGTCTTGGTTTTCTTTGATGGTATATTGATTTACAGCAAATCTTTGGAGGAACATTTAAAGCATTTGCATACTGTTCTAGAAACCTTGAGGTCCCATCAATTTTATGCAAAGAAATCTAAGTGTGTGTTTGGATGCCATAAGTGGAATATTTAGGTCACTTAATTTCCCAAGAAGGAGTTAAAGCCGACCCTCCATAAAATTTCAACTATTCAAGAGTGGCCACTGCCCAAAAATTTGAAGGCCTTAAGGGGATTTATGGGTTTAACAGGATATTACAGGAAGTTTGTGAAAGATTATGGAGCCATTGTAGCTCCACTAACTGATCCATTAAGGAAGAATGCTTTTGTTTGGTCAAACAAGGCACAAGAGACTTTTGAGAGACTTAAAGCAGCAATGATATGCCCCCCTGTATTACGTTTACCAGATTTTTCTAAAGAGTTTATAGTTGAATGTGATGCTTCAAAAGAAGGGTTGGGAGCTGTACTTATGCAAGAAGGAAAACCTATAGTTTTCCTAAGCCAAGGGTTAAAGGGGAGAAGTCTGATGTTATCAACATATGAAAAGGAACTCTTGGCATTGGTAATGACAATCAGGAAATGGAGACACTACTTATTGGGACATCATTTCAAGGTCCGTACATATCAACATGCCTTGAAACACTTACTGGAGCAAAGTGTGGGGACTCCTGCTCAACAAAAATGGGTCTCAAAACTTTTGGGATATGATTTCTTAGTAGAGTAGAGGAGTGGTAAGACAAACAAAGTAGCTGATGCCCTATCTAGGCTACCCTCCACAGAAAAACCAAAAGCAGAAAACCCATCCATCCATAACCATCACCAACAGCCAAAACCCATCCTCCACAAATCACAAACCCAACAATCCAACATCCAAGCCATAAGCCTTTTACAAATACAATCGGTAGAAGAGTTGAAAAAAGCTTACCCCCAAGGTTCCCAGTTGCAGGAGCTGTTAAGCAACTACCATCAGGAACTATTGGACCAATCCCAGTACCAAACCAGAGATGGCCTGCTCTTTTGCAAAGGCAAGTTGCACCTTGGAAATTTGGTGGCCTTCCATTGTGAAATCCTGCAACAGTTCCATAGCAGTCAATTAGGGGGCCACACATGGGTGTATAAAACATATGCAAGAGTCAAAAAATAGTTTTTCTGGCCTGGTTTAAGAAGGGATGTCAGAGTTTTTGTCCGTGAGTGTGATGTATGCCAGAGAAACCAAGTAGAAACTATTCATTCAGCAGGCTTGCTCCAGCCTCTATCAATTCCTACAAGAAATTGGAATGATATAAGTATGGATGTTATCGAGTGATAATGGTGGTAGTAGACAGATTGAGCAAATATGCTCATTGCATGCCCTTATCTCACCCCTACACAGCAGCCACAGTGGCAAGGGTTTTCCTTGATAATGTTTTTAAATTGTATGGTTTTCCACTAATAATTGTGAGTAACAGGGATCCAGTGTTTACCAGCTAGTTCTAGAGAGAACTATTCAAGATCAATGGTACTAAGCTATTGTTAAGCTTAGCTTACCACCCCCGAACAGACGGACAAACAAAGATAGTAAACAAGGGATTGGAAGGCTACTTGAGGAGTTTTTCAGGAGACAGACCCCGCGACTGGGCACGGTGGTTGCCTCTATCAGAGTATGCATACAATACCTCGGAACATACCTCCACAAAAATTTCTCCATATGAGGTAGTGTATGGACAACCAGTCCTAAGGATGATGCCTTATGAACTAGGTTCAACCAAAGTTCAAGTAGTAGATGAAGAACTTAGAAACCGAGAACTCATTAATAGGTTAGTTTGTGAAAACTTAAAGGAAGCTGAAGAAAAAATAAAGCTTTATGCATATCGAAATCGAACAGATCGAGAATTCCAGGTGGGAGAGAAAGTTTACCTTCGGTTGTGCCCATACTGTCAAGTGTTAGTCACAGTAAGGAGGAATCTCAAGCTCTCACCGAGATATTATGGGCCATACATAGTGGTGCCAAGAAACGGTAAGGTGGCATATCGGTTAGATCTACCGCCAGGGTCACAGATCTACTCGATATTTCATGTTTCGTGTCTCAAAAAGACACTCGGAGAGCAGATACAACCATTAACAAAATTACCAAGGGTAACGACGGAAGGAGCCCGAGAACCAGAACCTAAAATGGTTCTTAATCAAAACGCTTATTCAAGAAAGGGAGAAAAGCAGGGGTCGAGATGCTGGTACAATGAAAGGCATGGTTGGAGAAGACGCTACGTGGGTGGATCGAGAAGAGTTGCAATGGCGTTTCTTTGACCTTGAGGGCAAGGTCTTCTAAAGAGGGAGAGTGTGTTATGAGCCGTCAAGTAATGAAACCTTAATCCTTAGGGTTGTTGTCTGAAGCCTCATGGGCCGAGTTATTGTCATATGGGCCTGCCTAGGCTTTAAACACCAGTCCATTTGAGTCTTATTTGAGTCGGTTCTAGATTGTATTTTCATGGCCACATGAATCGGTTAAGTGATGGGCCACGTTGAGTCAGTTATTTGCATGTGTTGAGTCAATTTACTTAGTGGGTCAGTTATAAGTTAGTGGGTCTGTGTTTATTAAGTCCGTTGGTTAGTATTTGACTTAGTCTTTGTTTGATGTCTATTTGTATGTTAATCTTGAATGAATGAGGTATTCCAATTTCTAGAATATTGTGAGTACAAAGTGGAGGCCAAGCCCCTCGAAGTGCCTACATAATTTATATTTAATTATCACATATTTACATAAGCCATAACAGAAGGTCCCCACTTTATATAATTATATTGGATTTTCTTTTTTCCCCTCACTTCCATATCAAGATGGTCATAAACTATCATAAAATGATAGTTTATAATTGGCTGTTTGGATTGAGAGTTCTAAATCATTCATCTAATGGAATATTCATTGCTTTACTTGCATCAACCTGCACATTGAAAAATCTAAGAAATGGTTTCCTTATTATATAGAGAGGTTAAGAATGCTCTGCATTACAATATATAGCAATGCATACATAAGAGTGTATATGAGGTCAAAAGCGTACAAATTCTATGAAGCCTAAATTTGTCTTCTGTTTATGGTTTGTTCCACTTACCCCTCAAATTCTTAAGCTGTGCAACTAAATTTTTCCTGGCTTTTTCCCAGTCATAACAAGGTTGATTCATCATTATTGAACAAGGATAAAAGGAATTTTGCTTTCTTTGCTTCTCATCAAGAAATGGTGTTGGTTTGAACCAAAAGGCCTCCTTATTTGCCAACTTTACAGAATAAGTTTCGCGTGTATCGGCATCATGATTTCTATACATGGTTTCCTTATTATATAGATCATTAGTGTTAAGGGTTTTACCTCCTAAAGAGTCTCTTTTCTATTTTGTTAATCATATCATTAAGTGCATTTCCTCAGTTTCCTCTTATCCAGCAATCATATTGGCTATTATCCACACTATTGACATCATTGTAATTAATCAAAACTGCACATAATAATATCCTTAATAGTTTGCCCTTATCCAGCAATCATATTGGCTATTATCCACACTATTGACATCATTGTAATTAATCAAAACTGCACATAATAATATCCTTAATAGTTTGCCCTTATCTAGCAATCATATTAGCTATATTCATAAATGCTTTAAAGACCTGGTGGGAAATGAGTACTTAATAGTTTCTGCTGCTAATAGCCTTGAGCATTATGGTTTTCATCTATAATCTATATAATCTTTTTCTTATTCATGACAGGGCAGTATTGACATTCTTGATTGTTCTGTTGTACATTATAAATGCTGCTTGCTGTGGAGGCATCATCTACCTTCCTGCAGATCTTGATTTCCATTCTTGCCATGTCTAACTGTTGTTATGAAACATCTTTTTTAATCATTTGGCTGGGCAGCAACAAAAGATGATTCTATGTTAGATTTTGAAAAGTCTGTGTTTGGATTCTGTGTTACATATCTCACAAATTCTTTGGATTCTTTGAGATCAATAGCATTTGATTTAGTCTGGGTTTTTCAAACTTAATTTAAATAATTTTCTGGTTTTCCTTTTTCATTATATTAATAAGATATGTATAATGTTGTTGTAGTAGTGACTCATTCTTTTCCATTGTCCTTGCAAATGACCCTAACGTCCTACAGTTGATGCACATGTGGGCAAAATGTGTTTTGTGATAATTTTGGGCAGCAACTATATTGTTGGATTGTGAAAATAAAAATGAATATGATTGTTGGAGGTTATTGAATTATGAAAATAAAAATAAAAAAGTATTTAAAGAATAAAAATTAATAAAATTTTAAATAATAAAAAGTAATAATATTTTATTATCAAAGAGAGTGTGATGGCTAATATTGTAATGTAAAGTTCAAGTTTTGAGTGATTAGCTAAAAGTCAAAAAGTAACATATATATTAGCCAAATTTTGACTTTTGGGATGACTAATCCAATGCCAATGCTTCAAGGGCAAGATCAAAACTTAGTAGACTTTGAACCCGACCTTAGCCGAGAGGGGGAGGGAAGAAAAAGCATGAGAATAGTCTGGTACTAGCTAGGGGTGGCAAATGGTGTTTTGGGATTGTGTTCATGTCGTGTCAAGTTCTATATAATTTTCAAAAAGCTCAACCGTACACTATAACTCCCCATATGCCAGTTCCATTTTTCTTAAAATTTGAAAACCTAGTTTCCAATTCCATCTTTCTTTCCTTGAATTCTCTTTCACTCTCCCTTTGGCTCTCTTCGTTTCCCTCCTTGGATCGTAGTGTTTGGCATTAGGATAAACTTGGTTTTAACTTTTTCATTATATATATAAAGGTAGAGGTAAGGAAAGGTGGTGAGAAAAAATTGGAAGAAAATCAAATGGAGGTGACGAAGAGGATCAACTAGACAACCCTCTGGCCTGGACTTATTAGAGTAGCATACACAGCAGATTACTCAAGTTCTAGATCATGCGAAGGATGCTGCTCATGGACAAACCAATGGTTCTGATGTGCAAGCTCAAGCTTCATCAAATGTGCAAAATACATGTCATAACTCTATAGTTCATTTACCATATGGACCCTCATTTTGTTGATGTATCATGTACTCTTATGTAATCTTAGAAGTTGTTACGTAGCTGTACAAATTTACTGTAAATATTTTATTCCTTCAATTGGTTAGGATTTGTTTCCTTTTTTGTATATAAGCTGCATGCAGCAGTCTGTACAGACACACAGACTAATTCATTTGATGAGCATAGCTCTTTCCCATTCTCTGTCATCTTCTTCTTCTTCACCATTTTATTCCTTCTGTTTTCCTTATTCTTACATGGTATCAAGAGCCTTTTGCATATACGCATCCTGCAAATGACTTCTGAAACCCCCAAGACTCCCCTCAAGTCCCCCTTTCTGGATTTCAATAATATCACCAATTCATACCGCCTTGATCATGGAGACAATCCTTCTCTTCCTCGGTCCCTGACCTTCTCAACACTGAGAATTATATCACCTGGTCAAGAGCTATATGCCGAGCTCTTCGTGCCAAAAACAAAATAGGCTTCATCAATGGAAGCTTAACTAAACCCATAGACCCTCTTTTCACTGCTTGGGAGAGATGCAATGACCTCGTTGTTTCTTGGCTTCATAATTCCATCAATCTCAGCCTCAAGTCCAGCATTGCCTTAGCAGATGATGCCAAATAGATCTAGTGTGAGCTCAAAGACAGATTCACCCAACAAAATGGGCATCGAATCTTTCAGCTCAAGAAAGCTCTCACAAGTTTACAACAAGGTTCTGATTTAGTAAACATTTATTTTGGCAAACTTAAAACCATTTGGGATGAACTTCTCATATGTGACCCTCTGCCTGACTGCACTTGTGGCAAACTCACTATCCTTCTTGATCGATATCAAAGGGATTGTGTCATTCAATTTCTCATGGGCCTCAATGAATCACACAATATCACCCGTGACCAGATCATGTTACTTGACCCATTACCTTCCATAAACAAAATATTTTCTATGATACAACAGCAAGAAATGCAGCATACTATGCTCAACAATCTTCCTTCACCAGATTCCATGGCTTTTGCAGTTAAACAACCAAATCACAAACCTTTTCCAAGCCATCCCAGCAGATTAAACGTGAAAGACCCTTTTGCACCCACTGCAAAATTCAAGGTCACACTCTGGAGCTCTGCTTCAAAGCAGGCAATGCCAAAGCCCCCATTTGTACTCACTGTCATATGACTGGGCACATAGCAGACAAGTGCTATAAGTTGCATGGTCACCCATCTGGCCACAAATTCCATGGCAAAATACCTCCAAGTACCACCCCTTTCGTTCATATGACCACCCTGAATACAGAAAGCCAATCCCATACCACTTCCACCTTCACTACAGATCAGTACCATCAACTAATCTCTTTATTGCAGTCGAAGAAGGCCTCAATTGCTAGTCACTCACTTAATACTGTCCAAACAGATTGTCTTCCTTCCTCTACCATGAATGGTAATCATTTTTCTTTTACTTCTTTTATTCCATCAGCCAACACAAGCACACACCTCCCTTGGGTAATTGACACAGGTGCTACAGATCACATGATCTATAACACCTCATATTTCTCTGCTATAACATCTCAGGTTTCTTTTGTTGTTAAACTTCCCAATGGACAATCTGCACCAGTAACTCATATAGGAACAGTCCATATTACTTCTACTTTAATTCTGCACAATGTCTTTTGTGTTCCATCTTTTAGTTTTAATTTGATCTCAGCTAAACAGCTAACATCTTCCCTTTCTTGTTGTTTTGTATTCTTTTCACAATTTTGTTTTCTCCAGGACCTTTTGACATGGACCACAATTGGCATGGGTGAGATGAAGAATGGTTTATACCACCTGCTCACAGCACCAGTTTCTCCTTCAGCTCTTTTTGAATATTTTTCCATTTCCTTGCACAAGACAATTTCTGTTTCTGCTGTTTCTCACACTTTCAATCACGTTTATGATATTTGTTATTGTAGATTGGGTCATACCCCCATCTCTAAATAACATGTAATAGAAGACCCATCTATTAAAAGGCATGTTTCTACAATTTCTATTACAAATCCATGTCAAGTATGTCTTCTTGCAAAACACCACAAATTGCCATTTCCTGTCAGCACACATAAAAGCAATAATCCTTTTGAACTTATCCATTGTGACATATGGGGACCCAATCCAGTTGAAGCTTATGATGGAACTAAATATTTCCTCACCATCGTAGATGATTTTTCAAGAAGTACTTGGATCTACCTGCTTAAAAATAAATCCCATACCAGATTGTGCATTGAAGCCTTTTGTAATTTAGTTGAAACACAGTTTCATACTAAAATAAAAATTCTGAGAAGTGACAATGGCCTTGAGTTCAAAATGACAGAATTCTTCAATAAAAGGGATCATTCATCACAAAACGTGTGTGGCAACCCCTCAACAAAATGGGGTTGCCGAAAGCAAACATTAACACCTTCTGAACATAGGCAGGGCACTCAAAATTCAATCCAATCTTCCCAATCTTTATTGGAGTGACTGTATTTTAACTGCTGCTTACATTATCAATCGTGTACCCAACCCTTTTCCAACAAAACACCATATGAACTTCTCTTCCATTCCCCTCCTACATACTCTCATATGAGAATTCTTGGCTGCCTCTGTTTTGCCTCCACATTATCCCACAAAAGGACCAAGTTTGAACCTCGAGGAAGAGCCTGTGTCCTTCTTGGCTACCCGTTTGGAGTAAAAGGATATAAACTTCTTGACCTTCAATCTAAAACAGACTTCATATCCAGAGACGTGACCTTTCACGAATATGTTTTCCCTTTTCACCAATCTGACCTCCCTTCTCCACCCATACAACCCCTTTTTCAAACACCCTCCACATCTTTCTACCCTGCACCTTTCTCTTCTGACACTCCTTTTCCCTTTTCAGAACCTTCATTACCTCCACCTACTCCACCTGACTCCCTACCCCCTTCTCCTCCATCTAGTCAATCTGCCCCACTCCCACCTTCCCCTCCACCTATACTTAGAAAGTCATCTCGAACCAGAAAAGCCCCTCAATATCTTCAGGACTATCACTGTCAGCAGGCATCTTCCATCTCACCATCTCAATCCAGGGACATGGCTACTGCATCAGGTATTCTTTTCCCCTTATCTTCCTTCATTTCTTACAAAAATTTATCTCCTGCACTTTGTCTTTTTTCTGCTACCATTTCATCACACACAAATCCTAATACCTTTAAACAAGCTGTTAAGGATCCTGATTGGTGTCAAGCAATTGAGGCTGAACTTGAAGTTTTAGAGCTTAACCATACTTGGACACTCACTGATCTACCCCCTGGCAAAGTTCCCATAATTGCAAATTTGTTTTCAAAACCAAATACCATTCCAATGGCACAATTGAAAGGAGGAAAGCAATGTTGGTTGCCAAAGGCTTTACTCAGCAACCAGGAGTGGATTACCATGAAACTTTTTCACCTGTGGTGAAAATCGTGATAGTCAGAACCATCTTAGCTCTAGCCTCCATTAAGGGTTGGCATCTTCATCAATTTGATGTCAATAATGCTTTCCTTAATGGAGAGCTCAAAGAAGACATATACATGAGAAAACCACCTGGATACCATAAAGGTTCTCCTCAACAAGTCTGTAAACTCCTTAGAAGCATTTATGGCCTCAAATAGGCCTCGAGACAGTGGTATGACAAGTTCTCTTCCTCCCTCATTCAATTTTGATTCACTCAGTCCAAATCAGATTACAGCCTTTTCACTTATCACACAGCCAACTCTTTCACAGCACTACTTGTCTATGTCGATGACATAGTAGTTGCCACCAATCAAAGTTGAATCCATTTCTGTTCTTAAAGATTTTTTGAACACACATTTCAGAATTAAGGATTTGGGTACATTGAGATATTTCTTAGGCATTGAAGTTGCTAGAAATCCTACTGGTATTCATTTATGTCAGAGGAAATAAATTCTTGATATTCTTGCAGATTCGGGCATGCTTGCTGCCAAACCATTAAAAATTCCAATGGACCAGAATCACAAGCTCAGTAAAACAAGTGGCACTCCCTTACTTGATCCCACCCCCTATCGACAACTTATTGGTCGACTGCTCTACCTTACCATCACAAGACTTGACATAAGTTACCCTACCCAAGTACTCAGTCAGTTCATGGATCATCCTTCACACACCCATCTTGCCGCTGCTTATAAGGTATTAAGATACCTTAAGAATTCACCTGGCCAAGGAATTTTTCTCTCTTCAACTTCAGAAATTCAATTACGAGACTATTGTGATTCAGATTGGGCTACATGCCTTGACACTCGAAAATCCATCACTGAGTACTGTATTCTCCTTGGACAGTCCCTCATTTCTTGGAAATCCAAGAAACAAACTGTGGTTTCCAGATCATCTGCCAAGGCTGAATACAGAGCCATGGCCTCCATCATTACTGAGTTAACTTGGCTAAGACAGCTGTTTACAGACCTTTCTCTACCTCATCCTCAAGCTGCACAACTATTTTGTGACAACCAAGCTGCATTATACATTGCAGCCAACCCAGTCTTCCACGAGAGGACCAAGCATATAGAGGTAGATTGCCACTTAATCAGAGACAAAATCTTAGAGGGAACCATCAAAACTGCCCACCTTCCCACCACCTCCCAACTTGCTGACATTTTCACCAAATCTCTACGTTCTTATGTTCTGTTTTCACACCTTTTCAAGATGGGAATAGTTGACATCTACTCTCCATCTTGTGGGGGGGGGGGGGGGTATTAGAGCAGCATACACAGCAGATTACTCAAGTTCCAGATCATGCGAAGGATGCTGCTCATGGACAAACCAATGGTTCTGATGTGCAAGCTCAAGCTTCATTAAATGTGCAAAATACATGTCATAACTCTGTAGTTCATTTACCATATGGACTCTCATTTTGTTGATGTATCATGTACTCTTATGTAATCTCAGAAGTTGTTACATAGCTGTACAAATTTACTGTAAATATTTTTTCCTTTAGTTGGTTAGGATTTGTTTCCTTTTTTGTATATAAGCTGCATGCAGCAGTCTGTACAGACACATGGACTAATTCATTTGATGAGCACAGCTCTTTCCCATTCTCTGTCATCTTTTTCTTCTTCACCATCTTATTCCTTCAGTTTTCCTTATTCTTACAGGACTTCAAATCAAAGATGGCCCATGTTTAGTGGAAGTTAGGACTATGTAAAGTGAATATTTATCAACCCAGTTTCCGTGAAATGTTCCATGCATTTTTCTTTGTGAGATAAGAAACTCAGATTAAATTCCCAAGCTAGCTCATTTACTTTTGTTAGGAAGATTTTTTCCAATGGATTTATAATGGGAAAAATATAAAAGAGACAGACAATGAGAGTGATCTGAACTGTTCCAAACTTTGGGGTTATAGGAGGAAAAGAATGTATCGGGCAATTATGATTTATACTGTTCCACACTCTTTTCTTTAAGAAAGTTATGAAATGTTGAGAGGTGTGAATCTCTAATTGGGTGGTGTAAAAGTCGGACTCTTTGTATAACCATCATCTATCATGGATAGACATCTACATATAGTGGTTCATGTCGGCCTAATCTGCTATCTCATGTGTCGGTGTCTTTACGAATTCTTTAGATTTATTAATAACTTTAAGTACATAGAATAAAAGCCACATCTTGGAAAAAGATAGTGTACGATTAAATTCACAGAAGTTAAAAAGCCTCAAGTAAAACATGGATTCCAATGAAGAAGCCTCAAGCAATCCATATTCTAGAAAGCGACTCTTTTTGAGTGAGAGTGAAGTCGATTTCAACTCTATAAATATACCCATTTGTTCTGTATATTTTTCAGACCAAACCTTCACGGAAGAATCTAATATTTATCTCTCCAATTAACAAATAGCAATGTTTACATCTAATTACAGCAATTCCACCATAACTTTCAATCCCAGCACCTCCAAATACTCGATCAACTTTGCCGGGAAAACCATAGAAACAACCGTCACAGACAAAGCTAGCATCGTAGATGGATGGGTTCGGGAAATGCTTTCAATATGTGGCGGAAAAGCCGTGGTTGTGGGCTTAGACGTTGAGTGGAGGCCGCATCCGATACGTTCGATGAGCAACAAGTCGGCGACGCTTCAACTTTGCATAGACCAAAAGTGCCTAATCATTCAACTATTCTACCTGGACTACATCCCACAATCCATAAAGAGCTTTCTGATGGACTCGAACTTCACTTTTGTGGGGATTGAGGTAGCGGATGACATAGCGAAGCTCCAGAACGAGTATGGGCTTGGGTGTAGCAAAAACGCGGATATCAAGGAGCTGGCAAAGAGACAATGGCCAGGACGGTTTAGAAGGCCTGGGCTGAAGGACCTGGCTTTGGAAGTTGTGGGTCTTTCTATGAAGAAGCCCATGCATGTGACCAAGAGTAACTGGGAGGCACGGGTGCTCACCGAAAGTCAAGTTGAATACGCATGCATCGATGCCTATGCCTCTTATAGGATTGGCCACAAGCTTCTCCATGAGATCTGACCTTCCTTTACGCCTTCCGACCTTCCTTTATATCACACATGCTTTAATTTGTCGTTACACAGTCAGTTTTTATATGTCTCTGGTTGTTCACTTGCTCGTTAAAAATTATAATGTGTTTTCTTAAACGAGGTCCTACTACTACTCACGGCCTTGCAAGGCTAAAACTTGGGGAAACCTCGATCTAGATCTATTTAATTTGTATTTTATTATATATGTGTGCGTGTGAGATGGGGTGTTTTGTTTTCCTTCCTATTTACTTAATAAGATGTTGCCTTGGTCGTGCTTAAAGTTTTTTCAGAACTATCTAGAAGTCATCTGTCAGTTTGTGTGACCTAAGCCCAAGGGTATAGATAAATCGAATTCCAACGAGTTTTGCGCATTTGGAACGTTGGAAATCAATTGTAGTAGTGGTAGAAGAAGTAATAAATAAGCCCACAAAAATAAAGTAACAAAATAAAACGCGAGAATATCAATGCGTCCACCCAACCTGTTGCCTTACCATGTTAGGGGAAAGGCGAAGTTGAGTCTTATTCGGCTCAAGCAAAAGCCAGCAAAGTCCATAAAGAAGATAGAAGGCAGCACTCGTGAGACTCGCTCCTAGCTTTTTGAAAGACAAGATAGTTATACTCCTCGTTACGTTTGGATAGTAAGGTATTCTCAAATATTTTATGAATAATAGTGAAATAGTAATAAAAATGTAATGATAGAATATTGAATAGTAATGAATAGTAGTTAAAAGTATGTAAAAAATAATAATAAAATAATAAATAATAGTCAAATATTCTGAGAATATATCAGGTATTCACAATATCCAATAACAACATTGACATTATCTTAGTTAGATGTCGGTGAAGCAAAAAATATAACATTGGATTAGCTAAACTTATCCAAGAGATTATTGAGCTACAATAAATTAAAAGCAAAAGTCATACTTGATGAGGCAGTATTCACCAATCGAAGGCGTATTTTATTACAAAATATTTTACAACAATACTGCTAGGTACAGTCGCCCTATACAAGCGGCGTGCAAACGGCTTCAAAAAGTAATAATAATAAATATAAAAAAAGTTACAAGTTTTTCCTCGTCTTCCCGTTTCTTCTTCTTCTCCCTCCCTCCCTCCCTCAGTTTCCATCTCCCTCTCTGCGTTTCCATTCCTCCCTCCAACGAACAAAAATTGAACAAACAGATGAAAAAAAAAACAAGACTTTTCGATTCCGATGAATAAACAACTCGAACATCCACATCTACATCCAACACTTTTCGATGAGGTCTACAAATTTCACATCCAGCTGAGACAACAAAAAATAGATTCCGATGAACACAAATCGAGTTGAAGATCTACATCTAGGAAATAAAAAATAAATAGAAAAAAGAAAAAATTCCAAATAGCTATCCTGCGATTGCCTTCAACAATTTCATCAAAGAAATCATCAAGCTGCCCAACAATGTTGTCAGCACCAGATCTCAACGCCCCAAAACACCCTCTCAAATTCTCCACTCTCCCTAATTCCAACCTCTGTTTCCGACTCCACCACCTGTGATTGCGACGACGAACCGCCCCTCCTCTCCAGTTCCCCTCTCAGCTCCTCCATCGCCACCTTCGATCTCAGGAACTCGTACAACAGAATCCCAGGCCTCCCACCCATCCAGTTGATCTCAGCCGCTACCCTCTGTTGCAGCCTCGCCGTCGATATCATGAACCCCGATCCAAAGCACAAGCACCCTTCGTATCCTCCCTGGAGAGAATTCGACTTGAGCCAGCAGTACACCAATCCTCACAGCAAGATCATGAGCAACAGCGAGCTCACGTTCCTCATTGTGTAGAGAACTCCCCTAAAACCGTTGAACCCGTTTAGCTTCGACTCGAAAACCCCACCAAAACCCACCTCGTCTCTTTCCCACCAAACCGCCTCACTGTGCCGTTGAGGTTTCTTCGGCTCTTTGAGGGGATGGACTCGCCGTCTTCGATGGGATGTGCTTCGTGGAAGGATCGAGAGAGGGAGTTCTTGAGGAGGGGGAATGAGAGGAAATGCAGAGGGAGGGGGAGTCGGGACTGAAGGAAATGCAGAGAGGGAGGGGGACTGAAGGAAGGAAATGATTCATCTTCAACTAAATGGTGTGTTTTTGTGTATCCACGTAGGACCCATTTGCCCCGCGCCTGCACCCAATGACTGCATCCAGAGTTTTTCATTCTCTACAAAGGCAGGAACCTTTTCCCCCCTTGCATGGCAAGACTTTGGTATTCTGGCTTTCTCTCGTTTCCTTCTTTTCTCTCATCTCTCCCTTTCTTTCGAGCCCACTCCATTTCTCTCCCTTTCTCTCGTAGAGCTTGGCCTGACACTCCCTTTTTCTCTTTCTTTTTCCATTTCTTGCTTATTTTATTGTCCATTGTGTGATTTCATCTCTCTCGGCTTGGCTCTAGAACCAAACGGCGGTTAGGACAATCGGTTTGCACCGAGAATCGACATTGGAGGTGTCCCTACAATGCTTGGAGAGGATCTTCTATTTTGCCCTAGAGTGCCTCTTTGAGGCTCTTTATTTCGATTTCAATACATGCTAGGGTAAAAATTTATTCATTTCTCTTTTATCTTACTTCATTGTGTGCTGATTTTTGTTATTGCGGATTATTAAGTGGTTTGCAACAATTTTGAGCACCTTGGCAGTTTGGAGTGTGCATATGCATGGTTTCATTTCTACATATGCAAGTTTCTGTGTACGAATGTATTGATTTTTGCGAGTGTATGTGCTGCTGAGTGATTGATTTTGAGGAATTCGTTAAAATTTATGATTGGAAAAAAAAATTATGTACTTGGGTGTAGATTGAAGAGCAGGAGAGGGAAACGAGAGGGTAGAGCAGATTTTGGGGGAAGCGTTGCCACCATTGGCCAATGAGGTGGCAAGGGTGGAGACTGTTCGAACTTATGCAGGTAAGTGTATTTTTATTTTTTGGCAGAAAGTGCTTATGATTTCAGTTTTAGATTGTGTTCAATTTTCCGTTTTGAGTTGCTTGTTTTGTAAAAGAAGTCGAATAGTTGGGTTCTCTGGTTGTCCTCTTTAAATTCTTGATTCTTCATATTTTTTGTAGACACTGAAAGTAAGTTGTATGTCAACATTTTTGTTGAATGAAGGTGTTATGAGCCGTCGAGTGATGAAACCCTAATCCTTAGGTTTGCTATCTGAAGCCTCATGGGCCGGGTTATTGTCATATGGGCCTACCTAGGCTTTAAACACCAAAGTCAATTGGAGTCTTATTTCAGTTGGTTCCAGATTGTACTTTCGTGGGCCACGTTGAGTTAGTCATTTGCATGTATTGAGTCAGTTTACTTAGTGGGTCAGTTATAAGTTAGTGGGTCTGTGTTTATTGAGTCCATTGGTTAGTATTTGACTTAGTCTTTGTTTGATGTCTATTTATATGTTAATCTTGAATGAATAAGGTATTCCAGTTTCTAGAATATTGTGAGTACAAAGTGGAGGCCAGGCCCCTTGAAGTGCCTCAATAATTTACATTTCATTATCACAGATTTAGGTAAGCCATAACAGTGGTATCACAGCCACAAACCTGTGCCATGGCTGAGGGTACACGCAACACTCAACTGGCAGAAGCTGTTTCTATGCTAAAAGGGGAGACTGTGCACTTGCGAGAAGAACAAGGCAAGCAAAAACAAATGTTGGAAGCCGTGTTGCAACAACTTAACAACTTGGTAGCCAGCTATGAGCAGTTAGTAGTACAGGCAAGTAATCCACAAATGGGAGAAGGATCATCCAATACAAAAGGTCAATTAAAAAAAAATCCATTGTTTGAAGGAAATGGGGGGCATACATGCTAGGACCCTTAGATTGGATTTTGCCAATTTCGATGAGTTAGAACCCATTGAATGGATTATTAAGGCTGAACAGTCTTTGAATACTTTTAGACACCTAATGATAAAACATTACTGATTGCCTTCTTCCATATGGAAGGGAAGGCATTGTCTTGGTATTCTTGATTAAGGGATTCGGGTCGTATAGGAGGATGGGAGGATTTTTATTGCAGCACTTAGGGTGCAGTTTGGGCCCTCAACTTATGAGGATCCAATTGGGGCATTTACCAAATTAAGACAAACAACCACGGTAGAAGAATATCAAACTGAGTTTAAGGCTTTATCTAATAAAATTAAGGGCTTATGAAGGAATTTTGTATTAGTATTTTTATTAGTGGCCAAACCAAAAGCAGTTGAGATTGTATCAGGTTTAAGCATAGTTACCATAATTTTTAGATCATCCCTTATATTCCCAAGCTACCTGCACCACCAACAATACTTAGATTACCACCACCACCACCAAGACTTGAAAACAGAATCCCTACCAATACCTACAACCCAAACAGAAAACCTACAATTCCTATAAAAAGAATCACCCCAACCCAAATGCAAGAAAGAAGGGAAAAGGGACTTCGCTACTATTGTGATGAAAAGCTCCATCTTGGTCACAAGTGTAGTAGACCTAAGTTATTTCTGTTGGAAGGATTAGAAGGGGATGAAGGTGAGGAAGCCGAGCCTAATGAAGGGAATTTAGTCGTCATAGAATCAAAGGGAGTTGAAGGGGAAGATAAGGAGATGGGTGAATTGCTAAGCATCTCACTACATACCATGGCAGGTTCATTATCCCCTAAGACTATGAGGGTTGAAGGACTTATTAATCATCAAAAAGTTTTGATTCTTATTGACATAGGTAGCACGCACAGTTTTGGGGATAGAGTCAAAAGGCAAGATCTAAATGCTCTGGGAACCACAGACTAGTCAAGTGAAGGGGGATTCAACTGTAACAACTCCCGATCATGGCAATGGGACTGGTTTGACTAATGTGCGACTGATTGAGGATCCTAGTGAGTCTACCCAAAAGCAGCAAGGCTCCAGCAACCAAACGGATGTTGAGGAAATAAGAGCAAGTGATAGGGACAGTGTAATGGATCTAAAAGTCAAAAACAAAGAGGGAGGGAACCACCCTGGGAAGCCTACAACTGAAGAAGAAGGGATAATCAATAGAGATGGGCCGGCCCCAGTTAGACCTATAGTATAGGACCAAGACCACAAAGGGAGCTTTCTCGATGCAGCCTCAATATCACTCACTCCTACTGAGCCACCTAGCACAGTGAAAGGGAGAACTTGGAGAAAGAAAGACAAAAACCCAGGTAATACAAGTCTCTCTCAAAAAGAGCCCATGGTTAAAAAACGTTGTTGGAATAAGGAAAATGTAGATCCTGATGCAATAAAAAGTGATAAAAAACGTAGACTATGTTTGCATGGCACCAACTCAGTCCAAAACAAAGGTGATAGAATCCTTCGGAACTCCATGTTATCGGCAGAGGCTGCTTTGCAGTCCTGCCGGAAGCAATGATCATCGTAAGTTGGAATTCCCGGGGGCTTGGGAACCGGGCGGGAATTCGTGCACTTCATGATTTAATCCGAAGAGAAGGACCTGACATTTTATTTTTGCAAGAAACTCGTTTACAAGACAAAGTGATGGAAAGATTAAAGTATAGTTTTGGCTACACAAACTGTTTGGCAGTAAGTTGTGAAGGGAGAGGTGGGGGTTTGGCTATACTTTGGAACAAAAACTTCCAACTGGAAATACTTAACTTCTCAAAAAATCACATCCATGCTTTGGTCTCAAAGATGGAAGGGGAGGAACAAGAGGTTGATCCTTGGTATCTTACGTGTATCTATGGCCACCCTGTAGTTTCACGAAGAATGGAAACATGGAGCATGTTAAAATTACTTGCAGTTAATAGAGAATTCGGCTAGTTAATGATGGGTGATTTCAATGAGATTGTAAGCAACAATGAGAAGCGCGAAGGCAGGCCTAGACCAGAATGGCAAATGAGGGACTTCCGACAACTTATTGATGAGTGTGAAATGCTGGACCTGGGTTTCAATGGGAACCAACTCACATGGTGGAATGGGAGGGACCAACAGCAGAGTATCTGTGAGAGGCTAGATCGATTCCTAGCCAATCTAAAGTGGAAGTCCCATAACTAGGAGGCTGAGGTTCTCCATAGCATAGCCCCTTATTCAGACCATATTCCCATCATACTCAGGTCGCATGTTGAAAATAGACAAAGGATTAAAAAGAAGATTTTCAAGTTCGAAGCCATCTGGGCTGACGAACCAGATTGTAAGCTGATTATTGAACAAGTCTGGACAACTGGAACGGGACAAAATGATTTGTCATCAACCATAGAAAAGATTAAGAATTGTGGGGAGAAACTGGAAGCATGGAACAGAACCTGTTTTGGTTGTGTGAGACGAAATCTCGAGCAAGCTAGAGAGAAGTTGAAGTAGATGCAACAACAAGACCCTTGCTGTCAAAGAGGTGAATCTCTTAGAGCTTGAAAATCCGAGGCTCAAAAGTGGCTAGAAAGAGAGGAAATATTATGGAAAAAGAGCTAAAGTAAAATGGCTTCAAGAAGGGGATAAAAACACTCGGTTTTTCCACTGCAAAGCCTCCCAAAGGCGTCAAAAAAATGGTATAAAGGGGGTAAAAGACTCAGTAGGGGTTTGGCAGACTGGAGAGTTAAGAGACCAGACCATTATGGATTTCTTCACAAAGCTATTTCAGTCTACAGGCCACCAAGGACAAGTTGATTTCTTAGAAGACTTGGCTGGAAGAGTAACAAATGACATGAACCGTTATCTGACCAGAAACTATACTGCTTTAGAGGTGACACAGGCTTTGAAACAAATGAACCCTCTATTTGCCCCAGGACCCGACGGGATGGCCCCCATCTTTTACAAAAATTTCTGGGAAATAGTGGGGGGTGAGGTCACAAATGCAGTCTTGAAAGCCCTTAACTCAGGGCACTTCCTAGCAGGTCTTAACCACACTTTCATCACATTGATCCCAAAGAAAAAAAAGCCTGTGGAGGTGGCTGATTACAGACCAATCAGCCTATGCAACGTCCTTTATAAGATCATCTCAAAAGTCATTGCTAACAGGTTGAAGTCCATTCTACCCGAGGTAATCTTTAGCACTCAGGCAGCATTTGTGCCCGGTAGGTTAATCACCGACAATGTGTTGGTCGCCTAAGAAATGGTTCACTTCTTGAGGCAGAAAAGAAATAGAAAATAAGGATATATGTCTCTTAAACTCGACATGAGCAAAGCCTACGACCGAGTAGAGTGGAGCTTTCTAGAAAAGATAATGCTCAAGATGGGGTTCAATGAAAACTGGGTCAAGCTGGTGATGCAACGCACTACCTCGGTTTCCTTCTCAATTTTAGTCAACGGAGAACCAAAAGGACCTATCTTCCCATCCCGGGGCTTGCGGCAAGGCGACCCTATCTCTCCATATCTATTCTTACTATGCACAGAGGGGCTGATTTATCTCCTTAAGAGAGCAGAACATTCAAAGCAAATAGAGGGGCTGAAAATATGCCGTGGTGCACCCAGACTCAACCACCTCCTTTTTGCTGACGATAGTGTACTATTTTGCAAGGCAAACAGAGCAACCAATGAACAGATTCAAAGACTACTTGATACCTACGAAAAAGCTTCGGGCCAAAAAGTTAACAAAGACAAAACTTCAATGGTGTTTAGTAGGAACGTACACCATGAACAACAGCAGGAAATCCTAAGTTTTTGGGGGGTTGGAAGCCATCAACAATACGAGAGGTACCTTGGACTCCCCTTGATGATTGGTAGAGAGAAAAGGAAGTCATTTTCAGAGCTGAAGCACAAGGTTTGGACTAGGCTCCAAGGGTGGAAAGAGAAGGTGCTGTCCCAGGGTGGTAAGGAAATTCTGATAAAACCAGTTGCTCTTTCTATCCCCTCATACACTATGAGCTGTTTCAAGCTTCCATCTACGCTATGTTCCGAACTTGAAAGCATGATGGCAAGCTTCTGGTGGGGGCAAAGGAAGAATGAAAACAAAATTCGGTGGATTAGTTGGAAGAGAATGTGTGAAACTAAGGGGAACAGAGGAGTGGGTTTTAAGAAATTACAGACCTTTAATATGTCACTCATTGCAAAGCAAAGCTGGAGAATCATGACCAAAGAACAGTCTCTACTTCACTAGATTTTCAAGGCAAAATACTTCCCAAAGGTACAGTTTCAAGATGCGAGGTTAGGAGCCAATCCATCCTACGTTTGGAGAGAGATCTGGGAAGCCAAAGACATGATGCTGAAAGGATGTCGTTGGCGCGTGGGGGATGGAAAATCGATCAAGATATGGGCTGACTACTGGCTTCCACACCACAAAATCATCCCTCAACCAACCAGTTTGGAAGTAATCCACCTGAACGACACAGTGGATACTCTAATAGACAGCGATACTAGATGGTGGGATGTTACCAAGATTCAAGAACATATACCCCCTCCCCATGCTGCAGACATTTTCAAGATTCTTTTAAGTCCGGAACTGTGCCCAGATTGCTTAGTCTGGGAGCATGAAAAAAATGGAGAGTATAGTGTTAAAAGTGGCTATAGACTCTTCTCATCACCTGAGATGAATATGCACAGAGAGGAATGCTTAGAGGCCCAAGAACAGAGGAGTTTTTGGAAACAACTATGGAAACTGAACATCCCAAATAGAATTAAAATCTTTGGTTGGAGGGCATGTAAAAATGGTCTACCCACCTTGCTGAACCTAAAAGTCCGTAAGGTGCTGGAAGACTCCTCTTGCAGATGGTGTAAAACAGCTGACGAAGACACTACCCATGCCCTTCTAAGCTGCCCAACAGTACGAGACACATGGTCTATGCTGCTCCCTCAACTTCCAGATGAGACCTGGAACTTAAGCTGGCTTAACTTTGCAATTAGTATGCAGCAAAGAGGAAATAATGGTGAGCTCGAAAAGGTGTTTCTAATAGCATGGGGAATGTGGTATAGAAGAAACCAGATGATCCACGAGGACTTAATCATCCCTGCCCTTCAAGCCGTAGACAATGCATTGTCCATGTTTAAAGTGCAAGTGCAGAATCCGAAATCCCATGCACCCAGGAATACTTGTCGATGGATGGCTCCTGAACTAGGTTGGCTGAAGCTTAATGTGGACGGAGCCGTATTTGCCAATCAACGGAGTGCAGGAGTGGGGATAATTCTCAGAAATGAGAAGTAAGTGATCCAATCGAAATAGAAATGCTTGCCATTTTGAGAGGCCTCCAGTTATGTGTTCCCCTCGGCATTCCAAACCTGATTATTGAAAGTGATTCATTACTCATGGTGACTGAAGTTCAAAGAGAGGGGATGTCAAGATCTATCCATGGTAACCTGGTGCAGCAGATCAAGCAATTAATGTTGAGATTTCCTTCTTGCTCAATTCAACACAGAAGCCGTTTAGGCAATAGTGCAGCCCATGGGTTGGCGAAACTAGCTTGGAATATTGATGATTTAATAACTTGGTGGGGCTCTTTTCCTGATTGTATTGCTCAAGTTATTTGGAGTTTTGTGGATCCTTATGTAGTAAGGAAATCAAAACTACCAGTGGAGGAGAGCCAACTAACAGTTGAAGTGGCCAATGGGGATAGCCTACCTTGTCAAGGTTACTGTAGGGCAGTTCCTATTCATCTACAAAATTTAAGAGTTATGGCTAATCTCTATTGATTAACTTTAGGAGGTTGTGATGTGGTTTTAGGAATGGATTGGTTGCGAAATTTGGGATCAATTTTATGGAACTTTTCTGACCTCACCATGCAGGTTGATTTCAGGGGTGCTAAAGTTAAATTACAGGGGTTACAACCACCAATTGATGCATTAGAGGAAGTGGAACATGTTCCCAATTTGAAAAAGGGGTATGTAAAGGGAATATGGTTGCACTTGATAGGCGAAGAGATGATGCAAATTGAGGGGGAAATGGAACCTAGTTTGGAATAGGTTATTAAGGGCTTTAAAGATGTGTTTGCTGAACGTCATGGATTGACTCCACCTCAGAGTCATGTCATGACCATAAGATTAAGCTGTTGGAAGGATCAAAACCAACTTGTGTACGCCACTATAGATACCCATACTATCAAAAGACAGAAATGGAAAAGCTGATAACCGAGATGCAGGAAAGTGGCATAATTAGAGGAAACCAAAGCCCCTATTCCTCTCCAGTGTTGCTGGTCAGGAAGGCAGATGGAAGTTGAAGGATGTGTATGGATTACTGTGCACTCAACAAAAATGCAGTGAAAGATAAGTACCCTATCCCTAATATTGATGAGTTGCTTGATGAACTTTATGGGGCAGAAATTTTTTCTAAATTGGATTTGCATTCTAGTTATCATCAAATTAGAATGCATGAAGGGGATATATATAGAATAGCATTTAGAACTCATGAGGGTCACTATGAATTTAAGGTGATGTCTTTTGGACTTACTAATGCCCCCATCAACTTTTCAAGGGTGGATGAATGAGGTTTTTAAGCCTTACTTAAGAAGGTTTGTCTCGGTTTTCTTTGATGATATTTTGATTTATAGCAAATTTTTGGAGGAACATTTAAAGCATTTGCATACTGTTCTAGAAACCTTGAGGTCCCATCAGTTTTATGTAAAGAAATCTAAGTGTGTGCTTGCATGTCATGTAGTGGAATATTTAGATCAATTAATTTTCCAAGAAGGAGTGAAAGCTGACCCCCATAAAATGTCGGCTATGCAAGAGTGGCCACTGCCCAAAAATTTGAAGGCCTTAAGGAGATTTTTGGGTTTAACAGGATATTACAGGAAGTTTGTGAAAGATTATGGAGCCATTGCAGCTCCACTAACTGCTATATTAAGGAAGAATGCTTTTGTTTGGCCAAACAAGGCACAAGAGGCCTTTGAGAGGCTTAAAACAACAATGGTAAGCCCTTTATATTACGTTTATCAGATTTTTCTTAAGACTTTCTGGTTGAATGTGATGCTTCAGGAGAAGGGTTGGGAGCTCTGCTTATGCAAGAGGAAAACCTATAGCTTTCCTAAGCCAATAGTTAAAGGGAAGAAGTCTGATGTTATCAATATATGAAAAAGAACTCTTGGCATTGGTAATGACAACCAGGAAGTGGAGACACTACTTATTGGGACAGCATTTCAAGGTCCGTATAGATCAACAGGCCTTGAAATACTTACTGGAGCACAGAGTGGGGACTCCTACTCAACAAAAATGGGTCTCAAAACTTTTGGGATATGATTTCTCAGTAGAATACAAGAGTGGTAAGACAAACAAAGTAGCTAATGCCCTATCCAGGCTACCCTCCACAGAAAGACCAAAAACAAAAACCCCATCCACCAACCCATCCATCCATAACCATCACCAACAGTCAAAACCCATCCTCCACAAATCACAAACCAAACAATCTAACATCAAAGCCATAAGCCTTTTACAAACACAATGGTTAGAAGAGCTGAAAAAAGCTTACTCCCAAGATTCCCAGTTGCAGGAGCTGTTAAGCAACTGCCATTAAGGACTCTTGGACCAATCCCAGTACCAAACCAGAGAGGGCTTGCTCTTTTACAAAGGCAGATTGTACCTTGGAAATTTGGTGGCCTTCCAGTGTGAGATCCTGCAATAGTTCCATAGCAATCAATTAGGAGGCCACACAGGGGTGTATAAAACATATGCAAGAGTCAAAAAAGAGTTTTTCTGGCCTGGTTTAAGAAGGGATGTTAGGGCTTTCATCCGTGAGTGTGATGTATGCCAGAGAAACAAAGTTGAAACTATTCATCCAGCAGGCCTGCTCCAGGCTCTACCAATTCCAACAAGGAATTGGAATGATATAAGTATGGATTTCATTGAGGGTTTCCCACCCTCAAGAGGGTGTACAATGATAATGGTGGTAGTAGATAGACTGAGCAAATATGCTCATTGCATGCCCCTATCTCATCCCTACACAGCAGCCACGGTGGCAAGGGGTTTCCTTGATAATGTTTTTAAATTGCAAGGTTTTCCACTAACAATTGTGAGTGACAGGGATCCAGTGTTTACCGGCCAGTTCTGGAGAGAACTATTCAAGATCAGTGATACTGAGCTATCGTTAAGGTCGGCTTACCACCTCTAACTAGACGAACAAACAAAGATAGTAAACAAGGGATTGGAAGGCTACCTGAGGAGTTTCTCAAGAGACAGATCCCGCGACTAGGCACGGTGGTTGCCTCTAGCAGAGTATGCATATCACACCTCGGAACATACCTCCACAAAAATTTCTCGATACGAGATAGTGTATGGACAACCACCCCCAAGGATGATGCCTTACGAACCAAGTTCAACCAAAGTTCAAGTAGTAGATGAAGAACTTAGAAACCGAGAACTATTTAACAGGTTAGTCTGTGAAAATTTAAAGGAAGCTCAAGAAAAAATGAAACTTATATGTAGATCGAAAGCGAACAAATCAAGAATTCTAGGTGGGAGACAAAGTTTACCTTCGATTGTGCCAATTCCATCAAATGTCAATCGCAGTAAGGAGGAATCTCAAGCTCTCACCGAGATATTCTGGGCCATACATAATGTTGCAAAGAATCGGTAAGGTGGCATATTAGTTAGATTTATCGCCAAGGTCATAGATCTACCCAATATTTCATGTTTCGTGTCTCAAAAAGACACTCGGAGAGCAGATACAACCATTAACAAAGTTAGCAAAGGTAACGACGGAAGGAGCCCTAGAACTAGAACCTAAAATGGTTCTCAATCGACGCTTAATCAAGAAAGGGAGAAAAGCAATCATATTGGCTATATTCAGAAATGCTTTAAAGACCTGGTGGGAAATGAGTACTTAATAGTTTTTGCTGCTAATAGCCTTGAGCATTATGGTTTTCATCTATAATCTATATAACCTTTCTCTTATTCGTGACAGGGCACTATTGACATTCTTGATTGTTCTGTTGTACATTATAAATACTGCCTGCTATGGAGGCATCATCTACCTTCCTGTAGATCTTGATTTCCATTATTGCCATGTCTAACTGTTGTTATGGAACATCTTTTTTAATCATTTTAGTGGCTGGGTAGCAACAAAGGATGATTCTATGTTAGATCTTGAAAAATCTGTTTTTGAAAAATCATTTTAACCTTGGATTCTTAGTCTCACTAATTCTTTGGATTCTTTGAGATCAATAGCCTTTGATTTAGTCTCGGTTTTCCAAACTTAGTTTGGCTAATTTTCTGGTTTTCCTTTTTCATTTTATTAATAAGATATGTATAATGTTACTGCAGTAGTGACTCATTCTTTTCCATTATCCTTGCAAATGACCCCTACGTCCTACAGTTGAAGCATATGTGGGCAAAATGTGTTTTGTGATAATTTTGAGTAGCAACTATATTATTGGATTGTGAAAATGAAAATGAATATGATTGTTAGAGGTTATTGGATTATGAAAATAAAAATATAAAAGTATTTACAAAATAAATAATAATAAAAAATTTAAATAATAAAAAATAATAAAATTTTATTATTATAGAAAGTGTGATGGCTAATCTAATGTAGTGTTCAAGTTTTGAATGATTAGTTAAAAGCCAAAAAGTGACATATTAGCCAAATTTTGACTTTTCGGATGGCTAATCCAATGCCAACGCTTTAAGGAGAATAAAAAAACTTAGTAGACTTTGAACTTGGCCTAAGGAGGGAAGAAAAAGCATGAGAATAGCTTGGTCCTAGCCTTATTATTCTAGGGGAGGAAGAAAGGTTCTTCTAGCTATTCTGAAGGACTTTCAATCCTTGCTCCTATGATCTGAAAGGAAGGTAAAATAGATGCTTTGCAAAAGTAAAGGAAGAAGAAGAATTTGATTTCGAAAGTGACTCTGGAATCGGTCCTTAACCTTATAGCTCAAGCGATCCTCTACCACACACCAGACCCTTACCACATGCCGTCTTAAGGGGTCCCACCACCATCGGCTTCCAGGTTCGTAGACTACACTCCTCCGCTACCCAGTGGTAACACAACATCACCACACGGTCCATACTATTCAACGACCCTGCTAAGTGGGTACTCCAAGAGTGGGTACAACACACCAATACCTTACGGGCAACTAGTGGCGGACCTACGTTGGACCCCCCCCCCCCCCCAAATTTTTTTGAGATTTCTATAAATATAGAGAATGACCCTCTAAAAAATTTATCATCCCCATATCACTACAATAGGAAAGGCTTTTTGCAACCATTATTTGCAATGGAATTTTTTTCCTTGCTAGTGTATACATTTTTTGCAATGAAAGTCCATTTCTTTTTGGATATGGATGCAATTGCAATGAAATAATTTTCTTGCAAAATAATCATTGCAGTTAACCTTAGGTCTGGAATGCGAATTCAATTACAAACGATTTTGAGACAATAGTAACGACATTTGTGCATTGCAAGAAGTTTCTACCTATTAGCAACGGTTTAATTTCATTTCAAAAACATATATGCCCATTTGTAATGAAATAATTTCATTGCAAAACATGTATCCTCACTAGCAACGAATTTTTATTCGTTGCAAAACCATGTATCCTCATTAGCAACAAATCAAATTCATTGCAAAAACATATATCCCCACAATCAATTAATATATCATTACCAACAAAATTGAATCATTGCAATCCCTTATTAGCAACGATATAATTTCATTGGTATTCTCATTAGCAACGATATTATTTTCTTGCAAAAACATGTTAGCAACAAGTTCAATTTCCTTGCAAATAGAAGATCAGAATTATAAAAACCTTAGTAGCAACGATATAATTTCCTTGCTAAAACACATTAGCAACTATTCCTCAAGATTTCCTCTGCTGCCCATCACCACCAATCACCGCGAGCAAAAACACCACTCGTCGAAAGCCACCCCACGCCAATGTTCCCCTTAGGCGACCCTCTCTCTCTCTAGACTTCACCCTCTCCCTACCGATCTCCTTAGCCACGGCTGCACCACCTAAGCCCCATGGCCAACCACTAAAACCATGATCCACCATTGTAACCCAACCATTCCTCACAACCTGTCCCACAGAAGCCCAGCGCAACCACCGATGGAAGACAACCTAGCGACCCACGCCAAAGCTCCATTATCCTCAACCACCAGCGTGGCGGTCCACAGCAGCACACACACATCCTCTCTCTCTCTCTCTCTCTCTCTCTCTCTCTCTCCACTTGCAGGACAAATAACCCCCACTTTAGACTAGATATTTTCCTCCACCCATTGGAAGCCCCATGCCCAAGCTCCACCTCCTCAGTCCTACCCCAGCCACTGCCTCTCTTTCTTGCTCCACCAAGAGCCATTAACCAAAGGCCCACCATGAAGAACCACCAACAACAACAAGCCTCTGTGGTTGCACAGCCGCGAGCCACTTGACGGCAAAATAACTTGATGGTCCATAGACTGTACCACAAGTGCATGGGTTGTGACACGTAGAACAGGGCAAAAAGAGTATCGTTTCCACAATGAGGAGATTCAAGTATCAATTTATAGAATTTTCTATATTATTTAGACGATCCCAAATTGATGTACCTGACTGCAAATTCTTAACCTGAAAAATCAAATATGAAAGGTTCATAGGGCTTGGATTTAACCATTTGAATTCCTTCAATGAGTTTAAACCTGGTTACTTGCATTAATGTTTTGTTAATTACAATGACCGAATTTTCTTTTTTGTGTGATATCCTCTTTAAAGGTATAACACCTATACCTATATTAATCCTATGTCTACTGTCATGATCACAGAAATTAAATATAAATTCATTATGCTCTGTGGAATTCTTGAATGTAGGTCACAAATGAGTGTATTTATTTCTAAACTATACTGCCAATATTTGATGAACTCACGAACTAATATTGAACTCAACTTTTGTTACTTCAGTCAACATCTTATGTATGCAATTCTTGGCCAGTAAATTACAAGAATGAAAACCGAAATTATCATATTGCAATTAACAAAGGAGATTCAATACAACCATACTAAAATCGTATCCAAAATTCAATGACTACATCTTAGCCCTAGAATAAGAAAACTAGCAAATCATAACTAATAAAATAATCCAATTATTTCACAAACATAAATTTGAATTCAACATCCTTAATAACAATTCAACAACTAAAAATTAGAGAAAGAAAAAAAATAACTTTGTAATTGCAGAAATCGTGAGTTTCGTTCTTCCTTTCAAAATTATAGCTCCTCCTTCAATCCTTTTTTTCTCTCTCTATTGAATTTTTTTTTTACTTCTCTCAATACGTAGCTAGCTAGAAGTTTATCACCGCTTGGTGTCATCTATTTTTAATTTTAAAATATTTTAGTTATGTGCCAACTAATTTGAAAATCTATACTCGCATAGAATATCTGCAAGTACACTGAATTGTAACAAGTAGTAAAGTGTTTTGAATAAAACGGATATCGAACCCACATGGAATAATTATGCTATTGAGTATGGAAATTGACTAAATTAATTACTATTTGGAAAATTGAAATTTGAAGAATGGATTATCTAAATTAAATTAAAGAAAAGAGCATTAAAATTAAGATTTTAAAGATAATAAAAATAGATCTAGAGCATTTAATTTCACTTAGTAAATCCCAGACAATTTATTCTTCCTTATTATAGAATTCCAATTATCCTAAGTTGATGATAAAAATCCTTTAACTATTCAATATTTTCTTTCGAATAATACCAAAAATATCTCTAATTAATAATCTCACATCTCAATATGAATTTAACTAATTGGAGACTCATTAAGTTTTTGAATTTTTCTTGAAAATCACACTAGCCGCGGTAAAGCATCTTTACTTTCGCTCAAATAATGGTGCTTAATCCTAGAGCTCTAATTACAAATCACCTCTTGGTCTCATTGCGATTCAATAGATAGAAACAATAGTTAGCTAGAAAATTGTAAGCATTAAGAACAAGGAATAAACACTTAATCATGGAAATATTGAAAATAAAATAACTTAGAATATAAATTGTGTGTTCAATGCTAGGCTACATCAAAACTGTAGAAAAGAAAATTAGTTCATAATGAAATTGAAAAGAAAAATAATAAAACTGGTGTTCTTCGTTGGAGTCGATTGATGAAGCATGCGGCTCTCGCCTCTGTCCTCCAGATCCGCCTTCTCGAAAGAAACATAGAGAATAATCTCTCGACTATTGGACTCTAAAACTTAGACTCTATAAAGCTCTCCTCAATTCATCCCACAAGACGGGATTATATAGATGTCAAAACTTAAATATGGAAACAAGATAAATGCAGCTACAATCTAGCCTAAAGATATGGAAAATAACTTCTAAAAATAGATGTTAACATAAAAGGAAATTATCTCAAGAATAACGAGATTGTCTAAAATGGAAGATTCAGTGATATACAGCTTGAATTACGGAGTTCGGGAGGATTTGGTGGTTAGTAGTTTGATTGCGGAACTCGGAAGGGTCCCACCGAGTAGATGCCGTGTTCACTGAATATAACTAGCGTGTAGGTCACAAATGAATAGGCGTGAATGTCACAAATGAACAGTCGTGGAGATCATAAATGAATGAGTGTGAAAGTCACAAAGACCACACGGCCCTTTCCTCGCCTACTGAGTGGACAGACTCACGATTGGCATGAAAGACTCATCTCGCATTTTCTAGTTGTTACCCACGATGTCGTTAAGGTTGGTCGGTTAGAGTAGTTGCCAAATCTTCAAGCCCAAAAGGTAGAATATATTAGCCCCAAGTCTTCTTGCCCAGAAAGTAAAATATATTGGTGCCAAGCATTCACGCCTAATTCTGGTCGCGCCTTCTCTTTTGTTACAATTCTTTCAACTTCAACTTCCTTGCCAAAACCGATTTATGCTAAGGCCTAAAAATATACATTTCACAAAAAGCCTAAACTCCTCATGTTAAGAAAATGTTTAAATACCAAATCTCAAACAACTCTTTGATGCACTTGAACTAATTCCTTTCCAATAAATTTCAAGAACTCTAAAAGTTTAAAAAATCTCAAACATCATCCATGCACCAAATACTTGTTACGAGAAAAAGGAAAAAAAATTAAAGGATGTGTGGCGTCTGGTTTATGAAATAATAAGTAAAATTATTCATTTTATTTTACACACTCAAATAAAAAAAAGTCCTACGTAAGCTTTTTCATATAGTTTTCAAAAAGCGCGACCGTACACTTAACTCCCCCATATGCCAGTTCCTTTTTTCTTAAAATTTGAAAACCCAGTTTCCAATTCCATCTTTCTTTTCCTGGAATTCTCTCACTCTCCCTTTGGCTCTCTTCGTTTCCCTCCTTGGATCGTAGTGTTTGGCGTTAGGATAAACTTGGTTTTTCATTATATAAAGGTAGAGGTAAGGAGAAAGGTGGTGAGAAAAAATAGGAAGAAAATCAAATGGAGGTGACGAAGAGGATCAACGACTAGACATCCTCCTGGACTTCAAATCGAAGATGCCCAGTTTCCGTGGAATGTTCCATGCATTTTTCGTTGTGAGATAAGAAACTCAGATTTAATTCCCTAGCTAGCTCATGTGCTTTTGTTAGGAAGATTTTTTCCAATGGATTTATAATGGTAAAAATATAGAAGAGACAAAGACAAAGACAGTAATCTGAACTGTTCCCCACTTTGGGGTTATAGGCAGAAAAGAATGTATCGGGCAATTATGAATTATACTGTTCCACACTCTTTTCTTTAAGAAAGTTATGAAATGTTGAGAGGTGTGAATCTCTAATTGGGCGGTGTAAAAGCCACATCTTTAAGTACATGATCTTTAAGTACATCTTTAAGAAAGTTACGAATTCTCTCCATTTATGAATAACTTTAAGTACATTGAATAAAAGCCACATCTTTGAAAAAAACAGTGTACGATTGAATTCACAGAAGTTAAAAAGCCTCAAGTAAAACATATTCCAATCAATCAAGCAAAGTTGATTGAGTGAGAGTGAAGTCGATTTCAACTCCATAAATATACCCATTTGTTCTGTATATTTTCCAGACCAAACCTTCACGGAAAAATCTCATATTTATCTCACCAATTAGCAAATAGCAATGCTTAAAACATATAATTCCAGCAATTCCACCACAACTTTCAGTTTCATCACCTCCAAATACTCGACCAACTTTGCCGGGAAAACCATAGAAACAACCGTCACAGACAAAGCTAGCATCGTAGATGAATGGGTTCGGGAAATGCTTTCAATATGTGGCGGAAAAGCCGTGGTTGTGGGCTTAGACATTGAATGGAGGCCGCATCCGATATGTTTAATGAGCAACAAGTCGGCGACGCTCCAACTTTGCATAGACCAAAAGTGCCTAATCATTCAACTATTCTACCTGGACTACATCCCACAATCCATAAAGAGCTTTCTGATGAACTCGAACTTCACTTTTGTGGGGATTAAGGTAGCGGATGACATAGCAAAGCTCCAGAACGGGTATGGACTTGGGTGTAGGAAAAGCGCGGATATCAGGGAGCTGACAAAGAAACAATGGCCAGGGCGGTTTAGAAGGCCTGGGCTGAAGGAACTGGCTTTGAAAGTTGTGGGTCTTTATATGAAGAAGCCCAAGCATGTGTGCATGAGTAACTGGGAGGCACGGCAGCTCACCCAGAGTCAAGTTGAATACGCATGCCTCGATGCTTATGCTTATTATAGGATTGGCCAAAAGCTTCTCCTTGAGAAATGACCTTCCTTTATATCACACATGCTTTAACTAATTTGTCGTTACACAGTCGGTTTTTATAATGTGTTTTCTTAAACGAGGTCCTACTACTACTCACGGCCTTGCAAGGCTAAAACTTGGGGAAACCTCGATATGTTTAATTTGTATTTATTATGTATGTGTGTGTGTTAGTTGGGGTGTTTTGTTTTGTTTTCCTTCCTATTTACTTAGTAAGATGTTGTCTTGGTCGTGCTTATAGTTTTTTCAGAACTATGTAGAAGGCATCTGTCAGTTTGTGTGACCTAAGCCCAAGGGTATGGATAAATCGAATTCCAACGAGTTTTGCGCGCAAAAAAAAAAAAAAAAAAAAAAGGTAATAAATAAAACGAGAGAATATCAAGGCGTCCACCCAACCTGTTTTCTATTCATATATTTTTAACATATTTAAATATTTATAAAAAAATATATATAAATATATTAAAAATTACTTTCTTAATTATAAAATAAAAATAAAATAAAATAAATAAAAAACAAAGTGAGGGGCAAACTCAGGCCACCAGCTTTTCTCTAAATTAAAATAAAAGTCATACTTGACGAGGCAATATTCATCGATCGAAGGCGTATTTTATTACAAAATACCCTCCAAAGGCAGGAACCAAAATACTCTGGTATTCTGGCTTTCTCTCGTTTCTTTCTTTTCTCTAATTTTCCCTCCCTTTTATTTCGAGCCCACTCCATTTCTCTCCCTTTCTCTCGTAGAGCTTGGCCCGACACTCCCTTTACCTCTCTCTTTTTCAGTTTCCTTGCTTATTTTCTTGTCCATTGTGCGATTTCATCTCTCTCGACTTGGCTCAAGAACCAAACGACAGTTAGGACAATCGGTCTGCATCTAGAATCGACATTGAAGGTGTCCCTACGATGCTCGGAGAGGATCTTCGATTTTTGACTTAGAGTGCCTCTCTGAGGCTCTCTATTTCGATTTCGATATATTCTAGGGTAAAAATTTATTCATTTCTCTTTTATCTTACTTCATTGTGTGCTGATTTTTGTTATTGCGGATTATTAAGTGGTTTGCGACGATTTTGAGCTCCTTGGCTGTTTGGAGTGTGCATATGCACGGTTTCATTTCTGCAGATGCAAGTTTCTGTGTGCGAATGTATTGATTTTTGCGAGTATATGTGCTGCTGAGTGATTTATTTTGAGGAATTCGTCAAAATTCAGTTTTGGCAAAAAGTGCTTATGATTTCAGTTTCAGATCTATTGTGTTCAATTTTCCGTCTTGAGTTGCTTGTTTTGTGAAAGAAGCCGAATAGTTGGGTTCTCTGGTTGTCCTCTTTAAGTTCTTGATTATTCTTTTTTTTTTTAGACACTGAAAGTAAGTTTTATATAAACATTGTTATTGAATGAAGGTCCCAACTTTATACAAGTATATTGGGTTTTCTTTTTTCCCCTTACTTCCATATCAAGATGGTCATAAACTATCATACGTTGATAGTTTATAATTGGCTGTTTGGATTGAGAGTTCTAAATCATTCATCTAATTGAATTTTCATTCCTTTGCCTGCATCAACCTGCACATTGAAAAATCCAAGAAATGGTTTCCTTATTATGTAGAGAGGTTAAGAATGCTCTGCATTACAGTATATAGCGGTGCATAGATAAGAGTGTATATGAGGTCAAAAGCGCACAAATTCAATGAAGCCTAAATTTATCTTCTGTTTGTGGTTTGTTCCACTTACCCCTCAAATTCTTAAGCCGTGCAAGCCTAAATTTCTCCTGGCTACTTCCCAGTCATAACAAGGTTGATTCATCATTATTGAAGAAGGATAAAAGGATTTGTCCTTTCTCTGCATCTCATCAAGAAATGGTGTTGGTTTGAACCAAAAGGCCTCCTCTTTGCCAACTTTACAGAATAAGTTTTGTGAGTATCGGCATCATGATTTCTATACATGGTTTCCTTATTATATAGATCATTAGTGTTAAGGGTTTTACCTCCTAAAGAGTCTCTTTTCTGTTTTGTCATTCATATCATTAAGTGCATTTCCTCAGTTTGCTCTTATCCAGCAATCATATTGGCTATATTCATAAATGCTTTAAAGACCTGGTGGGAAATGTGTACTTAATAGTTCTGCTGCTAATAGCCTTGAGCATTATGGTTTTCATCTATAATCTATGTAATCTTTCTCTTATTTGTGACAGGGCATTATTGACATTCTTAATTGTTCTGTTGTACATTATAAATGCTGCTTGCTGTCGAGGCATCATCTACCTTCCTGTAGATCTTGATTTCCATTCTCGCCATGTCTAACTGTTGTTATGGAACATCTTTTTTAATCATTTTAGTGGCTGGGCAGCAACAAAGGATGATTATGTGTCAGATTTTGAAAAATCTGTGTTTGAGAAATGATTTTAGCCTTGGATTCTTTATTTTCACAAATTCTTTGTATTCTTTGAGATCAATAGCATTTGATTTAGTCTGGATTTTTCAAACTTAGTTCGGCTAATTTTCTGGTTTTCCTTTTTCATTATAGTAATAAGATATGTATAATGTTGCTGCAGTAGTGACTCATTCTTTTCCATTGGCCTTGCAAATTACAGTTGAAGCATATGTGGGTAAAATGCGTTTTGCGATAATTTTGGGCAGCAACTATATTGTTGGATTGTGAAAATAAAAATGAATATGATTGTTGGAGGTTATTAACTTATGAAAATAAAAATAAAAAAGTATTTAAAAAATAAAAATTTAAATAATAAAAAATAATAATATTTTATTATTATTGAGAGAGTGATGGCTAATCTAATGTAGAGTTCAAATTTTCAATAATTAGCTAAAAGCCAAAAAGTTTAAATATTAGCCAAATTTTAACTTTTGGGATGGCTAATCCAATAACAATGCTTTAAGAATAAAAAAACTTAGTAGACATTGAACCCGGCCTTAGCCGATAGGGGAGTGGAGAAAAAGCATGAGAATAGCATGGTCCTAGCCTTATTATTCTAGGGGAGGAAGAAAGGTTGTTCTAGTTGTTCTAAAGGACTTTCAATCCTTACTCCTAGGATCCGAAAGGAAGGTAAAATAGAAGTTTTGCAAAAGTAGAGGAAGGAAGTAGAAGAATATGATTGCGAAAGTGACTCCGAAATTGGTCCTTTACCTTACAGCTCAAGCGACCCTCAAGTAGGCCCCATGACAAGATTGATGTTAACATAGAAATACGATAGCCACACTACCGTGCACTGGATCCTTACCACACGCCGTCTTAAGCGGTGCCACCACCATCGGCTTCCAGATTCGTAGACTACACATCTTCGCTACCCTATGGTAACACATCACCACCACACGGTCCATACTACTCAACGACCTTGCTGGGTGGGTACCCCAACAGTGGGTACAACACACCAACACCTTACGGGCAACCAATGGTGGACCTACCCTGAAGTTTTTTGAAATTTCAAAATATCCCCATAATTTTATTTATAATTTAATAAATATAGAGAATGACCCTCCAAAAAATTTATAATCCCCATATCAACAACATGAAAGACTTTTTGCAACTATTATTTGCAATGGAATGTTTTTTCCTTGCTAGTGTATACCTTTTTTGCGACGAAAGTCCATTTCTCTTTGGAAATGTATACAATTGCAACGAAATAATTTCCTTGCAAAATAATCTTTGCAGTTAACCTCGGGCCTGGAATGTGAATTTAGTTACCAATGATTTTGAGACAATAGCAACGACATTTATGTGTTCCCAAAAGTTTCTACCCATTAGCAACAAATTAATTTCGTTGCAAAAACATATATGCTCATTTGTAACGATATAATTCCATTGCAAAACCATGTATCCTCATTAGCAACGATATAATTTTGTTGGTATTCTCATTAGCAATGGTATTGTTTCCTTACAAAAACATGTTTCAATTTCCTTGTAAACAGAAGATCAGAATTATAAAAACCTCAGTAACAACGATATAATTTCCTTGCTAAAACACATTAACAATGGTATTATTTCCTTGCAAAAACATGTTAGCTTATAAAAACATAATTTGCAACGATATAATTTCCTTGCTAAAACACATTAGCAACAATATTATTTCCTTGCAAAAACATGTTAGCAACGATTTCAATTTCCTTGCAAATAGAAGATCAGAATTATAAAAACCTCATTAGCAACGACATAATTTCTTTGCTGAAACACATTAGCAAAGATATTATTTCCTTGCAAAAATATATTAGCAACAATTCCAATTTCCTTGCAAATAGAAGATCAGAATTTAGCAGATAGTTTTTAAATAAGCCAAGTATTTAAAATCTTTCAAATATTTTAAAAGTCCAAAAACTATTTTAAATGAGATATTTTTAGTGTTAGGGATGCTATGTGGGGTATTTTAAATGCCAAGTAGAATTTTTCTTAGGGTTATTGGATCAAACTTAATTTTGAAAGTAAGTCTCTTTAATTTTTGGAGACCCGAAAATAATATTGTTTTTAGAAAATCAGTTTATTTAAATAATTTTATTTCTTTAGGGATATTTACTTAATATTCATCATTTTATTTTCTGTTAAAACTCTATTTATTTAGATGAGTTTATTTCTCTAAGAAATATTTATTAAACTCATCATTTTATTTTATGATGAAAAATATTAGTTTTGATCAAGAAAAATAAAGTTTGATTTACTTTGCACTTATTTCATTTGTCATCCTATTTTATGTTCCTCTTTCTTTCTCTTTATTCCTTTTATTTATCAAGAAATGATCTCCACCCTTATATTCAAGTTAGGCAAAAATGTAGGGCTAGGATAAGTTTGCCCAAAAACCCTAACTCCCCTCTCTCTTTCCTCTCTTCTCTCTACCTGCACCTGCACAGTCCCTCTCCCTTTCCCGATCTCTCTCATCTTAGACCCTCTCTCTCTCTCTTTTTCCTAGTTGGTAGGGCTGCCCATTGGAAACCAACAACCACAACAAGTCGGCCTCCTCCCAACGATGGCACAAAGTCACGGCAAGGCCAGTAACCCACTAACGGAGCAACTACCGTCGCAACCCCCTCTTCACCGAAGCCTCTAGCTCCTTCGTGCCCAGCAGCCACCACCAGCATCGCCATGACGCCACCGCTGCCCAAAGCCAGCACCTTACATTGTCGTACAACCCACACCTAGTGTGACATCCCAGATTTTAGATAAGAGACCCCGTTCATATTTCTTTGAGTCATTTTCTATTTATTTGTTGGATTGGATTTTGGAATTCTAGGTTAAATAGCCCACAAGAGAAAATAGAAGGAAAGGCCTACAGGGGATTCGGCCCTTTGAGGAATTCGGGTTTTGGAAGCCCAATGTTGATCCCTAAGGGTGGTGTAGGCGCCACATGACATAAGAAGATCTTTTGATTTTTCTAGAAGCTCATCATTTGAAACAATGTAAATATGTAAGAGCATGTAAGAGCATACATGTTTGTTTTGATCTATGAACATGTAAGAGCATGAGAATGTGTTGTGATGATGTAAATTCATGATTGGAAGACTTGGATGTTTCGGCCAAGGCCATATCAAGGGAGTCCAAATCTGTTTTGGGTTTGGATAAGTGTAATTCAAGTATATTTACATGTATTCATCATATGATTGCATGCTCTAATGTTTTCAAGCCATATTGTGAGATTTACATTGTGAATTGGGTCATACATGTTTCGTTTTGGGTTGTACATGTTTGCATGAGTATGGTAAAGCGTAACGTCATGTGTTCATGTCACATGCATGTAACTCCATGTTTTCAAAAGAAAGAGTCAAAATGATGTTTTTTCACAACCCCAAGTGCTAGGATGGAAAAATGCCTTAGTGGAACTCCATATCCACTCTAGAGTGTTTAAAGTTGAGTGGATACTCCTAGGTCGACGAAGCATAGTCGGCAGGCCATGAATGGTTCCTTAAGGAAAGGACACCGGAGTGGGGTTGCACCTAAAGCTAGTCTGTGCAGTACGGTGAAGGTGAAGTAAGCGAACTGCCGTAAAAGGATAGGTCGACATTATGACGTAGTCACCTCGATCATGTGGATCGTTGGTTAATGCGGTAACTAGTGGGGAACAAACGGTACTTAGGGGAGCCGTGAGGTATCCATTCATATGAATCATGAAATGATTAAGGCATTTGAGCTCCATGTTATGTTATGTTATGTTATGATATGCCATGACATGATATGTTATGTTATGCCATGATATATTACGATGTGATAAGATCACAATATGAAAATGCTATGAAATGATAAGAATGTTATGATATGGAAAGTATGGCATGATAAGTTAAGACAAGAACATGAACCCGAGCTCAAATGATATGACCAAGTGTTAAGAAGTCTAAAAGATGAAAATATATATTATGAAAAGTCTATGTCACATATGTCAAAGTTTTTATGTCAAGTTCATGTCCATGCATTTATTTATTTATGGATTGTTATTATTTGTGGTTTGTTTGTATATGCCTATGATAATCTGCTATATGTTGATTGTTTACTTGCTAAGATTTTTTGAAATTTCACTGTGGTAGTTTTCACTACCATTCCACATCCATAATAGTAGAAGTTGTGATAGGTGTTCCTGACCCCATAGAATCATGAATTTAGATAGCTTGATGATTGAGGACAAGTATACTATGGAGGCTCGTTGTTCGCATAAAAATATATCTGCAAGTGCACAGAATCGTAATAAGTAGTAAAGTGTTTTAAAGAAAACGGATATCGAACCTACAGGGAATAATTATGCTATTGAGTATTGAAATTAACTAAATTAATTACTATTTGGAAAACTGAAATTTGAAGAATGGGTTACCTAAATTAAATTGAAGAAAAGAACATTAAAATTTAGATTTTAAAGATAATAAGAATAAATTTAGAGAGTTTGATTTCACCTAACAAATCCACACAATTTATTCTTACTTGTTATAGAATTCCAATTATTCCAAGTTGATTATAAAAATCCCTTAACTATTCAATATTTTCTCTCGAATAATACCGAAAATATCTCCAACTAATAACTCCATATCTCTATATGAATTTAATTAATTGGAGACTCATTAAGTTCTTTGAATTTTTCTTGAAAATCGTACTAATTGCGGTAAAATATCTCTACTTTCACTTAACTAATTGTGCTTAATTCTAGAGCTTTAATCACAAATCACCTCTTGGTCTCATTGCAATTCAATAGATCGAACAATAGTTAGCTAGAAAATTGCAAGCATTAAGAACAAGGAATAAACACTCAATCATGGAAATATTGAAAATAAAATAACTCAGAATATAAATTGTGTGTTCAATGCCAGATTACATCAAAACTCTAGAAAATAGAATTAGTTCATAATGAAATTGAAAAGACAAACAATAAACTAGTGTTCTTCATTGAAGTTGGTTGATTAAGCATGCGGTTCTCGCCTTTGCCCTCCAGATCCGTCTCTTCGAAAGAACACTTGAAGAATAAACTCTGGAACTCTAAACTCAGGCTCAGACTAAGTCTCCTCGACCCTTTATTCATCCCACAAGTCAAGATTAAATAGATGTTGAAATTCAAATCTGGAAACAAGATAAATGTCGCTACAATCTAGCCTAAAGATCTGGAAAATAGTTTCTAAAGATAAATGTTAACGTAAAAGAAATTACCCCAAGAATAACAGAATTATCTAAAATGGAAGATTCAGTGATATGTAGCTTGAATTGCGAAGCTCGAGATTCAGATTTGGTGGTTAACAGCAGATTGATCCCAGTCGGAGGAATTATCTCACCAAGTAGATGCCGTGTTCGTTGAATATAACTAGTCTTCTCGCCTACCGAGTAGAAAGGACTCCCGATCGGGATGATAGAACCCTCTCACCAACCTACCGAGCAGTAAAGCTGCTCACCTTTTGTCTCGTTGTTGCCCAAGATGTCGTTTAGGTTGGTCTTTTAAGTTGGTCGTTTAGACTAGTTGCCCAATCGAGCCTCCCGGAGCCTTGCACCTAGTCTTCGTGCCTTCTGGTCTACTGAGTGGTAAGTCTTCTTGCCTTTGGGAGAGAGAAATCTTTTTACTACCCACGGGATAAGGCTCCTCGCCTTAATCTCATCGGCTCTCTTCAGTCTAGATCCGTATTCTTTACTTTAGTATCAAAATGCCCTCATTTTGAACTAAATCTTCTCATTCCTTCAAATCCAAGAAAATAAAGAAACATATATAAGAATAGAATAAAATCAACAGAAACAAAGAAAAACTGACACTTTTTATAAATAAAAGAGTGATAAAAATCACATAAAAATAACACTTATCAAATACCCCCAAACTTAAGCTTTGTTCGCCCTCGAGCAAAGAAAAAAAGAAAGACAATTAAAACAAGTATTAGTTTGATTCATAAAATTTATTGCCTCAAAGATTGTCTAAAGTTTATAATTCAAAGGAATCATTCAAGATCAATTAAGTCCAAAAGTTAATTCAAAACTCAATTCCATAGCATTATCTATCCCCACATTCATGCATACCCATCATTCTCCCTTCATCATTAGCTCTCCAGATAGTTTTATGCAAACAAGTAAATAAATAATGGATCTCTAAACACTCCATAGGCTTGCTTTTCAAATCACTCTCCACTAATGTAGAACAGAAACTATCATCAGGGATCAATAGGTCTTTATTGAGTTTGTAATGTAAGATTAGGGTGAGGGCTACAAAGAAAATGTAGGATTCAAACAAAGCAAGTGAACTTAAGTTTGAACACCAACAGAACAAATAAAGCATTCTCACTTCTAACACAAGCATCTCTTCTCAATCATTGTAAATCTCTCAACATACCTCTCAAGTAGGACATCTCTCAACATCTTTTTAATGCACTTTTAAGTATCTCTCTCATTATCCCTCTATTTGGCAAGTCGGACACTTTTTTTTTTTTTGAAAATATTCCATACTTTTTCGATTGCCTTTGTGGATGACTCTCGTCGGCCTTTTCTTGTTGGCCACACAGTAGACGAGTTGACTTTTCACATCCCCAAACTTATGATTTTGATAATATTGCTATAATTGACTTTACTTGTAAACCTTCTACCTCTCTTGCCTTTCATGCTCTTGTGAGTTTGTGACTTTGTGTAAACTTAGTTCTAGAAAGGTAAGGAAATCAATGTTTAAGCTCAAATAGGGTAGGGAATATGAGGCTTACAAAAAAGAAAAATATAAGGCCAAAATATAATTCAATAAAGCTCAAAGAGGTGACTAGGGATAAAGATATTAAATAGGTGAGCTTGAAAGGCTTAATCGGTCCAAATAATGCCTTAATCATTTCCCTAGTAATATTCTGTCTAGGATTTCGCCTCGAGTGTGATCAAACAAGTTCTAGAGTAAGTTGAGACCATACAAATTCACAAAATTTATATAAAATTTCTCTAGGTAGCCAAAACAATTAATGACCATAAGAAACATTCATTGAACATAGAAAATATCAAATTAAGTAAGATCAAGTAAAGAATTAACAACTAGACTTAAGCAATGAGAATTTTTCTTGAAAATTATAATCAATTTCAATCATATTCTTATCATAGGCTTTTTATTCATCAAACCATACTGTTTTTATCATTATTTTATTATTATTATTATTATTATTATTATTATTATTATTTTATTTATTTTTTAAAGAAATAAAATAATATCCTTTCCCCCCAAACTTAAATATCACATTATCCTCAATGGGAAAAAGGAAGAAAAACTAAAGCAAAGAACGAGAAAAAGGTAAGAGATGCTCCCATGATTTTTTCCAGTTATGCCAATTGAATATTTTCCTTGAAGCTGCAGTCGTATACTCCTTGGAGATCTCCTCACCTCTTTGTCCTTGTAACATGAAAGCAAAAGAATAATATTAAGCAAAAAATCAAATAAAATAAAACCTTGGGTTGCCTCCCAAAAGTGCTTTATTTAAAGTCTTTAGTTAGACATTGTCCTCTCATCATTTATTATTGGCGAGATCAATGGAACACTTTTTCGAATTAAAGTCTCCATCCACATAGGGTTTTAATCTATGTCCATTTACTTTAAATGCATTTACTTTAAAAATGTGCATTTCGTCTCATGATGGAATTCAACCGCCCCATAGGGAAAGACACGGATCACTACAAACAGTCCCGACTACCAAGAGCGCAGCTTTCCCAGGAAGAGTCGAAGTCTTGAGTTAAATAATAGAACTTTTTGCCTGACTTCGAATTCCCTTCTTAGAATATGCTTATCATGCCATCTTTTAGTTTTATCTTTGTAAATCCGAGCATTCTCATAAGCATCATTGAGGAACTCATCCATCTTGTTGATCTGCAACATTCTCTTCTCGTTTATCTTTAAAAATAGTCGGCCAATAAAAGCTACATTGTAAAACTTTCGCTGCTGTTTTTGCTCCACCAAAGTGGCAATGTTTGATTATGCTCTCCATCTCCTCCTCGAACACACATCTCCTGATTATCTGGCCCGCGCAGTGTCGGTATAGAAAAGGTTCCTCCCAAAAATTTTATTCCAAGTCGAAGAAGAACTTCTTTTGTTGATATGTCATCTCGGCCAGTAGAATTCTGGACACCAAATAATTTACCACGTCGGCATACCATGGAACAACTTGTATAGCCATTAATTGCTTGTCTGGGAAGGTCTCATTAATTGAGAATTTCTCCTCGCCAGCCGCCTCTTTAAGCTCAAGACGAAATAAGTGGTCAGCCACTACATTCTCGGTACCTTTCTTATCTTTTATTTCCAAATCGAACTCTTGTAATAGCAAAATTCATCTTAGCAGTCTTGGTTTTGCATCACTCTGCAACAACAAGTATTTAAGAGCTGAGTTTTCAGTGTAGATGACCACCTTTGAACCTATCAAATACGAACGAAATTTGTCAAAGGCAAACACAACTGCTAACAATTCTTTTTCAGTAGTAGCATAATTAAGTTGAGCTTCTGTTAAGGTCTAACTTTTTTAATAAATAACATGAAATTTTTTATCTTTTCTCTACCCCAAAACAGCCCCTATAGCATAATCACTAGCATCACACATTAATTTTAAAGGTAAATTTCAATCCAGTGATACAATGATAGGTGCTGAAATTAATTTCTTTTTCAATGTTTCAAAAGCATGCAAGCATTCATCAGATAATTCAAACCGAGTATTTTTAATCAACAGATTGCAAAGAGGTTTAGTCATTTGGGAAAAATCTTTGATAAACTGAAGATAGAATCCGGTGTGACCCAACAAGCTCCTCACGCCCTTCACATTGGTCGATGGTGGGAGTTTGTCAATAACTTCTACCTTTGCTCAGTTGACCTCAATTCCCTTGAAAGAAATGCGGTGACCGAGCACTATTCCCTCCTTGACCATGTAGTGGCATTTTTTCCAATTTAAAACAAGATTTGTCTCCTTTCATCTCTGCAAAATCAAAGATAAATTAGATAAGCAATTATAAAAAAAGTGACCAAAAACTAAGAAGTCATCCATGAAAACTTCTAAAACGTTTTTCCACCATGTCCAAGAAGATAGACATCATGCATCTTTGGAAAGTGGCTGGCACATTGCAAAGACCAAAATACATGCGCCTATATGCAAAAGTGCCGTAAGGACAGGTGAAAGTGATCTTTTCTTGATCCTCGGGTGCAATGGCTATTTGATTGTAACCGGAATATCCATCTAGAAAACAGTAGTAAGCGTGGCCGGCAAGTCTTTCTCGCATTTGATAATTAAAAGGTAAGGGAAAATGGCCTTTCCGAGTTGCATCATTCAATTTTCGATAGTCTATGCAATACTCGCCATCCCGTGACCGTCCTAGTCGGTATGAGTTCAATGTTGTCATTTTTTTTATCACTGTTATCCCTCCTTTCTTTGGGACGTCGGCCGAGATGAGTTTAGCTCTTCCACTTTTGGTTTTATTGAAAGAGAAAAGGATGGTGTAGGTGCCAAATATCTCTCACTCTCCCTAACATCTTCATATTCGGATTCAATAGATGTAGAGTGAGTAAGACATACCTTAAGTGGTGGCTTTGGAAATTCAGCTCCATAAGTCTCGTCAATGCTGACAACTTCTCAGTCACTTATTTTAAAACAAGTGTGTACCTTGGAAGGGAATTCCATAGATTTAAATATGTCAAAAGTGACCTACTCCCCGCCGACCCTCAAAACTAGTTTCCCTTGCTGGACATCAATTAAAGTTCTCCCCGTCGCAAGGAAAGGTTGGCCCAGTATCAAAGGGATCTACTCGTCCTCCTCCATATCAAGCATAATGAAGTCAGTCGGGAAGATGACCTTATCAACTTTCACTAGTACGTCCTCAATGAGTCATCTCGGGTATTTAATAGATCTATCTGCCAACTTTAGAGAGATGGTGGTCGGCTTTGCTTCTCCAAGACCGAGTTTCTTGAAATCAGATAGAGGCATTAGATTAATACTTGCCCCTAAGTCGCATAAAACTTTATCAAAATAGGAATTTCCTATAGTGCAAGGGATCGTGAAATTCCCGGATCTTTCAACTTAGGCAGCAGCTTCTTTTGTAAAATTTCTCTGCTCTCCTCGATCAACATTACAGTCTCATATTCCTCCAACTTCCACTTGTTTGATCATATATCCTTAAAGAATTTTGCATATTTAGGCATTCTTTTTAAAGTTTTAATGAGAGGAATATTATTATGCAGTTGCTTAAATATACTCAGAAATTTAGAGAACTGATTATCAATCTTAATTTTTTTTTAATCTTCGCGAAAATGGAATTGGTGGATCATAAATTGAAGGAGAATAAGTTTCATATATAAACTCCTGGATTTCTTGGGTTTTGCAACCCCTTTATTCTCCTTAGTCATTTCAGCTTGCTGGTCGGTCACATCTCGATGGATTTCTTTCACCTCGTACTCAGTTTCCTTCTTCTCGAAGTCCACATTTTCGATAGCTTCTGCATCTCGCTCGGTATTTACTATCTGTGGCTGGTCATATGTCAGCCCACTTCTCAATGTTATGGATTTGACATGTTCCTTCAAATTGGTTACAGTGTTGCTCGGTAAAGTTCCTGTTGTCCTCTCGGTAAGCATGTTTGAGAGCGACCGATTTGTGCCTCAAGATTGTGGGTTGAAGCCGAGTTGTTTTGGATCTCCATATCAGTCTTTTGCATCTCCATATCAGTCTTTTGCATGTACTGCATAAACATATCCTCAGGTGTTGGCTTATTCTCTTGCTGTGGAAACTGTTGAGGTGGTCTAGCCGGCACTTGGTTATTGCTCCATGAAAAATTAGGGTGATTTCTCCATCCGGGATTGAACGTGTTTGAATAAGGATTATTTTGACGTTGAAAACTTTACACATAACGAGATTGTTTATGACTTGGTTGGACAAAAGGATTCCCCACTTGGCAATCTACACATGAATGATTTTCTGCACAATGATCACAAACAATATTAGTTTGAATAGCATTAACGTTCATCTTACCTAATTGTTGTGATAGATTTACCATCTGTGCCGCCAATGTTAGAATCAAGTTCAAAAATTCCAGCCGTCTTTCTTGGCATTGCTCTCTTCCCAGACCATTGATAGTTGTTTGATGCCAATTCTTCCAGAAGTCTATATGCGGTTTCATGGGTCTTACTCATTAATGCTCCTCCTATGACCTCATCTACTATAGATCGATTAGTGGGTCCCAAACCATTGTAAAATGTTTGTACTTGAAGCCAGGCTGTGAGGTTGGGATGTGGACACTTGCGCAATAGATCCTTATACCTCTCCCATGCCTCATATAATGATTCACCCTGAAATTGGGTGAATGTAGTGATATCATTCCTCAACTATGTTGTCTTAGTCGTAGGAAAATATTTTGCTAAGAATTTTTGTGCCAACTCCTTCCAGGTGGTGATGATGACAAAAAATTCAACCAAGCTTTTGCTTTTTCCCTAAGTGAAAAAGGAAAAAGTCTAAATTGAATCTCATCATTTGACACTCTATTGTGTTTAAAAGTATCTCAAATTTCTAGAAAATTTACAATATGGACATTAGGATCCTCTTGTGACAGCCCCCCAAACTGGACGGTTTGTTAAATCATTTGAACGATAGCCAACTTGATCTCGAAGTTATTGGCTTGTATAGTTGGCCGCCTTATACTAGATGTCTCCCCATTGACCAAGGGCATCACATAATCTCTTAATGCCTTGTGCTCCTGGTTGGCCATATTAAATTTAGAGGCGGCGACCTCTTTCTTCTTCTCTTTATTGATCCGACATAAGGTTCTTCAATCTCGGGATCGAACAGTGTATGCTCTAATGATTTAGATTGGGGCATGCACTTCTGATTCCTAAAAAGAAAGATCAAACTGAGATCTAATTTAAACCATTTTTCTAAAAATAAAATAAAATCCAAAGTAGTAAAAATCTAGCTAGTATCAATAACAATAACAAATAATTATTCTCCAGTAATGGCGCCAAAAACTTGTTTGCATAAAAATATATCTGCAAGTGTACAGAATCATAACAAGTAGTAAATTGTTTTAAAGAAAACAGATATTGAACCCACAGGGAATAATTATGCTATTGAGTATTGAAATTGACTAAATTAATTACTATTTGGAAAACCAAAATTTGAAGAATGGGTTATTTAAATTAAACTAAAGAAAAAAAATTAAAATTTAGATTTTAAAGATAATAAGAATAGATGTAGAGCGTTTGATTTCACCTATCAAATCCTACACAATTTATTCTTCCTTATTATAGAATTCCAATTATTCCAATTTGATGATAAAACTCCCTAAACTATTCAATATTTTCTCTCGAACAATACCAAAAATATCTCAAACTAATAACTCCATATCTCTATGTGAATTTAATTCATTGGAGACTCATTAAGTTTTTTGGATTTTTCTTGAAAATTACACTAATCGTTGTACAGTATTTCTACTTTTGCTCAACTAATGGTGCTTAATCTTAGAGTTTTAATCATAAATCATTTCTCAGCCTCATTGCGATTTAATAGATCGAACAATAGTTAGCTAGAAAATTGCAAGCATCAAGAATAAGGAATAAACACTCAATTATGAAAATATTGTAAATAAAATAACTCAGAATATAAATTGTGTGTTCAATGTCAGACTACATCAAAACTCTAGAAAATAGAAGAACTTCGTAATGAAATTGGAAAGAAAAATAATAAAACTAGTGTTCTTCATTGAAGTCGGTTGATGAAGCATGCAGCTCTTGCCTTTGCCCTCCAGATCCGCCTCTTCGAAAGAACACTTGAAGAATAAACTTTAAAACTCTAAACTCAGACTCTAAAACTCAGACTCAAACTCAGTCTCCTCGACCCTCTATTCATCCCACAAGTCAAGATTAAATAGATGTCGAAATTCAAATCTGGAAACAAGATAAATGCGGCTACAATCTAGCTTAAAGATCTGGAAAATAGTTTCTAAAGATAAATGTTAACATAAAAGAAATTATCTCAAGAATAATGGAATTATCTAAAATGAAAGATTCAGTGATATGCGGCTTAAATTACGGAGCTCGAGAGTCAGATTTGGTGGTCAGTAGTAGATTGATCCCAGTCGGGAGGAATTATCCCACCGGGTAGATGCCGTGTGCACTAAATATAACTGTTCTCCTCACCTACCAAGTGGAAAGGACTCCCTATCGGGATGATAGAACCTTCTAGCCAACCTACTGAGCGGTAAAGTTGCTCGCCTTTGCCTCGTTGTTGCCAAGATGTCGTTTAGGTTGGTCTTTTAAGTTGGTCGTTTAGACTAATCGCCCAATCTAGCCGCTAGGAGCCTTGCGCCTAGTCTTCGTGTCTTCTGGTCTACCGAGAGGTATGTCTTCTCGCTTTTGGGAAAGAGAAATTTCTTTGCTGCCTACAGGACAAGGCTCCTCGCCCAAATCTCATCAGCTCTGTTCAGTTTGGATCCGTAGTCTTTAATTTTGTAACAAAATGCCCTTCTTTTGCACTAAATCTTCTCATTCCTTCAAATCTAAGAAAATAAAGAAACATATATTGAAATATAATAAAATCAATAGAATTAAAGGAAAACTGACACTTTTTATAAATAAAAGAGTGATAAAAATCAGATAAAAATAACACTTATCACTTGTCATAACTTTACGACAGATGCTTTGAAGTACACGACCTCGCATATGAGAGAAATGCTAGTTAGCATAAGTGATACTGAGATTGATGCTACTATCACCAGCCCGTCAAAGAATTTGAAATTTTGGTGGAACATGGACCGGTTGTTGACTTTTCTCAAGAGGGCCTCTAAGTCTACGGCCGATGCAAAGGAAATACCAAAGGATTTAGGCCTACTGGCACGTGAGCCTCCGAAGTCACAATGGATCTATTGGTGTTTGACTCCGGATGGGGCCGTGGTGATGAGGAAAGCGAAAACCTAAGACCTTGGAAAGTAGAAAAGACAAATAACTTAGTATTTTGTTAAACAGTATTTTGACGGTCCCTGTGTTTTGGGAAATGGTTTTAAAAAAAATTATCTATTTTGAAGAAAGTAAAATTAAGGAAGTTTCAAACTTTTGAGATTTTATAGTCGATACCATGTTTATTTATTGCCACCGTGTTAAAAGAATTATCCGTTGCGAATTACTACATACTGCAAGATTATAGGTACATTGTATCTTAACTGTCATGTACGAGAGGTATGTAGTCTTGAATTACATGTCCTAATGCTTTAGTCACCGTCCAATCCCAAGCAGGGAATGGGGGTGTCACACCCAACCCTAACGTTTCTGTCTTCCTCAAGATTTTGTCAGCCACGCATCACCACCAATCACCGTGAACAACAACATCGCCCCTCAAAAGCCACCCCACGCCGATGTTCCCCTTAGGCGACCCTCTCTCTCTCTCTAGACTTCACCCTCTCCGTCCCAATCTCCTCAACCACGGCTGCACCACCTAAGCCCCACGACCAACCACTAAAATCGAGATCCACCACTGTAACCCAACCCCTCCTCACGGCCTGTCCCACGGAAGCCCAGCACATCCACCGATGGAAGCCAACCTAGCGACCCATGCCCGAGCTCCATTATCCTCAACCACCAGCGTAGCGGTCCATGATAGAGCACACACATCCTCTCTCTCTCTCTCTCTCTCCCATCCTGCACGACCAGATAACCCCCACTTCAGACTAGATATTTTCCTCCACCCATTGGAGGCTCCATGCCCAAGCTCCACCTCCTCAGTCTTACCCCAGCCACTGCCTCTCTTTCTTGCACCACCGAGAGCCATTAACTGAAGGCTAATCGTGAAGAACCACCAACAATAGCAACAAGCCTTTGTGGTTGCACAACCGTGAGCCACTCAAAGGCACCACCCCTCAATTTAATGGTATAACTCTCCAATTTAGGTTGTTACTGGCTTTCGAGCTAAGCCATATTTATTATCAGCATACATATATTTTGGATTGAGAAGTAAATATGTGGTGTTTGTAAGCATGTGATTGTGTTTGAAATGGAATGTTGTGAATGTGCTATGTGTTGTGAAGTCTGAACTGTAAGCGGTGTGGTTTGTGATGTGGTTGTATAGTATGAAGTGATGGGATTAAATGTGGATTATTGTCTCGTTATGATGTGGTTGTATGTTGTGTGAATTGTTGGGATTAAATGGAGATGTTGTGTTTATTTGTGAAGATAGCGTGAGATGACATGCATTGTATTTTTAATGAAGTATGGCTGAAGTTGAGTATATCAAGATTGGTGAACTATATGTTGATCTTAGGTAATAAAAAAGGTAGGATACATGTGTAATTTGATTGATTATACATATTGGATAGCTTTGTGTAGTTTGAATGTCTCATGTATATATGGAACTTGGGAAGCCATGTCTATGAGTGGTTTGGTTGGCTATACATGTATACTTAGATGAGATTGTGTTGGTTTTAGATTTTTGAAGCATGGTGGTTGTGTTGGATGGACAGATTTACTATATAGTGTATAATCTGTCTTACACATGAACATACAATGTTTAAGCATCAAAGTTTGCTTAAAATTGTATATTATGCTTGTCTTTTGTTATATGGTGAAAATGGTTGAAGTTTTAAATTATGCCATATTAAAGTATTGGATTATATGACACATGAATGGAGGAATTGATGTATGTATTGGTTAAAAATGAGTTATATAACTTGGTTAAAGTTATAAAATGGAAATGAAGGTAGAGAGAAAATGATGAAGGTGATGGTGTATCTTAACCATTAAAGTGAATCATGGAGGTTCACTTTGAAGGATAAGAACATGAAGTTGAATGCTATGTGTTGAGAAGGTGGCCTCAAGTGGGTCCCAAGTTATGACTTTGAGAATTTAGAAAAGGGTGATAAAAGAATGTATAGAGGATGGATTGGATAATTGAATGGGTATAAGTGAAGGAAGTTTAAATAAATAGTAGTTTTATGCATGTTCTAAGTTTAAGTTGTATATGCACTTGAAAATAAAATAGCGTTAAGTTATGTATGCATGTAGGTTGCCATCTAACATGCCCATGAATGGATTGCATGAAATGAAAATAGCATGGAGTCCATGTAAGTATTATGTTCATAGTTAGAGGTTTTTAAATGATATGTAAATGAAAATGAGATTGTTTTATAAGAAAAATGTTCTTTTTATGCAATGAAGGATTTAGATTTAAGATATTAACATGCAAGTTGAATTTAGGTTTGTTTCATATTAATATTTTTTACAAAGAGTTTTATATGATTTTAGAAAGTTGGAAAGTGGAGGTGTCAAAACAGTCTCTGTCTTGAGAAAGTTTTGATCTTTTGTTATGGAAACATAATCCTATGGTCTTGATATTCATATATGTGGTTCTTAGGACTTTTATATATGGGTTAGGAAGTTATGTTTGGAGGATAATGGTTTTGATCTTGAGGAAATAAGTTTTTATGCATGCAAAGATTTATTTAGGACACAAACTTGTGGCTCACAGGTTGTTTTGTATTTTTAATAATTTTCACCATGTGATCCTAAGTTTAATGCTTAGATCAATTTTAGAACTTGCAAATGAGGTATATGATGTTATTTCTTTAAAATTTATATCATGAGAAATTTGGATTTAGTGGTTTCATCTAAAATCAAAGCATGTGATACTCGGTTGTGAAGTTAGTGTGCAAGCCAATTGTGTTGGATGATGTTTTGTAAATTTTGTAGTCTTTGATTTGTTTGTTTAAGCATGTTATTTCTTAAGATGAACTTCTGGAGTCCTCGGAGTTTATTAGAAAGGAAATAGTCCAAGTGTACCAAGGTGTTATTCTAAAACTTAGCGTTTTGACAATTTTCTTGTCAAAAGGAGTTTGTTATTTTTTTGAAATGTATGCTTCATAGTCTTAGCATAACTTTAAAACATAGGATGTGATTTTTATCTGTTGCATAAATCCGTTTGAGTATGTTGTTTGAAGTTGGATAGACTTGTAACAAAAATCTAGTATGTTTCGGCCTAAGCATAGTTTTTATAGTTGTAATGCATTTTAAATCTTTTTGTTTTGATTAGGGATGTAACTGATTCGGTCCGGTTTGGACAAAATTTTGAACTAAACCGGTATGTACCGGTGTTTCATTTTCAAAAATCGATTACGCACCGATTACCCGTTAAATCGATACATACGGTTTTTACTGGTTCGGATCCAGTTCGGTTCGGTTTTCCGGTTTTAAAGTATATATACTAATTTATATATAGACTTAAAGTATATTACTAATAGTAATATAGTATTAGACTATAGTACTATTAGGCCATAAATTGTAAATTATAATTAATATACATTATATACTAATGTATATTAGTATTACTAATTTACTAATGTATTATGTACTTATCAAAAAGAATATATTGAGAATTTATTAGGCCATAAAAATTTGGTAATAATATTTGAGTGATTTTCTTTCTTTTTTGGTAAATAATATTTTAGTTATCTTATTTACAACTTTGATATATAAATTCAAATCTTTTGATATTTAGGATTTTTTTTTTCAATTAATGTGATTTATCAATTTAGTTTAAAGTTTTACAATTTTAGTTTACTTTTAAATTAATTTATATTATTATATATAATATTAAAAAATAATTAAAAATATATATTATATAGAACTGGTCCGGTCCGGACCTAAAAAGCCAAGAACCAGAATTGGACCGGTTCCAGCTAGTTTTGCCATTACGAAAACCTGTTCCGGACCTTATCGATCCGGTTTCCCGGTTTTTTTTAACACCCTTAGTTTTGATATTTAGATTTCCTACATATAAATTAAGAATTTTGGATCTTAACTCTAAAACTCACCAAAATTTACATTCCTCATGTAAAGTTTTCCCTAAATCCAAATATCTAATCAGAAAAATTTAAAACGCATCAAAACTATAATAACTATGCTTAGGCCGAAACATATTAGGGATAAAATCATTGATTTTTGTTACAATTTTTTCAACTTCAATTTTCATGCCAAAACTGATTTATGCAACACTTAGAAATAACATCCTATGATTAAAGAATCATATTAAGACCACAAAATAGACATTTCACAAAAAGCATAAACTCTTTATGTAAAGAAAATGTTAAAAGACCAAATCTCAAACAATTCTTTGATGCACTTGGACTAATTCCTTTCCAATAAACTCCAAGAACTCCAAAAGCCCATAAACATACTTTTAACATGTTTATAAATCAATCCTAAGAAATAACATGCTTGAAAAAGCAAATCAAAGACCACCAAATTCACAAAACATCACCCAACCCAATTGGCTTGCACACTAACTTCACAACCGAGTACCACAAGCTTTGATTTTAGATCAAACCACTAAATCCGAATTTCTCTTGAAATACATCTTCAAGAAATAACACCATATACCTCATTTTCAAGTTCTTAATTTGATCCAAGCATTAAACCACGGATCACATGGTGAAAATTCATAAAAACACAAAACGAAACCTTGAGCCTCAAGTTTTAGTCATAACAGAACCTTTGCATGAATAACAATTTATTTCCTCAAGATCAAAACCATTATTCTCCAAAAACAACTTCCTAACCCATAGATCAAAGTCCTAAGAACCACATATGTAACTATCAAGACCAAAGGATAATGTTTCCATAGCATAAAATCAAACTTTCTCAAGGCAGAAAATGTTTTGACCCCTCTAGTTTCCAACTTTCTAAAATCATGCAAAATTCTTTGTAAAAACTCTTAACATGTAACAAATACAAATCCAGCTTGCATGTTAATATGTTAACTCTAAACCATAAAAAGATCGAACCAAGATTTTTCCAAGGGCTTCATCAAATAAATCAAAGCTTCACACAATATCTAGACTATCACCGAGTATGAAATTTGCATGCTTAAATGACTTTTCACTAAGCAAACCTCAATGAAAAATCACACAAAATACCTCAATGGAAACTAGACTCAGAGACGAACACTTTATATGAAGGTAGTTTTAAAAACTTCAAGCAAGACCGGATAGAAACATGAAACCTTCTCTCGAGATCTCTCCAAGAAAGTGAAACGAAAGTGACAAAAACATGAAGGGGTTGGTATAGACGACATATACAAGACTAGAGGGCTGAGAGGAGATGTGAGGATGACCAATTGATGGTGGTTTTGTCAGCCAATACCATAAGCAACAACACATGGTTTGCAGCCTTGAAGCTTTCATGTGAAGGGTGTTGATGGGGTGGCTGTTTGACCTCCCATCAGCTACTATTTGGGCTGGCAATGGCAACAAAAGTACATCTAGGGCAGTAGGGGAAACTTCCTCAAGAAGCCTTACTTGGGTGGAGCTTTTGGTGGGCCTTAATAGGCCTAAATCGATTGGGCCTCATTTAGGGTTTCAAGAGGGTTTGGTTTGGGATTTCGGTTTCTAACCAGCCCAAATCTAAATTTTCTTGGCCTGATGAAATTATCAAGGTATAAAAGAACAAATAAGAGTGTAATGACATAAATTTGAGTTGTTAATAGCATATGAAAGTGATTTAATCAAGTGATTAAACACTAAGCTAAAACTGGCGTACATTTAGGGTTTGAGATAACCATTTGGGGTTTGGGGAAACCTTTTAAAGTTTTGGCTTCCACCAAGGTTTTGGGGTTTTAATTGGATCTCAAAGATTGAGGTTTCACTACAGTTGAAACCCTCTTTGGTTTGACAAAAAATGAATGATTAGATGGAATAATGTTTATCTTGGGTGGCATGATCACAATACTTGATTTTCCTTCCTTTCCTTCCCATTTTCATATGACGGTTCCTCCTAGTGATATATGTTGTATACTATTCACCAAGTGTGGCATAGATATTGCCAAGTGTACAAATAAAACTCCTCTAGATTGATTTGAACAATCCACACTGTGATTTGAAAATCAATTCGATTGAGTATCACATGGCTCTATGACAGATGTTACTATTCACTCTGAAAAAGACAAAAATAAACTTTGTACCATAAAATTGTAAATATTCTTACAAACCTAATAGTGCAATTTGTTTTACAAATTTCGACTCCTAAGTGCCTCAATTAAATCAAAATGAGTTTTCAAACACCAATCATCCGAAAAACAAAATTGTGTTATTGCGTCGTATAATCCTAAATATTCATATATGGCTAATGACGCAAACCGTTTCTCAATCACATATTCTTAAGTTCCTCAAATAAATAAGCCGTACTTTTGTCAACAAAGTGGGTAAAAAACTGACTAAGTTGATATGGTAAAACTACATAATTTCTTGATTTGTGATACATTTCTAGAATTTTCACGATATTTTTAAAACATAAAGAAATTTATCTATTGAATTTCTAGCATATTGTCATAATTAAGATTATATGAGAAGTGATAAGTAATTGAAATGATCTCAAGATCCAATCGGGATATAATACTTACTTTCGTAAAGTAAGACATGCTAGGACAAAAATAGAAAGAGAAAAGTTAGACAATACAAGGAAGTGTGTGGTGTAAAAATATAAAAGCAACGTGTGATGAGCTAAATAAGCGGTACTGGACCCAGACGTAGGACGTAATCCAAACAGAGCCCAAAACATTTTTTTTTTTTGTAAAAGAAAAGCACAGCCACCTTTCTTTCTGCTAATCCGGAAAACACTAGAATTTATGACTTATCCATGTCACATGTCGGCGATAGGCACTTCCCCTAATTTCTTGCCTCTTTCGTAAAACAAAAATGAAAAATATATTAAATTGTAAAACATTTTATTTTATTTTAATGCATTACATTAATTCATATTAGTTTATAAAATTATTTTTTTAAGATATTCTTAAAAATCTAGCACTTTTCATTATTAAAATCAACCTTCGTCCATTCTTCTTTTACTAAATAAAAAAGAGTAAGACAGAGAAATCGGGATTGATTTCCATGTCTAGGCTCGGCCATAATATTATCCTATTCGCTAAGAATTGGAAATGAAGCCTAGACGACTGAGAAAGTCGCATACACTCTTTTAAATTGTATTTGAACCATGATTTTGATTGTGTTTGAATAATGAGATATTTTGAGATATTCTGTGAATAATAGTGAAAAATAATAATATAATATTAAATAATTATAATAAAGAGATAAAAAATAATAATAAAATAATAAATATTAAATAATAAATACCTTAAAACCAAATTAGGTCTTGAACTCCATATAATTTTTTAACAAACATGTAAGATGCACCTTAAGCAAACTCGAATAAGAATGCCCGTAGGCGGAAGCGGGGGGGATCCCGTTCACTCTCATATATACTTGGGTCAACCTATACTAATCCATTACTTATCATGAAAGGTATAGATTTTGCACAGATCAAAAAGAAAAAAACTCATACTTCCAAACTAAAGTTTTTATTTAAATTTCAAATCATATCTTAGATTATCAAAACTGACATGCACTTTAGTCCCTCAAACTACTAATTCTCTTCAAATTTCACCTCACATTAATTATATGAGGTTTAGATCGTGAGTTGAGATGAAAGTTGAATAAAATATTGTTAGAATATTATTTTTTAATATTATTACTGTTTTGGGTTTGAAAAATGTTGAATTTGAGAAAGTTGTAATGATTAAAAGAGATGAGTTGAGACTCAATCCAAAGTACCGGATAAAGTTAAAATTGTCTTTTATTTTCTTCTAAAGTTAAAATTACATATTTAACCTAGAATAATTAAATCAATAAAAAAACAAGTTAATGAATGAAATTATAATTTTATTTATAAAAGGAAAAAAAAAAAAACTGGTTGGTGGCCTCACCAGGGTAAACTGCCAGCATGCATCTACCTTTTATCTTCTTCTTTTTTTTTTATGTTATTTATTTCTTATTTTATTTTTTTACTAAATTTAAATGGAAAACTATAAAGAATCACTCAAAGAAAATCAAAATATCGTTAGGCCTGATGGCTATTGTATTGGAGTTCATATGGTGCAAATCGAAATTATAAATATAGTGGTTAATTTAGTGTATCAAGTTTTTGGTTTAGTGAATCGGGTGTAAATATTTGAACGAGGATTAATCGGAACGTAGTTTGGGGACTCAAACTGATTTTTACTGAAAGAAAAAAAAAATGAAAAGCTAAAAATGTAGTATCTTGAAATGTAAATTATAAAATGCTAAGTTAGAGTACTATACTCCAAATATGTAAAAGTGCGCACATTACTATGATCGTGATAACGCTAGCTAGCTTTTAGCTCAAGAACATATCTAGATCTCTTAAAATTATTGATCGAATTTTAAGATCTAGAGTGAGAAAGATAGATATATGAAGTAATTATCCATACGACATTTATAGCTGTCCTAGTGAATTTATACAAGAAAAACAGACGTCTGTATTGCAACCAATTCAGTCTATTGGTTGCAATAAATTAGTCGCAAAAATATATTTTTTTTGTAGTTAATTAATTTCGCAGATAACATTAAATGCTCAATAAATATTATAGGACCCACATCATATATATCTATCTTTCTAAGTTTGATATATTATAAGAAGTTTAGAGGATTTTTATCGCTCAAAAACATTTAAATGGTGATGTATAGAAGTATTGCATATATATAAGAGGTTTGGGTTGGAATTTTAGTTTCTCATTAGGCTGGGGATATTTACGTCCAACTGATACAAATAGAAAACGATGAAAATACTTAAGGCGGCGACTTTTCATGTCGCCCACAAAATGTTATATATGTTGTAGCGGGCATGTTGCCACTAGTAAAGTCCAAAGAGTCTGCTCAAAGAAAGGAACAAGAATGGATCAAGGAAGAAACTAAAGATCTGAAATCCTTCATTCCATTTTAGGACTTGTGGTTTTAATGAATATTATATCTTTCGTTGCAAATGCGCGCATGCTTAACTGCAAAGAAAGTCAGGTGAACGAAATAACTATGAAAAGAAAAGCACTTGCCCGAAAGCAATTAATGGTTTTTTATTAAGTTTTATTTCAGCATTAAATATTTAATAAAATCTTACATCTATATTTTTCTTAATTTTTTTCCATAACAATTAATAAAAAACAAAATATTGAATAGGGTCGGCCTAAGGCCTAAAAAACTAGTCCCATTTGGATGTTGAGCTGAATTGAATTCTTTATAAATAATAGTAAGTTAATATAGTGATGTGAGTTTTGTGGGGTCCACCTAAGATAAGTTTAGATGTATTTATGAGAAGTTGAAAAATGTTATAGGTCCTACGTGCAAAAATGTGTTGAGTTGAAAAATGTTATAAGTCCCACGTGTAAAGAGATTTTAAGTTGAGATGAGTTTAATAATTTGAGAATTGTGTATTTAGATGTTAGATTTAACTTAAAATTAGACTAAACTGAGTTGATCTCAGACCAATCTAAATTTGAAACGGGACTTAAGATAGTTGTCTAAAGGCTGACTAAATACATATATATATATATATATATATTCTTTTTTATTTTAAAAGAAAGTTACATATTATTACGTACGTGACAAAAACAATTAATCACCACACCTCGCAAATTTTAATCATATAAAGCAATCTCCAAATTAAAGTATGTTCCCCTCACATGAAGTACCCTAGATATACAACGTAAACAATCATGAACTATATATAATATAATTGGTGTTAATCTAATTTAAATCAAATCGTATTACAATATTAAAAATTTAAAGAAAACTTAGATGAGTCGATTTATATTAATGAGTCGCCCTTAAGATCGAGCATCGTTTATTTTAAGAAAAAGCAAAAAAGTTAAGCGCACAACCATGAGTAAAAAGGACTGCTTTTAGTTTCAAGTGACCCCTGCTTGCGTGTTTCCCTCTTCAACGCTCCCCTCTTATACTGCCTTTCCTTTTTGTTTCCTTTGTTCCGATCCACAGTTTCTTCTCTTCCCTCGACTTTTGATACTCACTCTTCAACCTCACCTTTCCGTCTCTCTCTCTCTCTCTCTCTCTCAAGCTTTATATATATACATCAGCTTCCATGGCAAAAGAGCAGGGTCCAGAAGAAAGCCACTCAAATATGACCCAAGAAAAGCACAGAGGAAAAGGCATGGCTTCAGTCTCTACATACACAGTACCACCACAAGCTCTCTGCACGTTCATCACTATCTTTATCCTCTTACTTGGGGTAACTGCACTCACACTTTGGCTCGTCTACCGCCCCCACAAACCGCAGTTCAAGGTCGTCGGCGCATCCATCTACGACTTCAACACAACCACACCGCCGCTCATTTCCACCACCATGCAATTCACCGTCGTCACAAGAAACCCCAACAAGCGCTTGTCCATTTACTACGACAGGCTCTCAGCCTTTGTGTCGTATAAAAACCAAGCCATCACGCCTCAGGGGATGCTGCCTCCGCTGTTCCATAAAAAGCACAGCACAGTGGTGGTGTCTCCAGTGGTGGGCGGCGGGACAGTTCCGGTGTCTGTAGAGGTGGCAAATGGGTTAATGATGGATGAGGCATATGGGGTGGTGGGATTAAGGTTGGTGCTGATGGGGAAGCTGAGATGGAAGGCTGGGCCTATTAGGACGGGCCATTATAGGGTTTATGTGAAATGCGACATCATGTTGGGATTGAAGAGAGGTTATGTGGGTCAGGTGCCCTTGCTTGGATCTCCTGAATGCAAAGTAGATATATGAACTTAATTTGAAGAGTTGTAGTTGTAATTTCAGCTTTTATCATCCTGCCTTTTCTTTATTCTATATATATGTGTGTGTGTACGTAAGTCATTTATTTTGGAGAACTTTTCTTTGCCTTGCAATCTATATATATATATATATATATATATATATGTATGTATGTATATATGTAGCCGATCTAGAGGTAGATTAAAGGAAGTTTAGTCCTGAAAGTACCAAGTTAATACTACGCATATATGAATGAACAAGGATGGTAGCTAGAAGGCGTTAATTTCTACGTTTTCTTCCTTTCCATGTCGCAAATCCATCCATTCCCATTTGGATTCATTCTGATCAGCTCATGCATGCTTAGGATTCTGTTCTGGCTTTGCTCATTGATTTGTCGGTACCCACTTTATGGCGTGGCCACAAGGCATTAAGATTTTTGGACGCATGGCTGTCCATGCAGCGAATTAGGGACCATTTGTCTTTAGCTAGCTTGTAAGTTCTGTAACGTGCTAGATCATGTGTTTTTGCACATGCATAATGCATCTTCGAATTACCTGCATTTGTAAACACCAAGATATATATTAATTAACTTCCATCTTCCAATTATTAACATGTATTCACCCAATATTATTAAAGACTTCAAATTGCGATCAATTTGGTCGTTAATATTGTGTACATGATTTAAATTTCGTCTACTATTGCCAAGTCACCAAATGCATGTGCGTATAATTACTACTTTTTATAGTTTGAAGATACATTGTACCGATCGAAGTTGGTAATTTGGGATATAATATATATATATATATATATATATATTAAATTTTATTACTTTCTTCCCTTTGATTATTTGTCCTATTTATATTTTTAAGTTTTATTTATTATTTAAATAAATGATGTATAATATATCTATTTACAAATTACAAATAAGAAGAAATATGATGGTTTTTTTAAATTTTCACCGTCAGGAATAAAACGCATATATCTATTTTTAGTAACGAGAACATAATATTTTGTTTTCTGATAAACTATTAGCACAATTATTGCAAGGTGTTTATGTCCTCCACGACTATATAACATTACTCTTTCATCTTGGACAGAAAACCGTTGAGACAATGGCCGCAGAAAATTATTGCTAGGCTGGAATTCTCTTTAATTTGAACGTTTTATCCCATATCCCAAACTCTCATGATGTGTTAAGTTTCATATTTTTTTTCAACCATTTTACGATCTTTATTACGATATCCATTTTTCTATTCATTTTTATGATTTTCTTTTTTATGATGCCCCTGTAATCCTTATCTGACAAGTTATTATATGTATAATTTTGATTATTAATTTTCTCAGAGGGAAAGTAAATCTTATCTATAAATTGCCTTTCTGACTCGTTGAAAAGGCAAAGCATGATCAGCTTTGCCCTTAAAGCAAGGATTGATGAATTCGATTAAAAAGAAGGTTACTTTAATTCGGATCCCCAGAAACTTAAATATTTCATAAATATGATGATGCAAGAGAGCCCCCAATAATTTGGCATCGCATCTTTGCACCCTCATATCGTACTTCTCGACTCCTAATGTTAAGTGTATAAAGGAGGAAATGGGGTTCATATCATAAATTACTGGAAAAAAAAAAAAAGTTTGGAAACGGAATTATGTTGTTTTTAATTTTTAATTAAATAATGCATCATAGCAACAGAAAAACAAGAACCCATCCAAGAGAGTGAGAAGGAAAAGAAAAAAAGCCATCTAAATTGCAGCAATCCAGCTATCTACAGTAGGGGTGGGCTCCAACTCCGACGGAGTCAAATTTCTCAACTCCAAGCTCCTTCTCCGATAAGAGTCGGAATCCAAAAACAACATTATGACTCCACGAGAGATATAACTCCGATTCTGCTTTGCTTGCTCAGTATCAAAACAGAGTCAAAGTTACCATTTGGAATTAGGTTTTTCTTTACCAACTCACACTTCCCGAGCATCAGCCTGTAATGGATTGCTTATGAATCTCCTTGGCATACCTGCAAAAGCCACTAACTCACTTTCCCAATTCCTTACCACTATACCACCTCCCATAGTAGACTTCTTCACAGCTAGTACAGCATCCCAATTCACCTTATACCAATTAACTTCAGGCTTGCTTCATCTAACTCCAGTGCTCCTCTGATTTGCCACTGATGTTTGATCTTTCGTACTCAGTTGAGAGTTGAGTTTGCTGATAATGTTCTACTTCCACCATCGCTCCCTGTAGCAAATTCAAAGGGCTATCAAACTTACCCTAAAAAACAAAAATATTCCTTCTCAACCATGTCCTTCTAAATATACAAGCTATTTCTTTAATCTCATATTTTTGTAAGCCTTAGACCAAATCTTCCCATATATTATAAAAATCCCCATCTATACACTTCCATTTCTATAAGATACTTGATGAGTCTGCCCACACATCTTGAGCTGCAGCACAGTTCCACAAGATATGACTGGTAGTCTCCTTGTGTTGTTCACAAATTGGATAGAGGCCATTACCAATGATTTTCCTTCTTAACAAGTTTCACTTTGTTGGCAATATCTCACTTATAGCTTTCCAAATAAAAACCTTTACCACATTTGGAACTTGTAGATCCTATATCTTCTTCCATACAATTGAGCCCAGGTTAATTACTAAAGTCTCGCCCATAGCAAACCTCTTCATTTGGCACTCTATAAATTAAGTTGACTTAACTAAAAAAATACAATTTTTAGTAGGGCCCCATACCAGTTTGTCTTTAGAACCTCTTCTGCTTACTGTAAACCTCTTCACTACGTCTGACTCATTTTCATTGAACACTTTATCAATAAGATTTACTTTCCAACATCCCTTTGCATCAATAAAATCCTTAACACAAGCTTCCCTTGGTAGAATTTTGATTGGTGACTGGCTCATGTGACTAGAAGGACTTGGTAATAGTCACCCCATATCTTGATCTTCTCCCCATTCCCCATCCTCCATCTCATTCTTGCTTTCACCAAATCCCCATATATTCCTTCAAATATGTGATGGGGCACTGCCAACTTTCGCCTTTAATATGTCACCATTAGTACAAAAAAACTAATTTTTACCGTCGTTCCATAAGCGCTGGCACCTGTCTAAAAAACTGCTAAATATCTAGCGGTTGTTTTTTGATAGCGTAACCGTCCACCGCTACTGGGTGGAAACGCCGGTATTGAAAATCTAATTAGCGGCGTTTATTTACAAATTAGCGGCATTTCTTAAAATGCCACAAGTTTTTCTAATTTAACGGTGTTTATCAAAACGTCGCCATTAATTCGTTGACATCTCATTGTATATAATAGCGGCGTTATAATAAACGTCGTTGCTAGAACCTTGCTAGCGCATTATATACATTTGCGGCATTTTTTTAAACGCCGCTAATAGTACATTAGCGACACATTAAATACATTAATGGCGTTTATCTAAATACAACGACTAATACGGTGCCGATGTATAATATAAATTGGTGGCATTTATTTAAACACCACCAATATTACGTTGGCGACACATTGAATTTTTTTTAATCATTTCTTTGATCAGCTTCATCCCTTTTAATCAATTTTTTTAAAATTTTTTTATTGTTCATTCCTTTATCCCTTTTAATCATTTACTTTTTAGGATTCTTTTACAAACAGCTTCATCCCTTTTAATCATTTTTTTTAATTTTTTTATTGTTCATTTCTTTATCCCTTTTAATCATTCACTTTTTAGGATTCTTTTGTAGACAACCACAGCAATTTCCCGCCCAGTTATTTTTCCTTTGAGTTAATCATCATTCAGCTTCCCACATGCACAATGATTTCCCTTTTCCTCTCTGGGTTAATCATCATTCAGCTCCCACATGCACAACAATTTCCTGCCAGTTATTTTTCTTCTTTGGTTAATCATCATTCACATTCTGCTTTAACATGAATGGTAATTCAAATAGTAAAGACAAACAGCTCCTACACCATTGCCATTCAGCTCGAGCCCAGCAAACAACATTGTCAGTACCACAGCCCAGCATACAGCATTGCCACTGCCACAGCCCAGCAAACGGCATATCCTCCTCATCCCACGAGACCACTCAGCTCCTCCACACGGCTCCTGCACCACTGCCACTCAACTCCTCCACACGGCTACTGCACCACTGCCACTGCCATGATCGAGCCCAGTGCATTGCCACTGCCACTCAGCTCCTCATCCCACGAGACCACTCAGCTCCTCCGCATGGCTCTTGCACCACTGCCACTCAACTCCACTGAACGGCTACTACACCACTGCCACGATCAAGCCCAGCGCATTGCCACTGCCACGATCCAGCCCAATGCATTGCCACTGCCATAGCCCAGCATACAACATCTCCTCATCCCACAAGACCACTCAGCTCCTCTACACTGCTCCAGCACCTTCATCCCCCAAGCCTCACATTGCAACATAAACAAAAGCCCACCTGGCCGTGTGCCACTACTCCACCTCATGAGAACCACCGCCCAAAGCCTCTTAGAGGCCTCCTTTGTAAGTTGGAATCATCTCTGTTTTGGCCCCCGAAAACAGAGCACAGCCCTTCTGTTTGGCCCCCAAAAACATGCTTATAATATTTCTCTTTCATAATCTTAGCTACGAGAGAGTGAGGATTTATGAACAACTTCCAGTAATGCTTTGACAATATTGCATTGTTAAAGCACTCCATATCTCTAAATCCCATCACTCCTTGACTCTTTGACATTCCAACCTTACTCCACTACTTCCATTGGATTTTACTATTCTAGTTCATATGTCCCCACCAAAATTTAGCCATCATTTGAGATAGCTCTTTACATAACTATTTTGGCAATTTAAAGACACTTATAGCATAGGTTGGGATAGTTTGTATGACTGACTTTATTAGAACCTCTTTTCCAACCTCTGATAGAAACTGGTTTTTCCAACTATTTAGTCTCTGCTATACCCTTTCCTTGATTCCTCTAAAAGCTTTATATTTCGAGCTACCCACCATATTAGATAGTCCTAAATACTTCTCTACATCTCCACAAACCCTTGCACTAATAGCTTGTGTCAACTCTTCTCTAACTTCATCTCTTGTATAATCACTAAAATATAAGGATGTTTTCTGCATATTCAGTTTCTCACGTGATGCCTCCTCATACTTATGCAGTATAGATTCCATAGCCCTACACTGATGCATTTTAGCTCTACAGTAAATTATGCAATCAACTGGAAACAATAGATGATTAATGCTAGTCCCCCCTTACTCACCTCCAATCCTTTTTAGACCCATTACCTTCTGCTTGATACAACATTGAAGTCAACCCTTCTGCACACAAAAGAAACAAGGAAATAGAGGATCCCCTTGTCTCAATCCTCTTGTAGGAGTGATCACTTTGCTTTTCTGCTCATTCACTAGAACTAAGTATTTCACTGTGGGTACACATCTCATAATTTGCTCTATCCATCGATTCCCATAACCAATTTTCTCCATTAATGCCCTCAGATAAGGCCATTATACCCTATCATAGGCCTTTGACATATCTAGCTTGAGTGCTACACTTCATTTTTTTTTTCCTTTCCTTAAGCCAAAAATCACTCACTGAAGTAGGCCTGTCCACTTTAGGAATTAGCACAATATAAGTACTATTAATCTTCTCATCAAAATTCCCATCATTTAGAAACCCTAGCACTGCTTTAGAAACTACATCTCCAACTAGATACCAATATTCTTGATAAAAGCATGGCCCATACTCATCAGAGCCTCGAGACTTCAGAGGACCCATTTGAAATAGAGCCTTATCCACTTTATCCCTAGTAAAAGTTTTTCTAACTTCTCATTCATCTCCCTCATAACTCAACACACTAATGAAGATAAAACACTATCAACTGCTTCCTTTGATGGGTTAGTTGAACCATACACCTCTCTAAAGTGAGTTTCAAAAGCCTGTTGAATATCATTCTGACCTATTATGAGAATGGACTGGGAATCCTTCACCTTAAAAATATGGTTCCTTCTATTTCTCTTAGTAGCACATAGGTGGAAATACTTAGGCCCCGTTTGGATACACAGTTTAGATGAAATAAGATGATATATTTTAAATAGTAATTGAATAAAATATTAGTTGAATATATTTTTTAATATTATTTTTATATTAAAATTTAAAAAATTTGAATTGTTTATTATATTTTTGTATGAAAATTTGAAAAAGTTGTAATGATTGAGATGAAATAAGATGAGATGAGATAGTGGTATTGTGTAAACAAACGGGGCCTTAGTATTTCTGTCTCTAGACTCATACCAATTTTTCTTTGCCCTTTGCTTCCACTTAATATCTTCTTGTTCTAACAGTTGCCCCACTTAGTTCTACATATTTTTAATTTGATCAACACTATCTAGTCCTTCCACTTCCTGCAATCTCCTCAGTGATTCTGTCTTCTCCTTTATTAGCTTTTCCCCTCCTGTACATAAGTTCCAACTCCACTTGACAAGTTCAACACTACATCTGGAAAGGGTGGATTGTAATCTTCCCAAAGAGAGATTGCTCATCTCTCCATGCCTCCTCAACAATTTTACAGCATTCTTCATCTTTGATCCAATTTGCTTCAAATTTAAAGACTTTACTCTTATACAACTGACTTCTGACTTCTTAGAAAATTGATACTAATAGAGGCCTATGATCTAAACTCCTACCACCAGACCTTGTACCTCAGTTATGCTAAACACAATTTTCCATGGTTGATTCACAAAGACTATGTCTAGTTTTTCTTTGGTAAAGCTATCATCAACATGTTTGCTGTTCCAAGTGAAAGGGACCACCCTACAACCCATATCAAAAGCTCATTATCTTCAACTACCCCCAGAAAACTCTCATCTGACTCTGCCTCCCACTTTCACTTTCTCATACTACATCAGTATTTCATTAATGTCCCCTATAGTACACTAGGGAGAATTAGCTAGATTAATCTTGGTCGTTAATTTCCATGATTGCATTCGACTACAGATATTTGGAAATCCATAGAATCTAGTAAGTAACCACCTAGTAGACTACCCCTGGCTTGTTATCCACCCACTTATGTGTCTTAATGAGTAATTGTAAATGCTTAAATCAACTTCAGATTTCCACATTAGAGCTAAACCCCCACTCCTCCCCATTAGGTCAACATTAAAATGCCCATCAAACCCAAATTGCCTCTTCACAAACTCCATTCTAGTTGACACTAGTAGTGTTTCCATAAAAAAACACTACTTAGAGAGACTTTTGATTTACCATCTGGTAAAGATCATGAGCTATCCAAGGGTTCACAAGCGCTCGGCACGACATACCCCTAAAAATTATATCATAACTGCTTTACAACAACTGACTAACATTACTGGCCCAAACATCAGATAATAAAGGATTAAATACAAGAGTTCTTCTACTAAGTAGTCTTACACCACACATTTATTGATGTGAGTTTTTATTTTTCATCTTTTTATTTTTTTTCTCAGCAAGTGTATGGTGTAGGGTTGCTGAGTAGAATTTCTCTAAATAGAAACAACTATATAATTAAGTATATAAACAATTCCCTAAGATTGTCATTAAAAAGGTCATTGACTCAATAGTACTAGAGATTCTAATAAAATTGCATCTGAGAGTTAATGCCAGCAGGTCATGCTAAATATTTAAGATTTTTTCTACCAGTTTGCATGTTGCCACTTCATGATGCAAGCTTAACTCGCCACCTGAGCCTTATTACGGGTGAGCACCAACTAGACTTATAATATAGTGTCTAATTACATGTTATCATATTATAGTATTACATATTATTTTTAGTATCTAATTATATGTTATTATACATTAGTATTACTTATTACTATACTAATGTCAAACTTATTTCTAACTTAATTATATACTAGATTTTCTAGTGTCTAATTACATATTATTATAATTTAGTAAATTAGTATATGTGCTATTTATTTATAATACTAAACTTATTTAAATACTAGTATCTAATTTATTTCTATACTTAATTATATATTGCAGCAATACTATGATGCTTACTTATATTATAGTATAAGTAAATTATTTTATAATAATTAGCTCATACTAGTATATTATTGAATTTAACAATATAAGTTCTAGTTTTTTTTTTAATATAAGTTCTAGTTATATAACTATATAACTATACTAGTATATATGATAAATACATTTTTATAACTCCTTACCAGTTACTTAATTACATTAGCTAATTCTCTCCCCAAATAGGTAGTCAATTAATTTTTAGGGAAGTTCATAAACCACCCATTAGGAGAATCTTGAAAGAGCAAGGAGTCTTATCTAGTTAGCCTTAAATGAACTTAGAAAAACATAAAAGATCTTTTCTCTCTGTTTAAAATTTTCTATGGCAACAATTTTAAGCACTTCATTTTGAAGTGTCGAATTATTTTAAAGACTTTAATTGTCTCTAGGTGATGTAGAAGTGAAATAGTCTCAAGACGAGCAAAGATTGGGTTTGTGGGACTTCCGCCCCATTTGAGATATTCAAATTAAGCTCATCTAGCATTGCTATGAGAGCAGGTTTGCTTGTTATCACCCCTATGATGGTGATTGCATGATTTTTTTTTATTTTTTTTTAACTTTGGAATGAGTTTTAAAGTATGTAATTGATGATATCTCATATTTTTGTTAAATTCAGATTTTTCATTAGAGGTTATGCCATCACATGTTTAGGATCAAATTATCTGCATGAAAATATTGTTCGAAATGTTGGAAACATGTTCCTAAAATTTGATAAAATTTTGTTGCATGTAGAGGGAGAAATCCAAATTGTAATTTTGAAGAATAGGATGAAATTCTTTTTGACAAATCCCACTTTCAGTAGTGGTGCCTGTGTACTACCCGGCAACCTTTGGCCATGTTTCATCCATGATAAATGATTAAGAAGATTAATAATAAAAAAAAAAAAATTGTTTCAAGATGGCTTGAAACGAAAGCGACGGATGTGACCTACAAGGGCTGCAGCGCAAAACAAAGCCAACATACTCATGAGTAGGGGTGTAACCGGTCTGGTTCGGTCCTATTTTAGACATATTTTTGAACCGAACCAGTATATACCCATTTTGAGATTTAAAGAACCGATACCATACCAGTTATACCCTAAACTGATACTTCTGGTTTTACCAGTTCGGGTCTGACTTTTCTAGTATATTATACAGTATATATATTATAGATATAATAATTTAATGATACTATATTGAAGTATATTATAATATATATTATAATTTTATTATAGACTATAGTGATAATATATAGTTATTTATATAGGATTTTAAAATTTAATATTATATTAATTAGTAATTTATCATATAATTCAAAATTATTTTATATATAATATATATATATATATAAAAACTATATATAATATAAAAATATTTTATACAATATAAAAAATTAAAATATATATATGAACCGGTCCGGAGTTAAAAAAAGAAAAATCAAAATTGGACCGATTTTGACCAGTTTTGAAAAAAATAGAACCGGTACCTAACCAAACCCACCAATTCGATCCAGTCCGGTCTGGTTTACTGGTTCGCTGGTTTTTTTTTTCAACCCTACTCATGAGGAGGCATGGGGTTGTGTATAGTATCTACTATTTATGGTGGCTTTTTGAAGTGTGGAATGTGTGGGCTTTGGATTGTCTGATGAGTTCATATATACGATTTTTCTACAAAGTCCATGTCCCGAAAATAATTATTTTATATATAAATTATGCTTGGGTAAAATGTTTTGAAAAATGATGATACAAGACATTTTGCGAAAACAGATAGAGATAAAATTGATGATTTGTTGTGCTAATTAGTAATATATATGCTTATTATTATGTGGATGGATAAGGCATCCCTATTTATTTATATCAAACAAGTATTTTTAGTAGGATTTCATTTAAAAGTGTAATATTGAAAATATAATTTTATTATGACCTGGTAAAGGAATTTGTTAAACGTTCTTCAATATATTTTAAGGTTACCTTAACATCATGCTCCAAATTATCAATGATGCTTCAGACGGAACCTATGTGCAATGTATTTAGCACAACAATTATGGATATTGTATACTTCATGAATAATTTGTATTTGTGAGTTATGAGTTTTTAAGACCTCTATAAGTTTTACTCAAAATTTACAAGATGTGATGTTTTAACTTACATAGTTGGAAATGATTAATAGTTTTGCAAAATTTTCGATTTCACTATGTAGGAACGAATATTTTGGCCAAGTTAGATTTTGGGATAGAATTAAATGTTTAATCATTTTATTAAATCACTTCCACATGCTATTAACCATTCAAATTCATGTCATGACACCCTTATTTATTCTTTTATACCTTGGTATTTTTACTGAGCCAAGAAAATTTAGATTTGGACTTGTTAGAAATCGAAACCTTAAATCAAACCCTATTGAAACCCTAAATAAGGCCCAATCGGTTTAGTCCCATTAATGCCCACTGAACATAACCACCTAAGCAAGGCTTCTTGAGAAAGTTTCTCCCACTTTCCTAGGTGTACTTTCACTACCCATATCAACCCAAATACTGGCTGATGGGAGCTCAAACAGCCACCCCATCAACACCCTTAAAATGGAAGCTTCCATGGCTAAAATTCATGTGCTGTTACCCACAGTTTTGGCTAACAAAACCACCATAAAATAGTCACCCTCACATCCTCTCTCAGCCCTCCAGCCCTACATAAGTCGTCCATGGCTTGTTCTTCATGCTTTAGTTAGGTTCACTTTGCTTTCATGGAGAGAATTCTAGAGGAGACTTTAGACAGTATTTCTAGCCACTCTTGCTTAATTTTTTTGAACCCTTTATAATTATATTCTCACAAAACTATCATCATATAAGTTGTTTCTATTTTAGTATATCCTCCATTGATGCATTTTTTTTTTTTTTTCAAAGAGTTTGGGTTAGTGAAAAGTCTACTTATGCATGCATAAGTCCTATTGGGAGATAGTTTGGATATTGTGTGAAACTTTGATTTATTTGATGAATTTTTTGGCAAGATCTTGGTCTGATATTTTTATGGTTTAGAGTTTACATGTTAACATGCAAGTTAGATATAAATTTGTTGCATGTTAAGAGTTTTTACTATGAATTTTGCATGATTTTAGAAAGTTGGAAACTGAAGGTGTAAAAACAGTTTCTATTTTGAGAAAGTTTTTATCTTTATTATGGAGACATGATCCTATGGTCGTGCTATTCAAATATGTGGTTATTTGGACTTTTATCTATGTGTAAAGATGTTATTTTCGGAGAATAATGGCTTTGATCTTAATGAAATCAATTGTTATGCATGCAAAGGTTCAACTATATGGCTAGATATTGAAGCTCTTCGATTGCTAGAGGTTTGTATGAAATGTTGATAGGTTTTCAGAGTCTTTGGAGTTATTCTTTTTTTTTTTAAATAACTATTTCATTCATTAGAACATTTGCTGGATACAAGGAGGGTAATCCTCAAGAAGAATACATTCTTCAATACAACTGAGACCAAATTTAGCCAGCTGATGGGCAATTACATTAGCTTCCCTATGAACATGCAAGACAGACCAAGAAATGAACTTGGAAAGCATAATTTTAATGTCTCTAATAACAAGACCAGTGGTACTCCAGCTTTCCTCATTGTGCTGAATTGCCTTCACCACCGAGAGTGAGTCACCTTCAAGGATGATCTGTTGAAATCCCAGTTCTGCACAGAAAGAGGAAGCCCTCCAAGCTGCTATAGCCTCACCCAGTAGAGGATCAAGGGATAGGTCCATAGATGAGCAAAGTGAGGCCATAACCAAACCTCCTGAGTTTCTAACAACCACACCAATCCCCAATCTCAGCTTGTCTTTGTCAATGGCAGCATCCCAATTAGCTTTGTAAGACCCTGATGGAGGAGCAATCCACCGGCTGGTTTTGAGTTCTTGGGCTAAAGGCTGCTTCAATCCCTTCTCGAGCCATAGCTTGATAGAAGCCTATTCGGTTTGGGCAAGCTTAGACACTTGAGAGGGTGGATGGAACTGCTGATCAAATAACCAAGAATTCCTCCTATGCCAGATAGCTTTTGCTGTGACTGCAAATTCAGTGAGCTCCCCTGGGGATAAGTTAGCCATAATAGGGGCTAAGGTATCTTTGAATGAGCCTTCAAGGACACTTAGTTTCTGAATTCTTCTTGAGCTCAAGGCCCATACATCTTGGGCAGCACCACAAGACCAAATAGCATGAGCTACTGATTCAGGTTTAAGAAAGCAGATAGGACATAGAGGTGATTCTCCCATTTTTCTTTTAGTCAGGTTCAGATTAGTAGCTAAGGACTCACTTGCAGCTCTTCATAAGAAAGCTTTAGTAGCTGGAGGTGCTTGAATACCCTAGATTGGGTTCCAGAATTTCGAGATGGAATTCTGGTTGGAGGACTGCCCCACTTTCTCATCTGTAATTGAACCTTGAAGGTAGTAAGCACTTCTAACAGAGAATTTTCCATTGCTTAAGCATCTCCAGGTCAACACGTCTTGACTCCTGCATGGACTTAGGGGAATCTGTCTAATTAATTGTGCCTCTGAGTCTGAGAAAATAGTATTTATGAGAGGGAGATCCCACTGCATGGTGACAGAGTTAATAAGCTTAGCAACTGGGGCTTCAGCATCTAGGATATGAGTAGGAGATTGCACTTTGAATGTAGATGGACAGGGGAGCCACGGGTCTTTCCAAATCTTGATTTTCCTACCATTTCCAACTCTCCATAGTAATCCTGCTTTAAGAACTGGTCTGGCCAAGGTGAAGTTTTTCCAAATAAATGAGTCTTGAGCTCTTACTTTAGCTGATAGGAATTCTGAAGTAGGGAAGTATTTTGCTTTTAGGACCTGGGCTGCAAGGGACAGAGGGTCTTGAATGATTCTCCACCCTTGTTTAGCCAATAGAGCTAGATTAAAATGTTCAAAGTCCCTAAATCCCAAGCCCCCCTGCTGCTTTGGTTTCCCTAATGTTTGCCAGCTCAACCAATGAGTTTTAGACCTGTTGTAGTGAGCCCCCACCAGAAGGATTGCAGCAGCTGGTTGAGCTTTCTAAGGATGGTTTTCGAGAGCTTGAAGATGCCCATACTATAGGTAGGGATAGATTGCAGTACTGATTTTAGTAAGGTCTCCTTACCAGCTTGAGATAACAGGTTGCTCTTCCAGTTAACCATCTTTGCTTTGATTCTATCTAGAATAGAGTGGAATGCCTTAGATCTGTTTCTGCCCACATAGGATGGTAATCCCAAGTATTTATCAAAAGTTCCAGACGCTTTAATCCCTGAGTGTTGCAGAATTGCTTGTTAGGCTTCAGAGGTTCAACTATATGGCTAGATATTGAAGCTCTTCGATTGCTAGAGGTTTGTATGAAATGTTGATAGGTTTTCAGAGTCTTTGGAGTTATTCGAAAGGGAATAGTCGAAATGCATCAAAGAGTTGCTCGAGATTTGGTGTTTTAACATTTTATTGTCATGAGGAGTTTGTGATATTTTTTTAAGTGTATATTTTATGGTCTTAGAATGATTTTAAAACATAGGATGTGATCTTAGATGTTGCATAAATTGGTTTGAGTATTTGGTTTGAAGTTGGATATAATTGTAACAAAAATCCAGAATTTTAGCCATAGTATGTTTCAGCCTAAGCATAGTTCTTTAAAACTAAAAATAAAAAAGTGATTATTTTAAATTTTTCTCATTAGATATTTGGATTTAGGACAAAATTTTGGTGAGTTTTGGAGTGAGGATGCAAAATCCTTAGTTTATGGGTAAATTTGTCATTTTTCTCATACGCAAGTGATTTTATGTTTTTAAATATTTTAGTGAGCCTTTTCTAACACTTAGAAATTACATCTTCTTTTAGTTCACGTTATTTCACACTACTTTTCGTCACACTTCAATCATTGTAAGTTGGCCTCTGATTTACTTTCAGGATATTTATTTTTGTATGGTGGTAAAACACTATCATTAATGCTTGTTATGCTTATATACATGTTATGTTATGTCATTCCAAGTTTTCATTTCAAGTACATACTTATATTACACGCCATATTTATGCCATGCCATGATTTATTTTCCAGCATATGTTTATCTATTACACATCATGTTATGTCATGTCTTGAATTACTTTCCAGTACACATTTATCTATTACCCCCCAAGTTATGCCAAGCCATTCGTCACACGAACATGTCATGTCAAGTTACGCCATGTCTTGAGTCATAGGAATCCATCAAAACATATTTTCCCTATCAGTCATGCATGGGTACGCGTGGCGTAATCACTAAAATTGTCCAAGTATCTCCATTGATAATTCACACAAGGTACTTTTGGCATGATCATTCTGATTGTTAAAGTACCTCTACTAAAATGCTTATGATGTAATTTTTTTATTGTCAGAGTATTTTCATTAAAGTTATTATTAGGTAATCCTAGCGTAATCATTTTCATTATTAGGATATCTCCATTAAAATACTCATGGCGTAATAATTCTAATTGTTTGAGGACTCTGACGAAATACATTGGGTAGAATCATCCTAATTGTTCACCTATTTTTGACGATACAGTTGGTGAGAGCATTCTGAATGTCAAGAAATTTAACATTCATGTTTCAATTCATGTCAATTATTTTTAGTTCACATCATGTTTAATTCACTTGAAGTTCAGTTCAAGTTAGCTTAGTTCAAGTCAGTTCCAGTTCATGTAAGTTCAATCCATGTCAAATCAAGTCATGTCAACACATGTCAAGTTATTTGCCAAGTCATATCACATTCATTCATGTTCACGCCAGCATTTAGGTCTTTTACTATATGCATGCATTTGTAAACTGCTAGTTTAATTTGGTTGTTAATTTGCTAAGATTTGCAATCAAATCTCACTTGGCAGTCCCAACTACCATTCTCCCGACTACTAGATCATGTGTCAGGATCTAGACAACGTATTGTTCGGTGGACTAAGCCCAGTCTTCACAAGGTAAAGCTAAATGTTGATGGGAGTTGCAGGGGTAATCCGGGGTCTTGTGGGGGTGGAGGTGTTATCCAAGATAGCCATGGTAAGGTAAAAGGAGCCTTTTCTGGTTTTTTTGGTTAGGGTACTAACAATGAGGCTGAACTTCGGGCCTTGCTTGAGGGCGTCAAGTTATGCAAAGAAATGGGTTTTATTAATGTGGAAATTGAATGTGACTCCAAGGTAATAGTAGATTGGATCAATTCTGGCAACTGTAAGGTGTGGTACCTTTGGGAATTTTGGGAAGAGGTAAATAAGGAACTTCATGGAATGCTTTTCTCTATTAATCATATTTATAGGGAAGCTAACCAAGTTGCGGATTTTTTGGCTCGGCAAGGGGAAGCTGGCTTGACTTGTAGATATGAGGAAGGAGATGTTTTTCCACGACAGTTGAGAGGCATGGTTAGGATGAAAAAAATTGGTCTTCCTAATTTTAGAGTTTAATTTGTTGGTTTTTTTTTAATATATAATAGGTTTGTATAGTTGGTGTTGGTTTTGTGGTTTCTTTTTATCCATTTGGTTTTGGTTTAGTTGGATTAGGATGTCTGGGATGGTTTTTTTATATATTTTATTTTGTAAATCCCAAATGTCTGACTTGTTACCACGGTTTCCTCTGCTATAAGTGAGGGTTTTTAATAAATTGGGAGGGGGTCACTCATGGACAGGTGACTTTCGTCTCTTCTCTAAAAAAAAAATGTGTTAGGATCTAAAGAACCAATGGAGGATCACCTGGACGAGGTCAATTAGGCTGCGATGCAACAACGAGGAGCTCATCATGTCGATGCTTTGATGTTTAGATAGGATTATGGCTCTCTTGGCCAAGTTGCGCGAGCTACTCATTGGGCTAGCCTAGTAGTTATGTTCATTTAGTTATGTACTTAAGGAGCATTGTCTCCAGTACTAGTGATGTAACAGACATTTTGGACAAGTAATGTAACTTTTTGATGCCTATTATCTTGTGTTATGAAATACGCTTATGTTAATTTAGGATATATCTTATTTGGTGCATGGTATTGCTCAAGAAAAAAATTATCTACTATGAATATTGCATATCGTTATATGCATGCTAGGTGCACTGCATCTTTATCTGCCATAAATGGGGGTAGATAACCTTGTATTGCATGTGCCGATGCTTCAGAGTCTGCCAAATCCCAAGTAAAATCTAGAGGTGTCACAGGAGGCCTATAAGTGTCTCTCGCGAATTGTATGCCTACCTTTGTGTGTGGCTTGTTTAGCTGGGAAGGCCTGTTAAAAGTCTTTACGAAAGGCACCTAAGGCACCTTCCTTTAAAATTAGCTTATTTTAGCATTTACTAACTATTAATGTGAAGACACACCATAGCACATATTATTTTCTCACAAAAGATAATTACTAGTGTTTCAATTATATCTATATGATCTCGTATTGTTTTGAAGCATTTAAGTTGTGACACCAGTCACCTAGGGCTAAGAATAATGTAAATGCTAGAAATATAGGGGATCTTGCATGCTACTAACCTTGCATTGAAAAAAAAAATCTTTATTTCTTTATGAAGCATTAGGCACTTTCATAAAAATAACACATACATTTTACAATTTCAAAGAGAGTTTGCTAAAGCATTTACAAAAACATATCTCAAAAAAAAAAAAAAAAACTTGAAGTAAAACCTCAACACATCATCTAGGCCTCTCCCTCTTCTCCTGAGCCAAGTCTCGTCTTGCAACCTTAAACCTCACTTTAAGCATCACCTGGGATAGTCACACATTTAAAACAAAAATGAGTTGAATACTCACTAAGATCTACTTCTTATTGTAAACATAGAAGAACGTAGGTTTTCAGTCATCCAATTCACAGTCACATTCAATCACATTCACATTCATGGACATTAATACATATATATATACATCCCTTAGGCATACAACTTAGTCAATCTCATAAGCCTTATTTAATCTCATAAAGTCTCATTTAAGCTTAGCATTCTTTCCTCTTTAACCTCATGGCTTGTATACATTGTTAACCCCCATGTGTTAGGATTATCGACCCTTACGATCATAACTCTTTTGGTAGTAGCAGATAAGAACCTAGCATCCTCAGGAATGAGTAATCATTAGATACACAACCAATGATGCATTTCGATACTACCATCTGTCCCAACCTCATGGTACCATCTTCACTGTCAAGACATTTTAAGTATTTTCAAACAACAAACATTCATTTCAGTTAATTTCTATTCCTTTCCAGTTAGCCTTTCTATTCCTTATCTTTCATTCATTTGATATATATAGTGATACTATACATATACCGTCAGACATTCATGCATCACATGCATCACAAGTAATAATAAGGATACATAAAATGAGGCTATCAAAGAACAATATATACATACATGTATATATATATATATATATATATATATATATCCTTAAATCATGTACATATAGCATAGTTTGCAAAGATGAAAGTTTTGTTTACAATAAACTGAAAGAAAGGTATGACTATTCACTTATGTAATAACTCGGCCCATGTTTAAACCTAAAGCCAAAATTAATAAGCCTAGGCCCAAGACCTCCAATAACCCTATATTTTTATTTCTTTCTTCTTTCTGTCTTCTCCCCTACTTGCCAAGCCTTCTACAGAATCCCTCCTCCACACGTCCTAACTCTCCCTCCCTCTCTATGTTGCCAAGCCATTGCCACTAGACTAAGCAATCGTTGGTAAGTACTTTGACCCCTCTACATCGCTTTTTCCCCCACCACCTTTATTCTTCTTGTTGCCGATTGCAATGCCACCCCAAGCCGGTAAGTCCTCCATCAATATATCTTGTGATGACTAACTCCCCTTGTGATTTGACAAAACTAGAAATGTCGGGACATGCAATACAAGTTCACATACCCCCGTTTATGACAGTTAAGAATGCAATGCACCTAATATACTTCTAACAATATGCATGATTCGCAGTGGATAAATTTTTTTTAAGTAATACATAATGTACTAGAATGCTAATTCCAAAAGATAAAAACTTCCATTAATATTCAAATAAAGTAATGGAGACATATCTCCATATTTATAGACATAACATAAAACTAATCAAAACATCAAGCTGCTCATGCAACTCAGCTATCAGACCCAAAATAATATTCAAAAGCTGGAGGATCATCTCCATGAACTCCCCTAGGATCCACCTCGGCCTATTCAACGTCGTAAAGGTGGAGGTGCATAGGTTCTCCAATCCCTAACACATCGTCTACCATTGAGGGAGAATGATAATTGGGACTACCACAGTGAGACTTATAGTAAGTAAGGCTCCTATGCTACTAATACAATAAATAAGCATGCTTGAAAGTAACATGACATGTACGCTTATGGAAAAAATTGGCATGCTTACTTTACTATCATAGACTTATACATAATATCTTGTCCCATGGGGTTACCATGATGTCTTGTCCCATGGAATACCATGATGTCTTGTCCTATGGGTTTGACATAGTGTAAACTTGACACTTCATGCTTTGACTTATAAAAACATTTCATGACACTTAGAGCATGGGATCATATATAGGTTTGAGAACTTTTCTTCAAGATTATAACATTTAGAACATATACTTTTAGCTTGCCTAATCGTTGGTATTCTTTTACATTTGGAGCTTTGTAAGTTAGTCTTGGATAATATACTAATGTCTTTGTGTAAACTTTGCATATATCTTCCTTGTATGGTTTGATGTACTGTTTGCTCTCAAATGTCACATGAAATGATCGATTTCCATCATTGTATGATTGATTCTTCATGTTATGTCTAAATGATGCTTGTTGGAACTTTAATTTAAATGACATGCTCTTAGCTTTAATGCCATGTTGAATCATCATGTGTTATATCCATGTATATGCATCTAAATATTCTAATTATTTCAAGCCGTTCACATGTTGTATTTACTACATCTTGAGTACAAGCACATGCCATGAAAAGTTTACATGATTTCATGAAAGGTTACATGTCACATGTTTTCGGGTTGTGTATTAAAAAAAAGGTTTTATCATGACCCCAATGCTAGGATGGGGGAATATCCTAGTGGAACATTCTTGTCCACTCTAGAGTGATTAAATTAGAGTGGTAATCCTTGAGTTGACGAAAACAGTCAACAGAGTTTGAATGGTTTTTTTTTTTAAAGTATTCCGGAGCAAAGTAGCGGCTCCTAATGCTAGTGGGTGCAACACATGGTAAATAAGGTGAAGGCAAATTGCGAACTACCATAACATATTGTAAGCTCATGGCCAAGGCTTTTTTATCTGCCTGAGTGTCTCTGTATATGACGTATTCACACTAGTCAAAGGGTCAGCATGTGGTGCAGTAACTAGTAAGGAGGCTGCGGTTCATAAGGGTCGCTGTGAGGTATCCATACATTGTTATATTTTAATGAAATCACACATTGTTACAAGTTCAATGATTTTTGAAAAGGAATCTAGATGGGAGAAAAATATATTTTGACAATTGCACAAACATGCTCATGCATTCATGTTCATATTTACCTTATACATGCTTATGTTATCTATGTATATATTTTTGGTTTAACATGCTAAGATTTCTTGAAATCTCACTTTGGTAGTTTCCACAATTAGTCACATCGAAATGTTGTGACAGGATCGAAGGATAGCGATGTGGAAACGTAAGCACAATGAGCCCCCAATAGTTAAAGAAGCCCCAAAGAGTCCTGAGAGATCCACGGACCCTTCACTTGTGGAATGGCTTGAGGCAACTGAAAATTGTATATGCGATGTTTTGAAACTTTTTTAGGACATTCAGAAGATAATGGAGAAGGACGTTTAGGTCATGAAATTGCTCGAGAGATAAAAACAATGTTTAAGGCTTTTTATAAAGGTTCATGGTTTTAGGACCCTAACTTTTGTATGGAAGTTTCAAACACTTACATTTGGGATTAATAGTACTCGTTTTGGTACCACATTAAATTGCTCAAACCATTACTCGTTTAATTATTTCGTTGCGATTATTGTATACTGCTAGAAACATACTAGGTGCATTGCATGTTAACTGTCATATAAGAGGGGTTTGTAATCTTGTGTTGCATGTCCGACGTTTCAGACACCATCCAATCCCAAGCGAGTACAAACCATTGCTCGCCTAGGGCAAGTAACTCTTTTCCTAGTCCGTTGCTCGCCTTTGGTCAGTAACTCTTGTCTCATCATAGTCATCGGCCTCTTCAATTCCTCGTTCTTGCATTTACAGTGTGCGGCATTCCTACCTACCTACCATAAGGCGAGACGTCCATCTCCACCTCGCACTAGGATGTGCCTGTCAGGCCTTTTACAAGGTGCATGCTCGCTTATATATTGGACTAGTCGCAGTTTGCAGCACCTGCTGCAATTTTTCACCAACCCAATGCAATGTTCTTCATCCTTCTCTCCACTCAACTCCAGTGGTGGTTGTCCCCTTATGCTCTCAAGGCCCTCACAACTTCTCTATTTCAGGCTACACTTGTTTTCCCTCTTGGTAAATTTTTTCAATATTTTTCTTCAAGTAATAACTTGAACCCAAATTTTGCAAGTTTCTAGTCTACTCAAGTCCTCCCACTATAATTTGGAAAAGTGTTTCCGTTGGGTTTGAAATCCTCTGTAAATGATATATTATGCTAGTGTGGTGTCAAACCAAGCACTTGCCTCTTGATGTGGCTCTTATACCATTGTTAGAAAATGAAGAACGGAATTATGTGGTGGTGTTTTTGCAAAATGGTGATAAAACCTATGGCAACTGTGGTACATGGCTGTGTGATGTACTCTGATCACATTCCTGTGTGGGTGGATACAACAAGGCCTCAACTTCGTTTGAGGGGTTATAAACCTTTCAGGTTTGAACAAATGTGGGCAGGGGAGGAAGGTTGCTCTGCAATTATTAATAATATATGGAGAAAATAGCAGTGATGAGGGGGACCTAAATTCTTTGATGCTTTTGATTCAAAAATGTGGAGAAAAGTTACATAGCTGGAACAAAACTAGTTTTGGCAATGTGCAATTGAAGGTTGCTGAAGCAAAAAGGAAATTACAGAATCTGCAAGAGAGAGATCTTGCTGGTCTGAATATCCAAGAAAAGTTTGAGAGTTATGTTTTCCTTTAAAGATGATATATTAAAACAGATGCTATATACAAATTGAGTCGATTTTGTATGAGAGACTCAATTTACAAACTCGACTCAGTTAACAAATTAAAAAGCATAGATTTTTATTCAAACTTGATAAGCTTAATAAATAGATCAAACTCGAATCTTATTAATATGAATTCAAGCTGACATTAATGTTTATTTATTAAGTCTCTCTCTCTCCATCATTGCTTTCGTGAAGCAAACATGTGAGAGGTGAGAGGTGTGTGTTGCAAATTGCAAAGTATAGTCTTCTAGATTTCGAATCTGAGGAGTTTCATAATCAATGGTTAATCATTTGCTAATTTGTTTTCAAGACGATCTAGTTTTAACTCCCAAAAAGCATTCTGATGTGGTTATAGAAGAATTGGAAATGGAAAATACTGTGCACAAAGGGGACAGCTGTCTATTAGGTCTTATTTTTTGTGATTGGATGACATTGGGAAATTGTACAGATCACGACGTGCAAGTTTTGGCATTTTGAAAGGATTAATCCGATTCTCTGGAGTAAGTCCGAATGCTTTTGTGATTAAATTTGACAAAAGGAACATCTTCACAAAGTAAAACAGGGGTCTTTCTTGGCTTTTTGATAATTACCTCTTCTCTATTCAAGATTTTGTTAGGGTTCTTTATACATTGGATTTCACCATTCAGTGGAATCTTTTTGGGTTCAGATACACGGCTTGCCCTTTGGTTGTATGAATCGTCAAGTTGGGAAGCATATCAGTGGTTCGCTTAGGACAGTAGAAAAGGTTGATGTGGTTCAAAATGGGATAGGCAGAGGTCAGTTCTTACAGATCATATAAGCTTTGGATATCACGAAACCACTTGCCCGAGGGAAATAAGTGGCGGTCCAAGGTCGCTGACTTTGGGTTTCATTGCAGTATGAAAGACTTCCCAGATTTTGTTTTTGTTGTGGCATAATCAAACATCCTCAAAGTAGGTGCCCAGTCCCTCCTAAGACAACTTTGCATGGTGGTTCTTCCAAAGATCAATATGGACCTTGGATCCTTGCATCTTCAACTTCAGGTTTTCCAGTGCTCGGCAAACCCCGTCCTCCTCCGTCAGGGGTAGTTACTCAAGAGAATGATACGGCGGGGGATTCGGGAGACTGTTTATTGGAAAATCCAACCACTTTCTCTAATAAAATTCAAAAGGACAGTTAATGCAAATACTCCAGCAACTTTCCCTTCTCAAGGTAAGAAGTTGGGGGTTACAAAACTCTTAATATCTCGGGGCCAAGTTTGGATCGATCAGTTCAGAATATCAATGATCAACCATTTGTACTAGTTGAAAAATGTGTGCTAATTCTGGCCCGGTACATACCACGTCATTTCCTCATCCCTCTATAGAGACCAAAACTGGGAAAAGTAGTAAGGAAAATGATCCACCGGCTCTTACTCCAATTGCAGTGCAGGAAAAAAGGAAAAATGGTGTAATCCTAGCTGCGAACCAGAAACCAGTTAAAATTCCCAAATTTCATAATACTCGGTCTGGACTCTTTATTTTGAAGGGTTATAAACAAGAAAATAAGATATCAGCGGTGGCTGCTATGCATGCCTGCTGGGGATTATGAATCTCATCAATTAGAATTGTCGAGGGCTTGGCAACCCTCGATCAATTCTAGCCCTTTATCGGTTGGTAATGGATAAGAAGCCAGCTATATTTTTTATTATGGAAACAAAACTGACGAGGAAGAAAATGGAAGGGATTTGATTGAAATTGGGTTATCCTAATCTATTGGACGTAGAAGGGATTGGAGCTAGTGGGGGTATTGCTTTACTCTATAATGAAGCTTTTGTTATTCTTCTCCTAAATTTTTCTTTCAATCATATTCACGTTGAGGTAGCATTGGCAGAGGCATCTATCAAATGGGTTTTAACTGGTTTTTAGGGAAATCCTGATGTGGCTTCCCAAATAGGTAGCTGGATACTTATAAGACAACCTCAAGTTCATGGCAATGCCCCTTGGTTAGTCGTTGAGGATTTTAATGAAATTCATGAGAATACTGAAAAATGTACGAATAGTATGAGAGTTGTGACCCAGATAGAAGCCTTTCAAGAGGTTCTAGATAATTGTGGTTTGACGGATCTGGGTTTTGTTGGTCTTCAATTTACAAGGAGAAATAACAACAGTGTAGGTTTTATTGCTCCGAGGTTGCATCGAGCAGTGGCAAATCAAGCTTGATTATCCAAGTTTGTGAGAAGAAAGGTACAAACTCTTCCAAGTTCCACTTCTGACCATAAACCTATATTCTTGACTTTTATTGCAAGTAATTCCAGTATGATCTATAGAAGGAAGATCTAGAGATATGAGGCTCACTCGAAACTGAAGGAAGATTGTAAGGATCTGATTATAATAGTTGGAATGAGGGTGGAGGCTACTCTGCAAAGAATTGCTCAAAAACTTAGTTTGTGTAAAGTTGCACTCACTACTTGGGATAGAAAAAATTATACTATGGATGGTTCTCGGCTGGATATCTTGCAAAAGCAATTATCTTTGTTGTTGCTTAAAGAAGAAACTGCATCAATTGAGCAAATGAAACATCTTCCACAAAAATTTAATCTTGAATTAAAAAAAGGTTAACGTTGTGTGAAAATAGAGGGTAAAGCAAGATTGGATCGAAGGTGGGACCAAAATACAAGGTTCTTCCATAAGACTCTTTTCCAAAGTTTAATCCTGATGCTTGTGAGTATAATGGTGGTTGAGTCCAGAATTTTAGAGGCTATGAATCGGGACTTGGATAAGCCTTTTAAAATAGAGGAGATCACTTCAACTTTGTTTAAAGTGTCTCCTTTGAAATCACCTGGACATGATGGATATGCTGCAGCTTTCTATCAAGATCACTAGGATATTGTAGGTCCTAAGGTATGTTCCAGACTGTTAAATAGTTTAAATGGAACTTTTTCTCTAGCATCTATCAATGATGCATACATTGTTTTGATTCAAAAGAAAAAAAAAAAAAAAAAAAGTTGTCAAGTGTACTGATTTTAGGCCCATAAGCCTTTGTAATTTTTTATACAAAATAATCTTTAAGGTACTTGCTAAAAGTGCTGAATTCTATCATTTCACCAAATCAAAGTACTTTTTTTCCTAGTCGACTTATCTCTGACAATATCATTTATTTACGAGACTTTACATACCATGCATTGTAATTTATATGGTAAAGCTTATAATCAGATTAAATGAAGTTTTCTAAAATTGGTGATGGAGAAATTGGGTTTTAGTGGTAAGTGGATTTCTCTCACTATGGAGTGTATAACATTTGTATCTTATTCAATTCTGGTGCATAGTGAGCCTCTTGAAAAATTAAGCCTGCTCAGGGTTTAAGGCAAAGAGATCCATTTAGTCCTTATCTTTTTTTGTTGTGTTCAAAAGTTTTTAGTTGTTTAATCAACTATGAAGGTCAACAAATTCTCCATAGGGTCCCAATTGCTAGAGGGGATGTGATGCCTCAACCCCTGTTTGGGATTTGACGGAAACTGAAATGTCAGGATATATAACATAAGGCTACATAACCCCCTCGTACATGACAGATAAGATGCAATGCACCTAATGATAATTAGCAGTATGAAGTAGATCGCAGCAGAAAGTTAGCTTAGGTCAAATATTAGGACAATAAGCATGGTACCGAAGCACATAAAATCCCAATGTTTTAAATTTCACAAGTCATCAAAGTAGATAAGTATTCTCAAAAGAGACTCCCAAAATATGGGACCAATACATCAAATTATCAAAAGAGTTATTTATCGAAGACCTTATAGATCAGAGTCAAGGTTCCATCCTCAACTAAACTTAATAACACTCCTTTAGTCTTTCGAGGATCCAGATACAGCAACCCCAACTCAGCAGCAACTTCCTTAGCTTCTACAGAAGAATTTCTAGCATGCTCCAGATACCTCGACACAAAATTCATGTCGTTCTTAAATCTCAAAATCCTCTTAGGATCCAGGGATAAAATCCCAACACTTGACTCATTCAATTTTGCTAAAACTTTCTTAAGCCACTAAACCGTAACCTTAAGCAATTCTAGGGTAGATTGATGACAAGCCTCCACCGTGAACTCATCCTCCCCTATCTCACAAATTCCGTCCATGTCTAAGGGTCTCGTGTATCTGGCACTACTTCTACCATTTCGAGTAGGGGAATGATAATTGAAATTACAACAGTGAGATTTCGAGAAATCTCAGTAAGTAAACAAATAACATATAACATATAACAGATATCATAAGCATATATATGAAAACTTAACAATGAATGCATGTACATGAGACTTTACTTATGCTTTTGACTTCTCAAAAAGACGTTGTGTTCATCATAACTTTCACAACCTTTTTCTTTCATAAAACACCTTTTCGTTATTTTCATTTTTATTCATTAACATACTTGTGAGCTTGGTTCTTGTTCATGTATCATAGCATAACTTTGAGCTCAAGGCCTTCCTTGACTTTTAACATATAAGTGGATACCTCATGGCTCCCCTATGCACCGTGTGTTTCCCGCTAGTTACCACATTAACCATTGGCCGCTTTGACCAAGGTAACTACGTCTTACTTTTGATCTTTCATATTACGGCCGTTCAATTTTTACCTTCACCTTAGGTTACCCACTAGCTTTAGGTGCAACCCCGCTTTGGTATCATTTTCTTTCAAGAACCATTCAAGGTCCGTCAACTGGACTTCATCGATCTAGGGATTACCACTCTATTTTAGTCACTCCTGAGTGGACAGAGGAGTTCCATTAGGACATTTCCTCATCCTAACCCTTGGGTCGTGACAAAACTTTTAAAAAATCTCTTTTTCATTTCAAAATACTTTCACAATCCCAATGCATGTGACATGAACTATGGAAACTTTAAACATTCATATGACACATGCAATGCCAAATGCTTCATCATAATCACATAACATACAAACATGCAAATCCTTGTATATTTCGCGTTACGGCTTGAAAATATTAGAACATGCGACCATGTTCCTTTATAAAAATTCTAAGACATTGAATATCAAACATGAAACAAACATTCAATACTTTCCATGTAGTGGCCGAAACATACAAACCCTAGCACATCCAAGAATCAGTCTTAACTCATTAAACTTCAAACACAAAATAGTCATAATTCATATATGGCAATAGCCAAGACTTTAAGTTTAAAAACGAACATTCCAATCAACTCTTTATGAACTTAGAATCTTCTAATGTGTTAAATAAAATTTTAACATTGAACATTCGTGGGTGGCCGAAACATGTTAGTGATCGTACCTTTAAAAGACAATTATTTTCAGGAACTAATTTCCATAAGCAATTTGGTCAAGTGGCAAGTAATCATATACAAATCAAATATTATACAATCCGAACCTTAAGGTGGCTTTTTATGACATGAATAAATTTCATAGGCCATTCTAATCATACATTAGATAATCATGCAAAGAAGAGATTATAACGCATGGAAGAAACATCAATATTGCAAACATTTACATAAAACCTAACAACCAATAAGTTCACATGACATACACATAAAATATCCAAATACAAGTTAGAGGTTTACTTACAAAAATCCACAATAGATAACAAGCAAGCTGAAAATATATATAAATATAAATATAAATATAAATATATAGTAATAGTTAGGTTCGGTCATTCAAGAAAACCTCTAAGTCGTGTGATTGAGTGTTGTGCTCTTGACATTTTTTTGACCAAGAAAAGACTCCAAATATTCAGACCTCCATTTCCTCAAGTCTAAATCTTACAAAAACTAAACCCTATCTCAAAAAAACACTAAGGCCATGAACGTCTTTCTTCAAAACATCATGCTCATGAGTTTAAAGCAAGTAGGATCGAGTCCACCTTCCTTGAAGAAAAAAAAAATTAATCTAGCCGTGTGTATAGTCGTGGGTTCATATGGAAAAACTTCTCAAAACATGAGCTAACTTCTTCTAAATCAAATGTGTGTGTGAACATGAGTTATTGATGAACTCACTAAAACTAAAACTTCATTCCCTTAATGTCGGGTGTGTGTGTGTGTGTGTGTGGGTGTTGGAAGGGTGATTAGGCTTCATACCTTCTATGACTCTCCTCTAGTATCTTCTAACTTTGCTTACCCTCATAATGATATTTGGGTGAGAAAAGAATAATGTGAAGAGCGTTTGGATGATGAGAAAATGGTGGAAAGTTGGAGGGAAAGGTGGTGGCCAAACACTTCAAGAGAAATTCACAAAATGCCTAAAAGACTGGTTTTCAGCTCCTCTCCCTTTTATAGACACAAAAGCTTTTTACATAAGGCAAGGTTCATTGCATGGATGCCAAGTGGCGTCCCATCCTAAGGTTTCTTCCCTCTTTCTCATCATTTGATTATGTTGGAAACACAATGGGATCTTTTTGGACAAGTGGCGCCCCCTTCCTCAAAACCGAAATATCTTTCCCATTTTTCCCCTTCACTTCATGTCTTGGTTCAATGAACCTTGTGGCTAAAAGGTCTTTGTCAAGCTAAAAATCTTCATCAATCTCTTACATTTGTGCATGTGTGCCAAGTGGCATGTGAGTGTGTGTGTGTGTGTGTGTGTGTGTGTGTGCATGTGGCTGTCGAAACCTCCTTCTCTTTCCCAAAAAAGATCTCATTTCACCAAACTTTTGGACAAGCATGTGATTGGTCAAAAATTACACAAACTCCCTTGCCCTATCTATCCATCTCAAGGGTGTCTTACACAAGATTCTTCTAGAATCCTCCTAGACATGTAGGCCGTCTTTCCCAAGCATGATTTTGCCCTTTTCCAAGACAAAACTCTTCACCTACTTTTTGCATGTGTGACACATGGCAAAAAACAAATATCCATTTTCCCATGGTTGCCGTGCATGCCCCTTTGGGCTTCCCTCCAATTTTTTTCTAACTTATTATGTCTCTTCATCTTCCTTCTAGAAGCTCTCCCCCATGATGACAAGTGTCACAAAGCTTATTTCGATAACCAAGCCTTCATGCATGCATGACACATGGTAAGAGGGTGGGTGATCTTCTATGGTAGGCGTGCAAGACCAAAACCCTAGATTTTCTCTCACCTCTCTTCCCTCAATTCCATCTAGATTCATCAAGTTCTAGACTTAAGCTCCATTGGGCGACATGTGGCGTTCAAAAACTCAAGTTGGGTGTGAGCCCTAGCTCCATTGGGCTTCAAACCCTAATTTCCTATGAAGGCTAAAACTCTCATGGGCTTTTCTAATAATTCAAATAAAATACACAAAAAAGCCTAGAAAAGTCTTGGTCGTCGTAGGGGTGGTTTGGGTTTTATATTTATTTTTTGTAGACAATAGTTTACTCTTCATAAAATCCAATTCTTTTGAGTGGAGTAGATTATAAGGCTTATTAGAGCTGTATGAACAAGCTTCCAGACAACAATTGAGTCATGAAAAAAAAAAAACAAGAAATGTTATTCTTGATATTGTTGTAATTCATACACCTAGCAGCTTTGAACAATATATTGGAGTACTAAGTTTCATTAGTAGATCTAGAGCCAAGGCTTTTAAATTTATCACTAATCATGTGTGGCATAGAATTAGTAATTGGAAGTATTAGTTTCTCTCCTAGGCAGGCAAGGAAGTTCTTTTGAAGGCTGTCATTCAAGCCATACCAACTTATGTTATGAGTATTTTCTCGTTACTTAAGACTCTATACTCACAGCTTAACAAACTCAGGTAGAGATTTTATTGGGGACACAAGGAAAACGATTCTAAAATACATTGGATGAGTTGGGAGAATATGGGACATTCTATGAATCTGGGTGGCTTGAGATTCTGGAATTTTGGATGCTTTAACAAAGCTCTTTTAGCCAAACAATTATGGAGACTAATGCACAACCCTAAATCTCTTTTAGTTGTGATTTTAAAGGCTAAATACTTCCCTCAAGGCCATGTCCATTGTGATGTTCTATCCAAGAGAGTTTATGTAATTACCCGACCCAATAATTATAAGGTCAAGATAATAATAATTTGTATTGGGCCTAAATTATATTTAATGGGCCATATTAGATAAGCCCACGAGTGATAAATTATTGGGGTTGATTAGGAGTTTTAATTAATCTCAATAACTAAGTTAAATCTCATTTATTATTTACTGAATGTGTTAGAATCCTTTTAGAATTTAAAAAAGGCCAATATAAATTTATTTCAATTTAAAATTATCACTAATTGAAATCCCCTACGCAGTCTCAGTCACTATCAATCCTATATTGAATGAACTATTAGATCATGTATTTAAATTCAAACTCTCTTCTTGATTGATCGTGACCGATGCCAACGAGTTTGAGTTCGAGTTGGACTCGGTCACGTTGGCATCCTACAACTCGAACTCGAGTTCGAGTTCGAGTTCGAGTTTGAGTCCAACTCGAACTCAAACTCGTTGGCATCCTATTCCAACAGGGATACAACTCTACAAGTCATCTTCACGTTAAAACTTTTTAACCGAATCCATCTCAAACTAGTTGTCACCCTCTCCCAAATCTCCCTATAAATATCTCCCTTCCGTATGTTATTTGAAAAAAAAAACCATAAACCCCCTTGTTCGCACTGTCATCGATTTTAAGAAAGCAATACTACAAGATAAGTAGCTTGGTCATAAATTAGGAATAGCATACGTTAATTAGTTATATATATTATAATTAAAGTCAATTCTTTCAAAGTCAATGTTTTACGTACCAAGCATGTTATGATATTTGCAAGCACGTCATTCATCATATTTCATTCCGCATATTATAGTTATATATCTATTGTGCATCTCACGCATCTCACATTACATAAGACACTTAAGTTTTCATAAGATCAAGTGTAACATTAGCTCAAAATAGTAAATTAGATGGTCATTCAGATTTAGACTACCAATGCGATTTATGGGTGGATATGAAAGCCACGGAGCTAAGCGTGGTCCACCTTACTATGCTAGAATACTATTAGCATCTCCCTTTGTAGTCGCATGATGTGGGGCCGATACACAACCTTGCACACAACGTTAAATATGTGGGATAGTAAGATAAGTATGATAAGTTAGATAATTAAAGACAACGCATATATCACATAAACATACGTATGAATGATCATAATTTCATGTTTTCAACATAAAATACTTTTTTGAAAAATCTTATGTTAAATATGTTTACATTACGACATGTTTCATAGAGTCATCGACTCATTTTAGTTTTTTTTATGCTTTTAAACCACCCCAAATTAGAATATTTATGAAGGTAGAGCTCCAGAACAGCACTTAGTCCAGGGAAGCGTGACAGTGGCCTAAATCATGTACAAAGATTTTAAGTTATGATTTTTATGGCACAAACTTTAAGAAATTTTAATAAATGCTTCCACGCACTCTCTTTTATTATCTCAGTATTTTAATAAATAATTATTTTATTTAAAGTATTATTATACTTGGCGCTTCCTTTAAAATAAAAGAAAATATTTTTAAGTCAAGGTTCAGTAATAACACTCTAGCACCCGAGAATTTTTAAAAATAACTTTATTATTAACCGTGGGGAGTGGGGTTTTACAATTTCTTATTTATGGAGAAGTTTGTTGTCGGCTAGGGATCTTAATCTTGATGGTTTAATTTGGAAGGTTAGGAATTGGAGAAGCATTGGTATATGGAAGGACAAGTGATTACCTTAGAAGTCTACTTTTATGGTTCAATCTCCTATTAAGAATCTTGACTGTAGTTGATGTTTTAATTGACCCTCATACCTAAGATTGGAATGGGAGAATTTCTTAGTTGGTGAAGTTGATTTGATTCTTCGCTTACCTTTGAGTCCTTTGTTGTAGATAGATAAGCAAATTTGGCATGGCACTTCATCAAGTTGCTTTACAGTTAAGAGTGCCTATCATTTAAAGAAGGAAAGATCTGTGAGATATCTATGTAGTCCATCTAATGTTTAGATTAGTGAAGCCTTTTGGAGGAACATTTGGTTTGCAAATGTACCTAACAATGTTAAAACTTTCATATGGAAGGCATGCAAGAATATGCTACCTACAAGTTTACCCTTTGTTAACATAAGGTATTGGATGATTTTATTTGTTATATATGTCATTTGGATGCTAAAACCATTGAACACATATTGTGGGAGTGCCCTTCTGCACATCATGTGTGGGGTAGTTGTTTTATAGTTCTCCAAAAATATCTTTATATAATTTAACTTTACAGGAGTTATGTATGCATTTCCAGCAGAGGCTTTCTAATGAAGATAAGGATTTAATGTTGTGTGTTGCTCGTAGTATCTAGTTTAGAAGAAATTCTTGTCTTTAGACATTCCTTTGAACAACCTTTACAATTAATGTTGTGTGTTGCTATGAAAAATATAATGTACATATCGCGTCACAGGTATCTGCACCCTTACAAGTACTTATAACATGAAATCTATCGACGGTATTTTGTCAACTCAAAAAATTTTACACTAGTTTAAATACTCCAGCCTGAACAATGGAGTTTCACTAGGATATTATCCCATTCTAGCACATGGGGTCATGACAAACATAAAAGACTTGACTGATGTGAAAATATTGTTTCATGACAGACTTTATACTCGAAACATGAGGCGATGTGAAATGGAATGACTGATAACATGATATAACGTAACGTGACATATAGATAAGATGAATGACAAGGTATAACATGAAAAAGATAAACATTTCATGACATGACATAATATGTCACAGATAACTTTTCATGACATGACATAATGTGTAATAGATAAACATTTCGTGACATAGTATAATGTATAGTGTATTAACATTTTGTGACATGACATAGTGTGACATATATAAGAACATAAGAACATGAATAATTGTTCTCTTACCAACACACATAAACAATATCTTGACAGTAAGTTAGAGGTTAACTTACTCATACATAAACATATATTTAAAATAAATCACAGCATGAAAAAATATGAATTTTATAATAAGCATAATAAATATGGATGATGGTTTCTTACCACCATACATATACAAGTATCCTGAGAGTAAGTTAAAGGCTAACTTATAATGAGCGTAGTGTGACGAATAAAATGTGCGAATAAACGGGAACATTAAGGAGACATATCTAAGCATTAGAAACTCCTTACTAACAAACTTAGAAACATTAAAAAAAAAAAAAAACTGAATTAAAGTAAAAAATTACCACTTTATCCTTCTACATGACGAAAAATGGTCATTTTACCTCTAGCTAAGGATTTAACATCCTTACTCCAAAACTCATCAAAATTTATATTTCTCATGTAACTTTTGTTCTAAATTAAAATATCTAATTAGAAAATTTTAAAACATAACACAACCATATGAAACAAGCATTGACCGAAACATGCAAAGTGCTAACTGTCAGTACATGTCATGATATCTATCAAGTCACGTCAAGATACTCATGTTCACATTTTACATTTATGCTTTTATTGTCATACATACATCTTTAAACTGTCAGTTTAAGTTGTTTGTTAACTTATTGAGATTTGTTATCAAATCTCACTTGATAATCCTAACTACCATTACCCCAGAATGGTAGATCATGTGCAAGGATCTGGAGGCGCAACGGAGGATGATTGACTGAAGATGATCGATTAAACAACGACGTCACGACACGGAGCCCATGCTTCGATGCTCCATTTTATTGATAGTAATATGGCATCCTTGATTGAGTTGTGTGAGTTACTCTATAGATTAGCCTAGTTGTTACCTTAGTTTCTGCATGTATTTAAGGAATTTTGTCTCCCGTACTATTATAGTTATAGATCTTCTTGACTTACATTGTAACTTGAACATCTATTATCTTCAGTTTATAGAATATATTTTTATATCTCGGATATAACATGTTTGGTGCATAGTATTGCTTATAAAAAAAATGCAACAAGTACTAAATATTGTTATATGCATGCTCGGTGCATTGCATCCTTAATTGTCATATACGGGAGCAGATAACCTTATGTTGTATGTCTCAACACTTAAGAGTCCGTTTGATCCCAAGCAAAACTTGGGAGCATCACAAGTGCTAAAGCTTGGGGGCTTTTGTTGCTATCAGGTTTTCTTTGGAATTGGGCTTAACATATGTGGTATTTGAAGGAGATGCTAAACAGATTGTTGATGCTATCAATAGTGAGAATAGTGATTTTAGCTGCTATGGCCATATTATTTCAGACATTAAGTTGTTGTTGATCTCTTTTCAGGATTGTCTTTCAATCATATAAGAACGCTTGCTAACGAGGTGGCTCATCAATTGGCAAAAGGAGCACTACTCTTACATGATGACGCAGTAGTTATGGAGGATGTACATTTGAACATTCATCCTTTTGAAATTGCTGATGTTTCTGTTTAAGCAATGAAATGTGTTTGTTTAAAAAAAATGATTATAGTTGGCGACACCAAATATATCCATTTCATTCAACTTCCTCTAACGTTCATTCCATACAAGTTGAAGGAAAGCTCTTCGGTTTCGATGTTGTTGAAAAATCAAGAAGAAATTACAGATCAAATGACTGCAGGGTTAAACATAAGAATATTGCTATGTATTACTGTGTTCACACTCGTAAATTAATTATTAATCTCTTTGTCCTCAAACGCTAGAAGACAGGTCCAAGTTTTTTGCCGTTTTCTTGAGAAAGAGAATGCAATATCTAGTTGTGTGGCTAAAGGCGAGGGAGGAACAGCTCCGAAAGATAAGATTCTTAGATATTATCAAGTGAGTTCGGAGTTTTAAAGTATGTCTCTGATTTTGTCCTTTCTGTTACTTTAGTGTCTCTCATACATATCTGTTTCTTCCACCGTGACTTGCAAACAAACAGACGGATATGCTTGATAGATTTTGAAGTATGAATGGATATTGAGGGAGCAGTACTGAGATTGGAAGGTACACACGGCTACGACGTGTCAGATGGTCGCCAAAAAAATTAAAAACTTTAGAAGAAAAATAAAATCGCCTTATAGGGACAGAAGCACAGGGTACAATGCTCACAATACAGGCGACAGAGTGATTGGTTGGATAGCAACCCATGAAAATTTGTAAGAGGTGGCCCTTCTTATATTCGTCTCGTCTTTGTCTGTAGGCTCCTCAAAAATTGTAACTAAGCAAAACATTTACAGTTACATGCAAGTGCCTGGATTCTTCCTATTCTAAATGGTCGAATCTTGGATTGTGTGGATAATCAGATTAACATCCAAAAACTTAAAACTTATGAAAAGAGTTAGATTTTATTATTTAATTTATATCTTAACACTCCCTTCATGTGTAGGTCGGACTCTTACTTAATGAGTAGGTTCAACAAATAAAATATTTAATTAAATGGGGTGAAGTATAGAATTAGGATTCAAATTCAGGACTTATTCTAATATCATTTAAACTCATCACTTATCCTTAAAGTTTAAACATGTGGGAACACATAGATTTTATTAGTTAATTTATATCTTAAGATACCATAAAGGTTAGTGAATAGTTAGGCCCTTTTTTTTCTCTATAAATATTAGGGGTAGGTTCCGTCTTCCTATGTTTTTAAATCCAAAATTCCAAACCTGAAATTAGATAATGAAATTAGATGAGAATTTTTTAAATAGTAGTAAAATTATTTGTGAATAGTAATAAGATAGTTTGAGTTAAGTATTTAATAAGTTTTAGAAAGTAATAGAGAAAAAGTTGAATAAAAAATATTATAAAGTTAGTTAAAAATTGTTAGAATATAATTTTTTAATATAATTTTTATTTTGAGATTTGAAAAGTTGAATTATTTTTTATTTTTTGTTTGAAAATTTGAAAAAGTTGTAATAATTAGTTTGCAAAAGTTGTAATGATAAATTTGAAAAAATTGTAATAATTAGTTTGAAAGTGTTTATGTTTGAATGATGTTTAGGAAGAAATGAGATAAGATATGTTTTCAAACATCCCCTAATCTATTTGTAAATTAGCAAAAAAGAAATAAATAATTAGCAATCCAAACACGAAGACCATAATAAAAAATCATCGTTCTAGATCACATCTCATTGGTTTCTGATCTTATGCAAACACTTTCAATCTTTCATTGTTGCTATTTAGTGAAACATAAAGAACAAATCGCAAACAAATAATCAAGTATCCTCACTTTCTAGTAATTTCAGATAGAAACTAATTTTCACCTAAATACATTTCAAGAAAAAACTAGTCCATATATGTATTTTCATAAAGATTACAAAGAAAATAAGCAATATTTTGCAAATTCAGGCATAGAACCATTACAGGCTAAAGCTAAAAGATGCAAACCATTTCTCTTCCAAAAATTATCGTTGTCCGTTCACAAAAAAGGTAATCCAGAGTAGTGCAAAAAATAACAAAAACTGAGGGCTAAAATACCCAAAGATAGCACATGAGCACTCAGTTGGTAACAAGTGACGTACTGAGGCTTGTACTCCAACAACAATGTCTTAACAAGAGCACATATACAAAAAGAGGAATACTGACTTGTAGACCATACGCCGCGTGACCATAGAAGTAAGGCATAATGCCACATGATCGATTTTCCAAAGGAGACAGACTATGCGCCTATTCCTGAGTTAAGTTGCAAGGACAAGCACGTCTTATCCCATCAGTCTACTTGGTCTCTACAATTTTTCAATCTAGCATACGTTTGGACAACCGGGATTCACAAACACTCTTTTAGCCAATTAGAGGCAAGAACTATCAGAACCATGAGTGACAACAGTGCACGTATAAAAGAGATCTCGACAATAGTCTTCATCTCACTTTTGAGATTGAGATCGCTAAGTGTTTCGATACACTATCTCCTTCTTTAATTTTTTGTTTGGGACTTCAAAGGGAGAAGGCTAAGCTCGAATTCTTCGTCGACAAGGAGGTCAACAATTGTAACGCCCTTGTCTCGGATGGGTTGGAAAGTTACTTCTTGTCCCTTTAAATCATAACTCACCATATATACATAAATCCCAAATTCCCAATTTCACATAGATCCCAATGTTTTAAACCAACTATTCCAAAATAATGAACTGACAACACCACAAAGTAATATAAATGTCTACCTCTCAACATACCACATCATCATAACATGACAAAATTAAGTAATAAAATTTGCTAACACTCGTATAAACCTTCTATGCTTAATCCACCATGCTTAAATCATCTCACCAATGCTTACTAATCTTGACCCTCAACTGAAATATTCAAATTATCTGAAAAATATTGTGGAGATAAGGGGTAGATAATCAACAACTCAGTAAGCAGAGAACATATACTACTAGTATATAAACATGTGCATTTTCACAAAATTCAGAATGCAAAAACAAAACATTTCAGTTTCAATATGCAGATCTCAAAATGTGTTATCAAAAAATCAAAGCGTCATTTCAAACTGTACATATTAAAAAAAAATAATTGTTCATATTCACAGACTCTTTGGCATAACATGACTGAACATTTTTATCTTATCATATCATTTCATATCGTGTCGTATCGTATAATATCATATTAAATCACCATATCATATCATATACGATGTTTAACTCCAGTGGTAGGTTGTGTATTCTTCGGAAAGCCAAGCAAAAGATAAACCACCATGACACCAAAGCGATTGCATTTAGAATAGAGACAACTATTATATCTCGTGGCAGGGCCAAAGGCTAATATTGTGTCTAGTGGCATGGCCAGAGGTCACTATTATATCCCATGACAAGGCCAAAGGTCAATATTATATCCCGTGACAAAGCCAACGGTCACTATTGTCATCCATGACAAGGCCAGAGGCCACTGTTATCACCCGTGACAGGCCATATATCAGAGCAAAACATAATCATAATCATCGGGTCATGACCAAAAACAGAATCAGAAAGTCATGCCAAAAGATTTTCAAATGCCTTATCATATCAATTAAAGTACTCATTAGATTCATATCATTTTCAAATATCAAAACAGATTCAAAGCATCTTCATAAAACAAGTACAAAGTTTCAAATTTCATATTTCATATTTCATATTTGCTCTTTTTGCATAATTCAGAAACAAATGGTAAAATTTTTGCTTATCTCTACACCAGTCATGTCAGAAAATGTTCTCTTTTATACAAATTTCATAAATAATACAGAATACATAACTGAGTTTGTTTTTACATTTCTTTTCAAAACATATCATACATATTTTTCACAAATCCACCTCAGTTCATTTTCTTTTTATGTGAAGTCTAGTATAAGAACCCCACCAAACGAATATAAATCGTTGCTTATAAAATAGACACATAACTTACTTAAATCCCTAATTAAACACACATTTTAATATTGAAGCTTGAAATACTAAAATAACTTATCTTTTCTAAAATCTAAAACTCTACTAAACCTAAAATATCACCGCTTTCCAAATTAATCGATATCCACCTAATTTCTCCTACTAAGACATTAAATTCTAAATTATTTACAACTGAAATCTAATTGTAAAAATTTAATACTAGATAATATAATTATATCAAAATCTATTAAAGTAAACAACAAAATTTCATTTAATAAAAACAAACTAGATCAGATTTAAAGCGTTCAAAATAAAATTACAAAGTTACCATTTACTTCTGAAATTAAATTGTAAAAATCTATACTTAATAACATAATTTAAATCCTTTAAATATTTTGTGTAAAAAAATAATAAATTTTCTATACTATTAGGAACTAAAAATTGAGCCTACTTAAAAATATTACGAAAGGCCACTTGACCTAAGGGGCTTGAGGCCCACAGCCCATCTCCATTTTAAAGGAGTGGGAACTCTGGAACAAAACAAAAAGGCTAGGAAAGGCATAGAGAGGTGCATGAGAAAGGGGGAGACCAAGTGAACTCACCGAGGGAGGAGGGAGGAGGGAGGTGTGGTGGCGGATCCTAGGTGGTCGAAAGAAAACGCCAATCACGACGGATTCCTCTGTGTGGTGGAGTCTTGCGGGAAGAAATGGCACCGTGGTCTCCAACCGAGAATAACAGAGTGGAGGGAGAGATTTTGCAACGAGCGACTTATGGGAAGGGCGTGCAACGAATCTAGGCTGGTGGGAGGCTTCTGACATCACATTCTATGGTTGATTCTGACGAGGTGGTGGTCGAACAGAGGAAGGTGGCTGCGACTTGTGGCTCACCGGCAAGAAGCAAGGGCTCTATTTATGGGTGTAGGGAAAATAGGGGCTTTCGGTGGTTTTACAGAGGGTGGGTAGTGGTGGTGCAAAGCAGTGGTTCGATGGCGCCACTAGGTGGCCTACTCGATGTGTGTGGAGGCTGTTGTTTGGTGCTATAAGGGATGAGGGAGGCAGGTAGATGATGGAGGCAATGGTGGTTGGGCACGACTTACTTCATGCTTGGTGGTTCATAGTTGGAGAAGAGGTTGTTGTTCTGGTAGCTTGCTCGACGTGTGGTGGTGAGGCTCTCAGTGGCGTTGTCATGAGGAGTCTAACGGAATTTGGTGGAGAAATCGAAGGGTTGAGGTGGTGGGGCCTTCGATTTGGTGGTGTAGGTCACTATGCTTGGGTCTTCAGTGTGTGTGTGTGTGTGTGTGAGAGAGAGAGAGAGAGAGAGAGAGAGAGAGAGAGATGGATTGGTTTGTTGAGAAAGGAATCTAGGAGTGAAAATAACTATGGCATGGGTGAGTGGGGAAAGAAAGTATTGTAGAGGAGAGGTGACGAGGTGGCGATGGAATCGGGCAGAGAAAAACCGTCAAGGCGTGGGGAAGAAGAGGGAAAATAGAGAGGTAATGACCTCCAAGAAATGACGTCATTTTCCTTCTCCAATGGGTTGGGCTTCACATGGCTTGGGCCTAGACTTTGGTGTTGGCTTAGGTGTTACAACAACTCTAGTGCAACCTTTAGTATTAATGTACTCCTCGAGTAGGTTCACTCATACGACTACGCTAGTAATGTACGATAAAGGTCTATGGGTATGTTTCAGGATATTAAACTTCTACTTCTCAATCTCTTTCTCTAATGAAAGAGCATGTTTTCTCATTAAGATTATTGATTACTTTGGTGTTGTGATTTTAAAGCACTTATGGTATTAGGTTGAAAGATTCCCCGTATTAATTTTTGCAGAGCGATTTCACATATTGAGCCAAGTTAGGAGATTCCTCATGTTAATTGGGTGGAGGATTTCCCATACTGTTTTGGTGGAGCGATTTCACATGTTAACTCGGGTTAAGAGATCCCCTGTGTTGATTGAGTGGAGTGTTTCCTCATACTGTTTTGGTGGAGAGATTCCACGTATTGACTTGGGTTGAGAGGTACCCTGCATTGATTGGATGGAGCAATTCTTGGTGCTATTTTTATAGAAAAATCTCAAATGTGGAATTGGGCTGAGAGATTCCCCATGTTGATTGGGTGAAGCGATTCTCCGTACTATTTTGGTAGAGAGATTCCTTGTGTTGACTAAGGTTATATTTGATAGATGAGATAAGATGAGAATTTATAAAAATTTTATAAATAGTGTTAAGATGAAAGTTTAAAATATTATTTTTTAATATTATTATTGTTTTGAGATTTGAAAAAGTTAAATTAGAATTTAAAAAAATTGAATTGTTTATTATATTTTATATGGAGATTTGAAAAAGATGTAATGATGAGATGAGATAGAGATGAGATGAGATTTTTCATCTTTGCCCCAAACATATCCTAAGTTAAAAAGATTCCTTATGTTGATGTGGTGGAGAGATTCCACGTGTTCATTTGGACCTGGGGTTCAGGATGTTATGAAAGGATTTGGGCATTGGGTGCTCAGTAATATTTACAATGATTCATGATTATGATGTTTTACTCGGGGTGATTCCTCGGTATATTTATGATAGATGTGATTTCTGCGATTGCTTACATAAAACTTTTCTTTGAAATCTCACAGTAGTAGTCCCACTATAGTTTCGCCTATCAGAATCTCATATTTTTATGCAAATGTAGCGCAAGGGAGTTACCTTAAAAGGGAATGACCAATGCAACCTAAGAAATAGCCATGGGGCATGTTCCAATTATGTTTATAATCTTTTGTAAAATTTAGGATGTGTATTGTATTTGCGAGATGAACATTTTATGGTGTATTATATTTTGAGTTGGATGATGAACAAATGTTGGTTTGGAATTATATTTTGAATGAAGTGGCAGTGACTTATAGATATTTTTATTAATGGGTGAGCAATGTACAATTTCTTTGGTATTATTAATATTAGTCTCCAACTAATACATTTTACTATTCCACTACGACTTTGATACATGCATATGCTTGACATACGAGCACATGAGATCTCCACAACTGTAAGGGATGTAGCCAATTCGGCATGCATCATGGGCACCGTGGTTCCTGGCCAAACCACAACCGAGGGCTAGGGGTACCACAGTTTTAAGTTTTTAAATCTTTAACTAACTTTTTTTTTAGCTTTTCACCAATGTTTTCTAACCTTTTAAATATTTTTGCTTAGTTTTTAAATATTTTTTACTGTTCATACTGATGTATCGCCTTTTGATTGGTGCTAATGTGGCAGTCAACATCCACCTCAACACTTTCTGTCAAGTATTACTTTGAAACATCTTAATAGAGGAATAGATTTGAAACTTTATCATAATTAAGTATTACTTTGAAACATCTTAAACCACATGTACCAATTTTGAACAGTAATTTTTCATTTACCTGTATTATTGCTAAAGCATATATAATTTCCTCAAACTCACCTATAAAATTACAAGTGTCAATTGTGCATGTGACAAGCATGCACTATTTTAAAATTCTAAGTTAAAGAACTGTCATATTTTTCTTTATTAAAGAGAAATTTACTTATCACATCTTTTTATGAGGATGTGATACATTGCCTATACTCTAAAATAATTGGTCAATAATATAATTTGAACCCTATTAAAACATTATAAAAAGCTAGAACTTCTCATTCCTAAGTAATATGGAATCTCATACACCACCTACCCATTTTACTCATTAGAATGGATAATCAAAATCTTCTCCTTATATTCACAACATCCTCGTTGGCCAGTCCGTCTTAGGTAGCACGGCTCATGTCCCATATTTATAGTTAGAATAGACTCTGATACCATCTGTAATGCCCCCCATAGAAGGCTCAAACTACAAAATCTATACTCCAAAAGAACTATAGACATGATTATCCTAATATAAGTCTTGCTACAATTGAATATGCATCAACAAGGTCTCGGCCGAGATGTTGAACACTAACTTGATTTATATCTTTCCAGACTCCCATTTGCATTGAATTTTTTTTAGCACCATTTTCAACCATTTAGCCTTTTTATCCGTTTGGAGTTCTTCCATTTTTCATGGTCTCAAGCCATCAATTAGCATCATTACCATTGATTGAATCAAAACAACTTTCAAGATCATGTTATAAAATCTTCAATACTAATATTAAAAGCATAACGATCATAAAATAGTATTTCTTTTATTCCCACTATCTTAAATATCACCATTGAAAGATTTTTTTTTTTCTTCCACATCGAGCTTGACTAGTACAAGTATCCAAATCATCAAAAATTGTTCATTGACTTAATAAATTTCTTAATAACTCAATCTGATCTATAGGAGTGACTAAGGGAATTTTTAGGGAATGGGATGAGATAAGAATTTAATGAATAGTAATAAAATGGTTTTGTGAATAGTAGTGAAATAGTTCGAGTTAAATATTTATTGAATTTTGGGAAATGAGAGAAAAAAAATTCCAGACACGTTCCAGACAACATTTGCTCGATGCCCACTCGAGTGTGGCTCAAGCAAACTTCACACAAATTGTTCGCTGGAGCCTTCGCTTGAGTCAAACTTCATAGAGATTGTTCGCTCGAGTTTCGCTCAAGCTTCGCTCAAGCGTACTTCACATAGGTTTTTCGCTCGAGTGTAGTTCAAGCAAACTTCACACAGATTGTTCGCTCGAGTATGGCATAAGCAAACTTCACACCGATTGTTCGCTCAAGCCTCTGCTCGAGTATGGCTCGAGCAAACTTTTAGCTTTTGTATTTTATTTATTTTTAAAACCATAAACATGACTAGACACATATGTTTTTCCTTTTCAATGTGTGTTTAATATGTAGATAATTTTCATAACATGTTAAATGACGATTGTTTGTTAATTGTTATAGATAATTTTATACGAAGGGCCAAGGTTGAGCAAATTATGGATGCTATACCATCCCGCTGCAAACTTCCACAAGAGGATGGCGTACAACCATTGGCGTCACCGATAGGTACTTTAGGCTATAGACCCTCATTTAGAGCAATTATCTCTTGTACAAGCCGTCAAGTCTCAATAAATCTAGAAGATGAAGATATTCTTAATAAAGAGAATGAGTTTATGAATGTTAAGGCCGATCGACCAACATAACCTAATAGAAAACGGTTGTGGACATGAGAATATTTTACCAAAATTCTTAGTGATCATGAGAACCCACAGGCTCGATGCCACTACTGTGGGCAATTATACAACTGTCATTCGAAGAAGCAAGGCACCATAGTATTAATAGCACATTTTATAGGCTGCCAACTATATAAGATACACAAAGGGTTGGTGGCAACTGATCAGACAAAACTGATTTACGAGACTTCTATGGCCACTGATGGCGCGAAGATTAAAAATCTGTCAATCCCTCAATATAGTAAGAAGATGCTGATGGATGTTCTTGCAAAGATGATCAACATTGATGAGATGCCTTTGACCACGGTTAACAAAGCAGGCTTCTGCAAATTTGTGCACACTTTAGAGCCACAATTTCACATGTCTTCACGATATACTGTGATGCGCAACTATTTGAAGAGACATGCCAAGGTGAAGGCAGTGATGAAGGAAATGTTTGTCACCACTGGACAGAGAGTATCATTTACCACTGATACATAGACCTCCATACAGAATGTGGGCTACATGTGTATCACAACCCACTTTATTGATAGTGAGTGGACGTTGCAAAACTGGATTATCGGCTTCAAAGAAATTGTTGATCACAAGGGTCCATCCATTGACAAGGAGATGGATGACTATATAAAAGATTGAGGGATCAGAAAAGTGCTTTGTATCACAGTTGACAATGCCAGTACAAATGACACTGACATTGATTGGTTCAAGCAAAATACGACGGTAAAGGACGATATCATTCATGAGCACTAATTTATCAATATTCGATATTGTGCTCATATCATCAACCTCATAGTTTCTAAGAGGTTGAAGGAGGTTGATGATTCCATTATTAAAGTCTGGAACCTTGTGAGATATGTGAGGGCTTCCTCCCAACGAACCCGCCAATTTAAGGCAACAGTCGAACAGCTTGAGATCTCATCTTTCATTATGTTGCAACTGGGCATTTCGACTTGATGGAACTTTACATACATGATGTTGGATGAAGTGCAGAAGTACCAAATAGCATTCGAGCGAATGGAGATCAAGGATGGGGGCATGAGGTATGTTTTGTAGGAGTCAACTGGGGGTAGAAGGGGGCTTAGTGCGCCGAACACAGTTCATTGGGCCGATGTTAATGTTAGGTATTTTGTTCAATTTTTGAAATTATTTTATGACATAACTGTGCAGATATCTGGAATAAAATATCCTACTAAAAACATATATTTCGAGGAGCTCTCAGTGCTTTATGACCACTTGCAACAGAGTTGTGCTGATAGTGTGGGTTTGTTGAATGGGATAGCTATTAAGATGAAATACAAATATAATAAATATTGGGGGATGTTTAAAAGATAAATAGATTATTATTTGTGGTTGCGATCCTTGACCCCTGATATAAGTTGGCGATTCCAAAATTTCGGATTAAGGACTTCCTCGATGATGAGGACGCTAATCAGTTTATTAGAGAGCTTAAATGTGATATTGATGATTTATATAGCCATTAGAACAGCAATAGTCAGTTTTCAACCAAAGGTGGTAGCTCCTCACGCTCGATCGGCTCGACATCTTCCTTAAATGACACACATGCACAAATTTCAAATGTTTTGATGCTACGAATGTATCATCAAAACCGTGCATTGAGAAATATTATGCACTGTAAGTCTAAGCTTGAGCGTTACTTTGTGGAAGATGTTGAGACACCTAGTAAAATGTTCCAGATATAACTTGGTGGAAGGTGAGTTCTGGCAAGTTTCTAGTCCTTTTCCGAATAGACAAGGATGTACTAGTCATTTCTATCACTACGGTTGCCTTTGAGTCGGCGTTTAGCATCAAAGGTTGTGTCTTAGATACTTATCGGATTTCATTGTCTTTGACTACCGTTGAGGCCCTCTTTTGCACAAAGAATTGATTAAGTTCAATGCCCATTGGAGTAGATACCGTTGATGCGGAGAGCTATATGCATGAATTGGGTAATTTTATGGTTTTAAATTATTATTTACATAATTTTAATATTTTCATTATTTAATTTATAATTTATATGATTTTGTAGACCTAACTGTGAATCCCAAACTAATTGTGGATGACTCAGATAGACAAACTGTGGGATGGAGAACCCCCTGGCCTCTTTATTGGTGAGAAACTCAATACCATAATTACCATTATGCAAAACTCATTAAAGTTAAAGGTGAAAGTGAGTTCATAATGCGTTCTATTTTATGTCATGTATCACTTGACTGGTGGTTTATAAGTTTATGGTTAAATGACTAAAGCAAAGATAGTGTATTTGATTAGTAAAAGTTCATGCAGGAAATCACTATTGAGTCATCGACTCAAATAAATGTATTGTTAGGGATTGATACGGGGGACTGTAGCTATTTGAATCAAATCTATGACATTATTTATATTTTGGTGCTGTAAATTTAAATTTATTGCAAATTTGTAGTTTTAAATTTAAATTTATTGTTTGTACACATTAAATACCTATTTTGTATTGTACATGATTTGTATTTAAATTTTAGCTTTTTAACATATTTTTTAACGTATTTTAGTTTTTTTAATTATTTTTTTACATTATTTTGTCTTTTTTTAATACTTTTAAATAGGGGTGGGCCAATCTTAATTTCAGATTGGGCCTTGGATATTGGGTCGTGAACCCAGGCCCAATCTAAGTAGGGCAAGCCCACTTCAACTCTGATCGAAGCTCCAACTCTGAGCTCCGAACTCCGATCGGAGTCAAAGTCGAAGAACATTTTGACTTTGGAACTGAGTCAAAGTCGGAGGTGGGCATTCTGACTCCGTCAGAGTCGGAGCCCACCCCTAGCTTCCACCAAATACTTGGAAAATAAGCATATGTCATCATAGAGCTAGTCATATCCAATATAATCTTATTTTTTCTTTCTATAATATCATTTTGTTCCAGTTTATACGCTTGATATAAATATGCCTCGTATAATTTACCTTACAAAAATAATCTAAAAGTTCATATTCATCACCTCTTCTATCACTATTCAAACTCATAATGGATCTACCCCATTTGGGTTTCCACGTCTACCTTGTACTCTTTGAGTTTTTCCATTACTTCACATTAATTTTTCTCTTATTTCATATTTATCTTAAATCCTAAAACTTGATTTCAACTCTGAAAGAATTGTTCTTAAAATTTGGTCCCTACCATGTTCTCCCTATCCCCCAATTTAGGGTTGTCAATATGTGACACGATCTATGAATCCAACACTAACACGACACGAAATTAGTAGATTCGGTTTGATATAAATGAGTTTGGGTCATAACGGATTGACTCGTTAAGATATGATTAATAAACAAGTTAATAACGGGTCAATCAATTTAACCCAAATTCAACCAACAATAACCTGTTTAAATTTCATTTTAAAATTATAATTTTATTATTGTTGGATTGTAACATTGGTATTTCTCAATATGCTTATTTTTTATTGTTGGAATTGTCATTTTAGACCTATGTTAATAATTGTTGTTGTTGGGTTTGTAATATTGATTTTTTTATAGGTAATCTAAAAAATATTGATATTTTTTGTTAGTAGGTAGTTTTATTTGTTTTGTTTGGAAACATTGTGGCTATTAATAAATATATATTTTTAACTTTTATATAGATTATAATAATCAGGTCAAATGGATTTTGAGGGTCAATTCAACCCATTTACATAAAACAGATTCATACAAGTTGGAATGGACCATGTCGTGTTGACTCATTTGAAATCAATTATTAAATGGATCAAAATAAGTCATGCCATGTCATCCGTTATTTATACGAGTCGTATTAGGGTTTGAATGTTGGAACCACTTAACTTAAAGCTTTATGTTTGAATTAACCTATATAATCGAATATCATTATGTCCATGACTTAAAATGACATGAACATGACTTGCGAGTACAAATTGTCACCCCTATACCAACTTGTATTTCTTGATTTCACCCCTTGTTGGAGCATCAATAGAAGAGAACCTCCCCAAGAAAATGGGTGAATCTGACCACATAAGATGGAGGAATGGGAGGAGAAATAAGCCAAATCCTGATTAAAAACTCGAGATCGGTTGAAACTGATGAAGGCTTCGGAAATGCTTCCCCCTCCCAGAAATTGTGTTAATATATATTGTTCTTAGTTGTTTAGGCACTTAGCCTACTTATAAGGGAATAAGAGGATAGAATGCTGAAAGTAATACTGGCTTTAAAGCAGAAGAGACCAATTTTAGTATTTTACAATTGATAAAAAAAATATGGAGAAAATATGAAATTTGTCCTACCCGTTGATGCCTACTTTTCAGAGCAGAGTCACTGATGCTTATTGACACACTTAAAAAGTCAACCCTCAAAAACAAAACAAGTTGAAGATGGTATTAGCCAGGAGAGTGAGTGGAAAAACATATACATGGGATATTGTAGGATTCAATCCCAAAGCAATCACGTGCTTCCCTTTGAGTTGAGACAAACTTCTGTGTCCCCGAAGCAATTAATGGAAATCATGCCCACTACTAGTGGGTATTGCATAGGTACACTAAAAAGGAATTCAATTATTGGGAGTGAAAGCAATGGAACAGCAGACAATTTCATGAGGCACCCAGGAACCTCCTCTAATTGGATAAAGAAAATATGGATGCGATAACCTTTTTATTTTTATTTTTTGCTGTTCGTGGATATCTAATTGTCAGCCAAAGAAATTCAGTTTTTGCCTTCTTTTTTTTTTTAGAAAAAAAAAAACAGAGAATATCCATGGTGGACCTTTGAACCTGTACTCCTATCATAAAATGCTGCGTGGAAAAATGATGCTAATTATGCTGTGACAGAGACATACATTTTGAAGATAACTGTCCTAAACTATTTGCAAAACCAAGTAATTCGACTCAAATAATGAAAGGTCATTTTACATGTAAAACTGCTTCCCATGTGCAATTGGTCAGTGCAAGTTGAAGGGCATGCGCTCAAGATTGCAGTAAATAGGTCTTTCTTATTTTTGTAAATGAGATTAGATGAGATGAATTGATATTAAAATTTAAAATTGAATAAGATATTGTTAGAATATATTTTTTTAATATTATTTTTATTTTAAATTTTAAAAAAAATAGAATTGTTTATTTTATTTTATATGTAAATTTAAAAAAATTATAATAATTAAATGAAATAAAATAAATTGAGAAAAATTATAAAAACAAACTAGCTAAAAGAATTGAAACCGTCTATAACGATTATTCTTTTACTTTTGATGGTTTTTATTTTGCCCTTTCGATTTTTTTTTTTTATAAGAAATATATGTCCATATTCCATTAATTACACTGATAGTATACTTATCACGTGGCATGTAATGAAATTCTGACACCTGTCTAGAGAAATAGGCTTTAACAAAGTCGAAAATCATTGAAAAAAATAATTTAAAATATAAAATAAATCAAACCCAACAAAAAACTTTAGACATATTTAAATTATGAAATGATATAAATTATGAATAGTAAAAAAATAGTATGAGTTAATATATTTTATAGAGTTTTGGAACTGAAAAGGTAAAATGTTGAATAAAAATATTATAATATTATAATATTATTTTTATTTTAGATTTGAAAAAATTAAATTATTTTTTTTATTTAAAAATTTAAAAAAATTATAATGATTAAACGAAAAAGTTAAAATTTAAAATTAAAAAAATATTTATATTTATAATATTTAAATATTAAAATGTGATAAAATAAAATGGGTTAAGATGCGATGACTTAAAAAGACTTTACTATTAAAATAAAAACCAAAATTTTCTCGTATATAAATAAATAAAAATATCTCTTAAAGGAAAACTAGGTGGTATCCACCCTTTGACGGGGATGGTCGAACCATCCTCTTGAAATTAGAGATGATTGTGTCATAAAACCACTAGTAACAAAGTGAATGAAACAACAAGAAAATAATAGGTCAAAAATCAATTATTGCAATTGCCCTAAAATTAAATTGGCCCTATATTAATTTCATTTTTATTCCATATGATTTTAAAAATGATCAAATTGATTTCTCAAAAAAAGAAATGATATTTACAGTTATAGAATGCATAAACACCACGCACTTCTTTTAAAAACTTGAATAATATGGAATCACGAAAAAATTATTTTTTTAAAAGTATTCCTACATTCTTTCAAAAGGCGTGGATGACGTTTGTGCAACTCATGTCTATATGTATTACTTTTCTTAAAATTTAACTAATAACACAATTTCAGACAGTTAAGACGGTATTACTCGTTTCATCATACTTAGGTGTATCTTAATACATATTTTTTTTTCTAATCAAGAAGACGGTATTACTCGTTTCTTAAAATATCTTAATACATATTTAGATGCTTCACTAAAGACTACTTTTAGCTTGTGAGGCTCCGGCAATGCCAATAAATGAGCCATAATCAATCGTCTCTTCAATTCTCTAAAACTCTGTTCACATTTATCAATCCATATGAACTTGGTATTCTTTTTAGTCAACACCTTGAATGAACCTAAGAGCCTGGAAAGTCCTTCCATGAATCTACGGTACTACCTGAAAAGTCCTATAAAACTCCTAACTTCGTGGACCGCCATGGGACACTCCCAATCATCGTATTACTCTTTCTCTATGTGCGTTTATGTTGAAACGTCATCATTGGAGCATGGGTCTCAGTAAGTCACCTTCTACCCTCTAAGCTCCTTAGTGTTATCTTGGAAGGTAACTCTATATTGAGTTGTTTGTTGTTTGTTGCTTATTGCTCACCTTAGGTACGGTTAGCACATCTTTTGCTCGCTCAAGGTAGAGTATGTACTTCTTTAATCTCCTTGTTCTCTTCGTGTTGCTCATACTAACCTTGCTCGCCTTACATCGTTCTCAATTGCACATTGCTAGATTAACTGCCTTCTTTCTATTGACGTTTTGCTCGTGTGAGGAGATTCCATCTCTTGATTCAGAGCGGTACTCACAAATACAACCATTTCATTTACAACCATTAAACTTGTTTTTAGTCTGTTGAATTTGACTTGTACCAATTTATTTTATTTCCAACTTAGTAAAAATGGAGATAAAAATTAAAAAAAAACAAACAAACAAACAATTGAAGGTTGATGGGTAATATTATCTCATTATATTGGGTTGAAAGTGAAACAGGGGTGTGATACGTAGAATTTTCCTATTATATAAGTTGTTGAAAATTATGAAAATAAAATAAAATAATTTTATAAATAAATAAATAAATACGCATTAAAAAATAGATTATAATTTAATATTTTATTATTATCTCCCAACCAAAATCCACTTTTTTTCTATTTTAACTACTTATTTTTACAATATACCATATATCAATTTATCTATTTTTTTCTCTATATCATTTAAATATTTTCTTAAAGTATTTTTTAATTTCAAATATTCTTTCTAACTATGAATGAATCTACAATATTTTCATATATTTTGATATTTGCACTATCTACTCATATACAATATGATATGATTTTGTGCTATACACAAAATAAAAAATTTATAGGCAAACAAATTAAAAGTAAAATCGAAAGATGAAAAGAATTGGACGATATTCTGAGAAAAAAAAAATTAAAAATATTAGATGCATGGAAATCATTTCATTCCCAGTTAAAGCTCATTTCATCCGACAAGTTTTAAGAGGAAGACAAAATGGAAAGAGAAATCAATAAAGAAATCTTACATGGAAGAATACTCCCTCTTTGGTTTTCCATATAATTTCATTTTATCTCATTTTAATATTTAAATATTATTTAAATATAAATAATTTTTTAATTTTTCAATTCATCTAATCATTATAATTTTATTAAACTTTCAAATAAAATATAAAAAATAATTTAATTTTTTCAAATCTTAAAACAAAAATAATATTAAAAATTTTAATTTTATAATATTTTTATTTTAACTTTTTCTCTATTTTTCTAAAACTCCATTAAACATTTTAACTCTACACATTTTATTCCTATTAATAAACTATCTTACTATTATTTACATATTTTTCATATCATCTCATCTAATATTATTTCATCTATATAATTATTTTTCCTTTTTTTCCCTCGTTGCCGTAGGTATGGAGATAGATAGAGAGAGAGTCCCCACAACTGTCTGTCCCCGCTGCTGGACAAAACTGCCACCGCCAGCCAATAATGCCTAATTGGGACCTTGTAAACCAGACAACCCCACCTTTTCCTTCCTCTCTCTCTCTCTCTCTCTCTCTCTCCTCTGCGAAGTCTTTACCAACTCTCTCAGTTCCTTGTATATCTGACATCTCTTCAAACTCGAGTAATTTCCACCCTTCGTTTCTTACCACTTCTCTTTCTGTTCCCATTTTCTTCACCATTGCTATTTACCCATGTTCACCTCCTTGAGCCCTATTCCTAGTTCTTCTGGCATTCTCTCTCTCTCTCTGCCGGAGTTCTTCGAACCAGCAAAAAAATTTAATATTATTCTATTTAAGGGTATCGGTAGCATCAAGAATAAAAGAATGATATGTTTTTAAGTTGAGATATGGGTTCTCCCTCTGATTCTTTGGGGTTACATTTATTGCAATTGTTTTGTTAGTAACTATGGCATGTTGGTCACCGAGTTCGGGATCAAATAAGTAGATAGACAGACTGCAAGAATTTAAGAGGCATACACTTCAACAACTGCTCGACTGTAATGGAGAGGCTTCATGGACCCATTAATTCCTGTGTATGTTACCTTCCTCATTCCTTTCCTTTTTCCTGAATCACTTTGTCTTGAATCAAGAAATGGACATCATTTACTTCTCAAAATGCTTGTTTTGGAATTTAATGCATTGTGTTACTCTCTCCTCGATATTATATCATTTGCGACGTTGTTTTCCGTTTAAATATTCTATTCTCGTCCACTTTTGTTTTCTCGCCATTGATACTGGAAGCCACCCTGTCCATGAAAAGGTTTTTCCTTGCTTCCTTTGGAGGTTGAGTTTCAAACCCAGATAAGGAAATTTTTTGAAGTCATTTTATTTTTCGTTTTCATCTCGGTTTTTTGCTTTCCTGCAGTACCTTGAGGAACATCCCGATGCAACTTGTGTAGAGCAAGAATTTTTCGCTACAGAGAGCTTGAAGTTTGATGAGTTTGAGGAACAACAATACTTTTCCATCCCAATGTTGGAGGACAACATGCCGTTTCTTCAGATGCTACAGAGCGTGGGACCCCCGCTTTTCTTGCCCATCAAGGAGCCCAGTTTCCAGACACTGTTGAGATTACAGCACCTTAAGAAGCCTTGGGATGGTTACAGCTACATCCCTGAAATGGAAACCCAAATTCAGTCCCTAGAGTTTGAGAGCTGCATCACCAATGACGTTGTGGAGCTGCATTCACCGGTCAAATCCGAGACCATGGACCTTCAACACTCACGTCTCGAGGGTGGGAGCTCAGAGTGCAACCAAGACCAACCCAGCTCAACAGAAAACCATTGCATAGAAGGTACCTCAGCCTCTCCGCCTCCTTGGGTTAATCCACAATCGTGGCATAAGCAAATTACCCACTTCCCCAAATCTCTTCCAGTCACCCGGGAACGAAGAAAGCGAAAGCGAATAAGGCCAACCAAGAACAAAGAAGATGTCGAGAGCCAGCGCATGACCCACATTGCTGTGGAACGCAACCGGAGACGCCAAATGAATGACCATCTCAACGTCCTCAGGTCCCTCATGCCCACATCCTATATTCAAAGGGTAATACGACAATAGCTATAAGCTATTCTGAGTTCCTTTCTTTAAAATCGTTGTCTTCCTTAGCTGCATAATTGTTGAAGTGCATTTTCGAAAGATTCAATACTTATTCGTTTTAATTAAAGGGTGACCAAGCGTCCATTATTGGAGGTGCAATAGACTTTGTGAAGGAATTGGAGCAGTTACTTCATTCCCTCGAGGCAAAAAAGAGAACGAGAAAAACCCAACAAGGCGCCGAGGCTTTTCCACCCAGCGGGTTGCTTACATCGCCGCAAAGTGTTATCGGGTCGGAGGAGGGCCATTGTGGTGAAGAGGTGAAGGCGGAGAACAAGTCTGACGTGGCCGAGATAAAGGTGACTGTGATTCAAACGCATGTGAGCTTGAAAATTCAGGGCCAAAGGAGGCCGGGGCAGTTGCTGAAAACCATTGTTGCATTGGAGGATCTTAGGCTAACTGTTTTGCACCTTAACATCACCTCCTCCGAGGACTCAGTTTTTTACTCTTTCAATCTCAAGGTATTATTATTCTGTCTTTATTTGTCATCCTTTTGAACATCAACCAAACCTAGCACTCGCCCACTTTCTGCTGCATCTTTTTTTTTTTTAATTGTTGGAATATTTTACATTATTCTCTGTTGGGAGTGCAGATAGAGGAAGAGTGTAAGTTGGGATCTGCTAATGAGATTGCATCGGCAGTGCATAGGATACTGAGCTTCATCAACGGTAGCTGATTGTCCAAAGATTCAACGGAAAAACTAAAGGCAGCTGACTACATTACTTGGAAAGTACTAGAGTAGGACTTTAGGGGGAAAGGAAAAATGAACAGAGATTTGAATATGAAAAACCGAGTTTTGGGGGGGGGGGGGGGGGTTTTTGGAGGAACGGAGGGATGCCTCTAATCCCATTCTACCTAGGCTGTGAGTTGTACCACAACGAGAGAGAGGGAGAGAGAACTCGAGACAGTCTACAGAACAGAACTAATGATGTTTATTGCCTAACTGAGAATTTTCTACTGGATATAGTGTTTGTATTTCTGTGTTCCATGGGACATGGGAAGGAGGAATGGGTCCCCAGCTAGCATCCCTCGGGCGCAGAGAAGGCTGAGTTTGAATATTATCTAAATGCTCATCATTACATATTGCGAATGATGTTTCCTTTTTTATATTGACTTTATTTTAGCCAAGCCGTACGCACCTTTTTTTTTATGGTAAAAGTACGCTACAGATTTTTCATTTCATCATTATATATGCATGCCCTTCTGCTACACTTTTTTGTTTGTTAACACGTTTAAAGGACTCTGCTGCGGCTCGTCTCTATCCTACTCCTTCGTTGAATTCCGATCTAAATAGTTTAAGGTTATGCTTGGGAGGTGAGATGAGAATTTTGTGTTTTGTTTTAAAATTTAAAATATTATTTTTTAGTTTTGAGATTTGAAAAAGTTAAATTGGAATTTGAAAAAGTTATATTGAGATTTGAAAAAGTTGAATTATTTATTATATTTTGTATGGGGATTTGAAAAAGTGTAAAGATGAGATGAGATGAAGATGAAAATTTTTAATGAAACATGTTTTCCAAACATAACCTAAATATCCTGTCAATAGATACATAATTTTAGATTATGTTTGGGGCAAGATGAAAAATTTCATTTTAATTTTATCTCATCGAATTATTATATTTTTTTCAAATTTCTATACAAAATATAATAAATAATTCAATATTTTTAAATTTCAATTTAACTTTTTTAAATTTTAAAACAATAATAATATTAAAAAATAATATTTTAAACTTTTATCTTAATACTATTCATAAAATTTTTAAAAATTCTCATTTTATCTTATCTACTAAGCATAACCTTAGTATAGGTTTGGGATGAAATGAGAATTTTGTATTTTGTTTTAAAATTTAAAATATTATTTTTTAGTTTTGAGATTTGAAAAAGTTAAATTGAAATTTGAAAAAATTAAATTGTTTATTATATTTTATATAGGAATTTGAAAAAATTATAATGATGAGATGAGATGAGAATTTTGTAGAAGATAAAACTTCCAACGCTATCCTAAGGATAGGGAAAAAACTACTTTGCCTCTCAATTGGATTGCTTAATTTGACTATTTGTCAAATTATTATTATTTGTACTTAGTAATTTTAAGTGTATTGAGATATTTTTTAAAAATATCTAAATATATTAAAAAAATGTAAAAAAAAATAAAAAATAAAAAACGGTCAATTTGAGCAGAAGGAAAAATGATAAAAAAACAAAATGAAGGAGAGATTATACAAAGTTTGGTCTCTTTCATATAAAGTTTGGTCTCTCTTTCATTTAGTTACATATAAATAAAATATTATTAAAATATTATTTTTATTTTGAAATTAAAAAAATTTAAATTATTTATTATATTTTGTGAGAGTTTAAAAAAATTATAATAATTAGTTAATAAGAAGAGATGATTTGTGAAAAAAAAAAAAAAAAAAACTAGACCTTAATCAAATTCTTAGACAAAGTTCGGTTAATATGCCACTTTGTAGTTTTTAGCTAATTATTCAAAAGTTAAATTCCATGTTGAACTTAATGGGTTGTAACACAGAGCAAAATCACAACGTAATTTTTGCATTCAAATTGTGCGCAATAGCAACCAAAGTCATGTTTCACATATACTCTCCAACAACCTAAAATATAATAAAGTCATTTAAAATACAACTTTTGGCAATCTACTTTAAAGTAAATTAAAGTGCAATAAAGTTATTTAAAATATAATTTTTATAATGCACTAGCAAGTCATTTAGGGTGCGTTTGGTTGTTGAAATGAGTTGAGTTGAGTTGAGTTTAGATAATAAAATATTGTTAAAATATTATTTTTGAATATTTTTATTGTTTTGAAATTTGAAAAAATTGAAGTGTTTATTATATTTTGTGTTGGGATTTGAAAAAGTTGTAATGATGAGTGAGATGATATGAGTTTGGTTAAGGAACCAAACGAAGCCTAAAGTAGAATAATGTTATTATGAAGGAATGGCTGAGCAATAGTGTGTCACACATATATGGATAATTTCTGTAGCTAAAAGTTCATATGATTAGTGCTTGACTAATCCAATGTAAAGCACTTTGAGCTCAATTTAAGCATTGATAGTGGCTTCTTTGTCTTCATTTTTAAATTTGAAAAATATGTCTTTAAATTTATCTACATTGACTTATGCATCTCTAAATTTTTGCATAGTTATAAATAGTGTTTCTTCAAATTTGAAGAAGTAATTTTCATTCTTCAAACATTATTTTACTATTTTTTCTCTCTCATACACATTAAAATCAACTTTATAAAATTTATATTAAAATGATTTTGATGCATGAAATTTGTATTAAGTTGATAATACAAAGTGGATGCTAATTGTAAAATATATATAAAAAATAATTTTAGGAAACAAATAAAAAATAATAATATTTTATTATTATTTGGTTCAAATATGTATAGATCAATGTGAAAATTTTTCTTCATATACAAAATTATTCTTCAAAAGAGATGATTTTATATATGAAGATGCATAAACCACTACCAATGCTCTTAGGCAAATATACATTGCAATGGCATTTGGCTAAGGCCCCCAAATGAGAAGTCCCCCTTTTTATACAATTGAACAAAGTTTACATACATCTATAACTTAATTTAAAAAAAAAATTTAAAAAGAGGGCCAGTTTATTTTATACTTCACTCCAAAAACAGAGCCCTTGAAACTTAAAATTTAAAAAAGCTAGTGTTGTATCAAATACACCCATTGTTAGGGACTCTTTTTGTAATACCCGCCACGCCTTCTTGTGCCTGCAATCAAATAGTGGAGAGGGCTAGGAATTTCCTGGGTACTTTCGATGATTAAGTTAGCATATCTCTTGGGGAGAATTAAATCTCTCTTAAAAGAATAACATATGAGCTAGAGTTTGTAATTTTAAGTGTTATAGCCTTATATTCCCCTCTCAAGGTCAAGCCTATGCTTCTCTCACGTGCCTAGGGTATCTATCTCTGGTGCAAGGTGTCATGTCGTCGCATTTAATTCAGCTGCTCCTGCCAGTACCTTGAGTCGTATTTTTAGAGACAGGTGGTGAGGTGTGGCCTCCCTTTGGGATCCCTGCCAGGGACAAGATCTTTTGTTGGGTTGCCCCGCCTATGATCTTGTATCGGATCATTTAATGTGACGTGGTAATTTAATGTTAGTGCTCTATCTCACTTTTTCACTACGATTTAAATCTTTGAGCTGTCTAATATTGTCAGATTTAGATGGTTCCCATAAGGTTATTTTTGCCTTCCTTTTTTTTGGGGGCGGACTCATGGGTCCTATCTAACCCGTCAAATTACCTTGGCCTCCTCAATTGAGCTTTCTCCCCTTCAATTCAGAGGTTACCATGAATAATATGATCTAATATGAATAATATTCTCTAGAATTTGTAATGAATGGTGTGTAAAAAAAATTGTCTTCCTCGTAAAAGCTTTCTAAAACAAGGCATAGGTATAAATATATTTTTATAATTAAACTAATACTCCAATTGAAGCATTGATATTATATTTACCAAATGCATAAATTGCTTGTAGAACGTTACAAACAATTTTTATAATAATTGCTTCATGACTAATAAAATAAATCTTGGTCCAATCAAGTAAATGTCACATGAATGTTGTATCAATTACTCGTTCTATCTATTAAAAATAATATCTTAATGAATTTTAAACAGAAGATTTGATTATAATTTTGAATCTTAGTCGTAAATGCTGTTTTTAAATAATCTCTAAATATATTATATTTAACCTGATGTATATTATATTATAAATATAGGAATCGTCTCATTCTTTTGCCTTAATATTCTATTTATATTTAAAAAAATTTATTCTATTATTTTTACATGCTATACTTCATATTTTAAAAAATATAAAATATAGAATGTAAATAAATAATAAGAGATTGTATAGTAAAATTTATAAAAAAATATATAATATGTGATAGGTAAAAGATTCGAGTATGGAATCTCTTATATCGAACCATCCCGGCAGCTGCGAGAGACATGCATGAGACCCTCTGCCGCAAGCGTACCCAAGGGTTTTCGAAGTTTGGGTCATAGCTCAAGCTGCTTGGTCATCCTCATAATTATAGCAATGGCAGATGAGTGACGCGGTACAAAAGAGTTGTTGAGGTGCAGAGATTTGACGATAATGGCAAAAGTCAAAATGGTGAGCAAAGGCAAGTAGCGTCGTAGCGATGCTGCTGCTGCCAGCCACGTTCCAGAGAGACAGAGAGAGAGACAGACAGAGAGAGAGAGAGAGTAGAGTCTCGGAAAGAGAGAGATGCAAAAGGGTGCAGGGAGAAGAGCGCATATCCCCATGCATGTGCCAAAGTATCAGAGACGAATCACCCACCTACTCATATTTTTGGTTCTTCGCGTTTTCCCTTTTACAGCTTTCTCTTATTTTTTTCCTCTTTTTTTTTTTGGCCTCAAGGGTCAGTCCCCATCGAACATATATAATACCACCTTTTTCCCACTCCACAGTTCCATGATAAAGACTATTTTTTTAATTTTTTATTAATCTGTGAGCTGATAACAACCTCCGTTGTTTCTACTGCTGGAGGGAACCTTTCTTTTAACTTTTTGCTCAATTAGCTCATATCAGTCTCAACTGGCTGTCAAAACAGATATTTCAATTGAGAGAATTGGCTCCATTTTAAGTTAGGGAAATAATTTAATCATAAAAAAATTATATAAAAATAAATTTATAAATTGATATAATTCGATGTAGTATATCAAATTATAAAGTTATTTTTAGTATAAATTAGATCAAACAAATTATGTAAAATTATGTCAATTTGTAAATTTACTTTATATAATCTCTTTATTTTTATAAAAGTTCTCTTTAAATTATGATCTCTTGTCTTCAATAAAAATTAGGGCTGCCTGGAGATTAGCTGGCGGGGCTCTAACTCAAAATCCTAATGGTTTAAGAATTTAAAATTTCAATCTTACCCAAATTCTATATGAAGAAAATGCACTGTTCGATCATATGTTTGGATAACCACTTTAAGGCATAATAGCACTACTCTTTATACAAAACCAACTTCAAAAACGAGTGAATGGTCTGCCCGTTACCCCTATAAGATAGCAGTTTACATAGCTTTCTTAATTTTTATGGAAGGTAGACGTGTTTTGAATCTGACCTTAATCCAAAGTCCTAATCTATTTTGTAGAATTATGAAGAACAAAGAGAAACAAAAATTTTGCAATATGGTGACATTTCTGTGAGAATATTTATCTCACAAATTGGTGATAAATAAAGAAAATTGAGTGTAATTGTGCACCAATAACCCTTATTTATAGGTCATCATGCACCGGTTGGCAAAATGCACAACCATTGGTAACTCAATAGTTGGCAAATGATACAACCTTTTGACTAAATCGAAGGTTGTGTCATTTGCCATTTCCTTAACCATCATCCTTCATTAGAACCATTACCATGGACAATGTATTATTCTAAGAGGTACACCGTTTGGTGATCATACCCTTTAGAATTACATTTCTCATTCGATCACATAAAACGACGATGATCCAATTGAGTATTTTACTTTGGTACCAATATAAGTTTTTCACTACTCGACTCTCACATAAACATTCACAAACACTTTTCAACACCATAGTTGTCTCACCGGAAACAACCTTGTCATGTGTTTCGTACTCTTTGTACTTGCGGTCTAGTGGGTAGTAGAAATTGTTATACTTCTGAAAAGGTGCCATTATCACAGTCTCCTGGTAGCTACTTTTAGTCCAATCCAATACAAAACCAGCCTAATCACAAGAGGTTAATGTATATTAAGTATGCAATTACTTGTGCACTTAACTAAAAAATATTAGTTCCCAACAAATAGTACCCTGACATGATCAATTAGTTTATCCTTCTCTTTTTTATTTACACGACTCCAGCTTGCATGTGCCATATTTGCATATTGTCTGACAATATGCGTTACTCATATTGTAAAGATTGAGGTATTATGACAGGATACTCCTCGTTGGCCATCCTTAATATCCAAAGATATTTTTCCATATTTACAAATGTGGTCAAATTCCGTGCACCTTGCTGGTCCCTAACCACATTTCTTTGTAACGGGATCTATAGAACAAAACCATAATATTAATAAGTGGATTATAAAGACATAGACAACTAACTGTACACAACAAAATTACTAGCAACAACCTTAAACATATGGTGAGATATTTTACCTACAACATCCATACTCATACTAGCCTCAGTGACGGGAATTGTCGACTCCTCTAATTCAACACTTGGTGCTTGAGTGTCCTATCTAAAAATGATGGAATATTGTCTCTTAGTGTGCCTTTTCAGGCAGTTTTTCTAATTGGTCTCTACCCGAAACTGATGCTACATGCCCAGCACGCCCACCTCGAACTTTCTTTGTTCCTCTCATCGCATGCACCATTTTTCTCAACTGATGAAGTTTGATTTCTCCATTGAGAAAAAAAAGGGTATACAATTATGTATGTACAACAAAGATGAACAATAACTACACAAAGGCCAAAAACAATACTTCATCACTAATGTAGAGTAATCAAATGAGACTATTATATCTATGGAATACTATACATTATTAGCAAACAATATAAAAAATAGGTCTCATTCCTCTTGCAAAGGTGCTGAAGGGTATTGGCTGCTTGAAATTTGCCAACGTTGAAGGTTGGACCTTAGATCATTTTCAACAGATGACCATGGCCTTGGCTCATGGTCTTTGAGCCTTATGTCATGGGTCAGATTAGTTGAGAAAGGGAGTGACCAAAGGTGGGAGAAGCAGATTGTAGTTGGTCGTCAAGAGTGAGAGTGAGATGAAGGTAATTTCCATGTTAGCAGATCATCATCAACGAGCATTTGGGAAAGAAAATCTCCTAAATGAGCATAGGCTACCATAAGTGTGATTTGCATCAAGATGAGTTCCAAAATTATCGCATTTTCGACACAAATTTCAATCGCGGGTAATGTAACTTTGTTGTCACCAACCAATTTCATCACAAATGGATGCATATGTCACTGTAAAAGAATATTATTTGTGGTTCTTTTTTGATGATCTAAATTTTGTGAGAAAAAGTCTTTAATTCTCACAAATTGTAATGTGCAAGAAATAAAATGGTCCAATATAATTATTTGTGACGAGAATTTTCTGACGACGTGAATTTGATAGCAAAACATAATTATTTGTTACCAAATAATATTTGCAGGTAATGTAACTTTGTTGTTACCAACCAATTTCATCACGAATGAATGCATATGTCACCGTAAAACAATATTAGCAATGGCTATTTTATGATGATTTAAATTTTGCAAAAAAAAGTCTTTAATTCTTAGAAATTGTAATGCGCAAGAAATAAATTGGTCCAATATAAATATTTTCAGCGACAATTTTCTAACGACGTGAATTTGTTGGCAAACGTAATTATTTACTATCAAATAGTATTTGAGGAGAAAAATTTTATCTGAAAAACTACTATTTGTTGTAGTGTCGTCATCTTCACGTTAAATCTTCTCACCAGTTTATATTATGGATGATGCTACTGGACCAATGTCCCTATCGATAATCCAACCAATAATTGCATTCCATTTTTTTTTTTTTTGGTTTTCTTTTATCCATTTTTTAACATTTTAAATATTTTTTTTACAAAAATACATAAACTCAATAATATTCATTTACTTAATCACTGAGGAAAAAATTTAAAAAAGAAAAGAAAAAAAAATCGGTCATCTCATCGGTTGAAACAACATTGCTCTTATATTATAAGGGAAATATGATCCGTTTTGTAAATAATTTAAATATTTAAAGAGTTCAAAAAATGTTTAAAGAAAACAAAGAAAAAAAAAATGTTTACACATTCAGTGAGAATTCTGTGTGGGAATTCTCGATAATTGTAACATGATCCATATTATAATACTCATTACCATTCTCATTATTTTCTTTATTAATTCAGTGAAACTTGATTTTCTTTCTGAAAAATTTATTAACTTTGAATTTTGCAGTCTTGAACCCGTGGTATTAAATAGTATTTGTTTATCTCTATTCTATTATAGATAGTGTTTGTGAAAAACAAAACATAAAAACAAAAATGGTAAAGAATCCGTATGGTGCTTAGCTGAAAATCATCGCATGGTACTGATAAAAAAAAGGTTTGTTCTCTCGGTTGTTTAAGGGGAATTGTATATAGGGCATAATACCATGGTCCGGATAGGACCGATATTCTTATTGGTCAATCTTGAGAGAGAGAGAGAGAGAGAGATATATATATATATATATATAGTCGCGTCCTGGAAAAGATCAGCCTAAGCCCCCCCTCTCTCTCTAGAAACAACTCGACTTGAAGCTGGCAGAGGGGGTGGGAGCTTTGGCTCCCTTCCCCCTCACCCCCGTCCCTTTCTCCTCTCTGTCTCTGTTTAGTATAGTCTTTAGTTTTCTGTATTTTTTTCAGGCCACTCAAAGGGAGAACCGCCGTTCAAGATCTTCCGGCACCTAAAAGCTTACACGCGCCCCACCAGGAGCTTGCCTCTGCCGTCGATCTGCAAAACCTCCAAATGCGGCCTCCACCGGAGCGGCGCGTAGCCTGCACGCGTGGGTCGAAAGTTTCGGAGTTCGCCTGCGCGTGAATCACACGCGCCACCAAGGAATCCTCTGCCGCTGCTACGCGCGGTCGTTCCTGGTTCGACGTCTCTGGATCTCCCAAGCTCGACTATCGGTTTTCTCTTTAACAGCCTTTTTGTGCACTGATTTTTTGATTTACAGTGTTTTTCTATGTAGTTTATTTTATGCTTTTTCTTTTCTTAGTTTTATATACTATCTATGTATTTCCATTCGGACTGGGTCCGAATGGAGTATCTCCCCACTCCGCGTTGGCGGAGATAGAGGGGCGCTCCTTCTCCATGTCCTGATTAGTCGGGTATGGAGTTTTGTAGGTTGATTACTGTTATCTCTGTCGTTGACAGAGAGGTCCTATCTCTTAGACTTAGGTCTTTGGAGATTGACTTTGTGGACTAGACCAGTCAGCCACGGTAGTGTACTGGGGCATTATCAACGTTTGTAATTGATTTATTTTTAAGTCAACTTTATATGTCCTCTTTATCGAATGAATGAGATCCGTTTATTTTCAAAAAAAAATCTTGAGATATAGTATTTTTAGATTGAAACAGACTGAGAACAACCAAATGTATCTATATTTTAAATATTTATATATCATATATTATTTTATATAATAATTATATAAATTAATTATGTAATTTCATTCAATGAATAATTAATTATATATAAAATATTAAAGAAAATATTTAATATTAATTTTATTAATTTAATCAATATTTTGTATTAAAAAATAAGAAAAACGACTAGATCGATTACTAATGATGACTGATAGACCATAGGAGGATCGATTGCACCCGTAATTGTATCTTATCGAAATGGTAAAATCTAGTTTATAGCCGTAGGTACCTAAGCCATCATTGCCAAATATAATTAATTAATTATGTTTAGCCGCAACTTTGGAAACTCCCAACCTTGATAGTAATGGACCCAAAAGGAACATTGGTCTCAGAGTTTCGAAAGAAGTGTTTATTTTATTGGGGATGGGGAAAGCCAGCCACCAATTAAGACGCCGGCATATATATCATCTCGCATTTTCATACTTTGTCGTCAACATTAACTAATTCTAGTATTGCATTTCCATACTTTATCTCTAGCATTAGGTTATTTCCTTGAACAACACGACTTCAATTTTATATTAAATTTACGACTGGGTTAGTGGAAACATGAAAGTCCCAACGTGTCTGTCGGCTGTCATCTTTGGCTTTTCATGTGTTGTATGTAAAAAGATTAAACTTAAGAGGTCTTAGGGTGCGTTTGGATATTGAAATAAGTTGAGTTGAGTTTAGATAATAAAATATTATTAGAATATTATTTTTTAATATTATTATTATTTTAGAATTTAAAAAAATTGAATTGTTTATTATATTTTGTGTTAGAATTTGAAAAAATTATAACGATAAATTAGATGAGATGAGTTTGGTTTAGGAACCAAACGAACCATTAGGTTATGTCATTAGAATTTATAGCTTTAGTTTTTACACAAAAAATGTTAAAGTTTCACATATCTCTTCATGGTATAGATGTAGATGTAGTGGACTTGTAGGGATAAGTATGCCCTTGGAACAGTGTATGTAGAATTGGCCGAGCTGAGAATTATCTGCTGTTCATAGTTCAAAAACACTCACTGTTTCAATATTTCTCATTCCGTTTAAATGATCATGTTCTTTTCTTTTACCTATAGTCTTTTAAAATCATCATCCATGGCGCTCTTTTTTAGCTATTCTTTTTTAAGATATCATTCGGCACGCTCTTTAAATCTCTTTCAACTTCATTTCCATTGAAAAGTTACCATCAATCACATTTTTAGTGTCTATGAAGTTGCGTCTGGCCAAAAGCTTAACAAAGACAAAACCTCCATATTTTTTAACAGAAACATTAAGGTAGCAATAAAGAGACACATCATGGAGGTGACTGGTTTACATATTTCTACTAATCTGGATAAGTATTTAGGCCTTCCATCTATTATTGGGAAATCCAAAGCAAGGACTTTCAATGGTATAGTTAAAAGGGTGATTAAGAGGCTGGATAATTGGAAAAATAAATTTATTTCAAAAGCAGGGAAAGAGATTCTTATTAAGGTAGTTTTGCAGGCATTGCCTACCTATAGTATGAGTGTTTCCTTACTTCCAAAAATACTATGCTATAAACTTCATTCATGTTTTGCAAAATTTTGGTGGAGTCATCAGGAAAATCAGTCAAAGATCCATTGGACAAGCTGTAAATCCTTATGTGCAGAGAATTCTTGTGGGGGTTTGGGGTTTAGAGACTTACACAGTTTTAATACAGCCATTTTAGCAAAACAAATATGGAGGTCGAGAATGTTTCCTGATTCATTACCAAGTAGGATACTTAAAGCTAAATATTTCCCCCACACATCTCTTTCACATACTGGCCTAGGTCCAAGGCCCTCATACTTACTGAGAAGTCTTTTTCACTCTATTCCTCTAGATGAGGAATGCCTTATGTGGCGAGTAGGTGATGGCACCCAGATCAGAATATGAAAGGATAAATGGTTGAATAGAGCCTCTTCATGCAGAATTCAGTCTCTTGCATCTACTCTTCATGAGAATGTAGTGGTAGCTCTTGTGGATGCTCACACGAGGTCGTGGAATATGGATCTACTCCAAGCAATTTTTCAACAGGAATATGTTAAGGAGATACTGAAGTTGTTTGTTAGTATTCTGCCTACTACTGATAAACTGATATGGAAAGAAACTGTCTTTAGGCATTTCTTAGTGAGAAGTGCTTACCATTTGCATAACTCCAAGCAAGAGATAATGATGAATCTTCAACTAATGGAGCACAAGGGTTGTTATGGAAGAGGCTTTGGTCCTTACAAACAACAAATGTTGTTAAACAGTTTATTTGGAGTGCTTGCATAGATTTATTACCCACTCGAGTTAATTTATGTAAGAGGAAGGATTATTGTTGTGCTATTTGCATCCTTGAAGATGAAACACCAGCCCATATTTTATGGACATGTCCCTCTGATAAGGATGTATGGCTACCATGTTCCAAGTCTATTCAAGAGGCAAACATTCAAGCAACCAGTTTCTTCTATGTTTTTTAGCAGCTGCTTGACAGATTATCAAGTCAGGATCTTGTGTTATTTGCCACCCTTGCTCGATTCATTTGGTTTAGAAGAAATACACTGATTCATGATGGTCCTTTTCAATCTCCCTATGTGCTCTATGGTAATGCAGTTAAAGTTGTTAAGGATTACTGCAATGCAAGATCAAAACCAATAGGATCAAGGACTCAAAACACTTTGCCTGCTACTCAATGGGAAACACCTTCATCACCTTGGGTGAAAGTAAATTGGCATGTGGTAGTAAGAGCTAATTTTAACAAGATTGGTGTTGGTGTGATGATAAGAGATGCTGATGGTTCTGTTTTGGCAAGTTTGATGCAACCAAGATTATTTTGCACTGATCATGTGATGACAGAAGCAAGAGGATTGCTCACTACTGTTTTATTTTGCCAAGAGTTGGGTCAGATTCCACTATTGGGAAACTGCAATGCCTTATTTTAGACATCATCAATCTTCTGTGCAATGCTCAATGGAAAATACTACATGTTAAGAGAGAATTGAATGGTGCTGCCCATCGACTAGCTTAAACAAGGGTGAATTTAGATCATGAACTACTAGATATTGATTGTGTTGCTGAATGTATTAAACCTCTTGTAATGGCTGAATGTATTAAACCTCTTGTAATGGATGAATGCCATATTTCAATTCAATAAGATTGACTACTATGTTAACTATAAAAAAAAAAGTCCAATTATTATATGAGGTACATGAATATTTATTTCTATAGATTCTTTAATTTTTATTAAATATATGATGCATGTATTGAATTGTTATTGTTAAATGCATGTACCTATTAAATATTTGTCCTAAATTTGATAACATATGAAACCATTTCTCATTAGTTGAGAATGTGGGCTCTCAACTGAGACTCTAAATGGTTTCCCAAACCCTAAATGAAGCTAGTTTTAGCTTAGTATTTAATCATTTGATTAAATTATTTCTATATGCTATTAACCATTCAAATTCACTCTTATCAATTCTTTGATACCATAGTATTTTCATTGGGTCAAGAAAAATTAGATTTGGGCTTGATAAAAACTAAAACCCCAAGTCAAATCCTATTGAAACTCCAAATGAGGCCCAATCAGTTTAGGCCCATTAAGGTCCACCGAAATGCACCATTGATGCAATACTTCTTGAAAAATTTTCCCCACTGGCATGAGTGTACTTCCACTACCCATGTAAACCCGAAATAATGGTTGATAGGAGGGCAACCAGCCACCTTACCACCACTCCATCACACGACAACTTCAAGGCACAAAATCGTGTGTGACAGCCCATGGTTTTGGGCATGATTTTGGCTGACAACTTATCACCAAAAAGCCACCCTCACAGCCCCTCTCAAGCCTCCAGCAATATATGAGTCGTCCATTGCTTGCCCTTTAGGCGTTTGTTACTTTTCAAACACTTTCAACTCAAGGAGAAACTTCAGACAGCTTTTCTGGTCTTTATTACTTAATTAATAAAAGCCTTTGTGAGTAGATTCTCACGAAACAATCTTCACATAAGTTGTTTATATTTTAGTCTAGTTTCTATTGGTATATTTTTTGTGATTTCTCATGGAGCTTTGATTAATGAAAAGTCTTTCTAAGCATGTAAAGGTCATACATGGTGATGATTTTTTTGACAAGATATTAGTACAATCTTTTGATGGTTTAAATTTAAAATATTAAAATGAAATGTTATTTAAATTTGTTGCATATTGAGAGTTTTTACTAAGAGTTTTGCATGATATAAGAAAGTTGGAAGTTGGAGGTGTAAAAACAGTGTCTGTTTTGAGTAAGTTTGGACCTTCTGTTATGAAAGCATGCTCATATGGTTTTGATATTCACATATGTTGTTCTTAGGATTTTGATCTATGTGTTAGAAAGTTTGAAGATTTATGGTTGTGATATTGAGGAAATGAATTTTTATGCATGCTAAGGTCCGGTTGGAACACAAACTTGAGGCCAACGGGTTGTGTTGTGTTTCTATGCAATTTTTCATTTGATCTTGAGTTTAATGCTTGGATTTATTTTAAGACTTGAATATGAAACCTATGATGTTGTTTATTGATGGTTTACTTCATGAAAAATTCAGATTTAGCAGTTGATCAAAAACCAATATTGGTTGATATTTTGGGATTTTTGTAATTTTTGAATTGTTTGTTCAAGCATGCTATTTCTTAGGATTGATTTGTGATCATGATTCATGTTAAGAATTTAATTTTTAACGTTTGCAGTTCTTGGAGTTGATTTGAAGAAGAATAGACCAAGAACATCAATGGTTGTTCTTTGTGGTCAAAAGACTTGATATTTTGGCATGAAGTAAATTGTGATTTTATGACTTGTGTTTTGTTAATGTCCTAGCATGATGTTAAAATATAGGATATGATTTTTGTACATTGCATGATTCGGTTATGGCATGAAAGTTGGAGTTCGAAAGAATTGCAACAAAAATCTAAGATTTTAGCCTTTGTGTGATTCGGCCTATACTTGGTTCTTATAGCTATGTTGTGTTTTAAATTTTTTTTAATTAGATATTTGGATTTAGAAAAAACTTTACATGAGTAATGTAAATTTTGGTGAGTTTTAGAGTTAGGATGTGAAATCCTGAATTAGGGGTAAAATTACTATTTTCTCACAAATAGAGAGGTAAAATGGTTATTTTTCTTTGAGTCAGTAATTTTATATTTGTAAGTATACTAGTAAGGAATTTTAGCCCTTAGAAATGTCTCCTTACAGTTTTTGTTATTTCATGCTTAAATTCATCACGCTTCACTCACTGTAAGTTAGCCTCTAACATACTTTCAGGATGTCTATGTGTGTATGGTGGTAAGAAATCACATTCATGTTAGTAATGTTATACCATGTTTTATTTTCAAGTGCAAAATTATTGTCACATGTTATATTTCGTCATGCCATGTCTTCTGCTCAAGTACAAAAATTATTTGTTACATGTCAAATTACAACATGCCATGTTTAACTATTGCAAGAAATGTTATGTCATCTACCATTTCATTTCACGCCACATCATGTCACAAGTATGGAGTTCATCATGAGAAGCAGCTTTTTTCAGTTTATTGAGTTTTTTATATTTATCACGATCCTAAGTACTAGTAGGATAGGAAAATATCTTGGTGGAACTCTATTGTTCACACTGGAGTGTTTAAATTGGTGTTAAATTTTATGGGTTGATAAAGTACCGTCAACAGGCATTGAATGAGGCATAAGTAACTAATCATTGGAGCAAAGTCAGGCATCAACGCCGATGATGTCAAATCACAGTTGAATTTCATGTTATACGCACTCATGCAGGTGCAGATACTTGTCACGTGATGCATACATTATGTACTTGCAGCGGGTGCGGATACTTGGGGTGTGATGTGTATGTTAACGTACTCACAGCTCATGCAGATACCTATGATTTGATGTGTTATAGGCAGGGACACATAGCTCAAGAAGAGCTGTGTAGCATCCATAATTCTTGTTTAATTAAGCAGTTATTATGGGAACAAGATTCCAAGTTCATGTTCAGTTTCAAGTTTAGTTTAGTTTCAATTCAGTTCACGTCAGTTTTAGGTCATGTCCAGTTGCAATCCTTGTTAGTTGAGCTCATGTCATGTGAATTACCAAGTCACGTCAGGCTCATGCATGTTCACATTATCATTCATGTTTTTACTATCTTGCATGCATTTGTACACTGCTAACTAAAGTTATTTATTAACTTATTGAGATTTGCAATCTAATCTCATCCGGTAGTCCTAACTACCATTCCCTCCAGAATGGTAGATCATGTGTTAGGATTATGAGACACAACATAGAATTGACTGGAGGAGGTCGATTAGGCAGCATTGAAACAACGCAGAACTCATCGCTTGATCATTCAATTTTTTTTTTGTTTTTTTTTTTATAATATTTTGACTTCCTTGGCCGAGTTGTGCGAGCTGCTTGAAGGACTAGCCTAGTATATTACATTAGTCTTTGCATGTATTTAAGGAGTCTGTAGTACTTATAATGTTACAAATTTCTTGGACATAAATTGTAACTTTTGAACGTCTGTTATGTGAATTTTAAGAAGTATGTTTATGTTTTTGGGATATATTACTTCTGGAACATAGTATTACTCAAAGAAAAAATTATCCGCTATAAGTATTGCATATTGTTAGATGTATGCTAGGTGCATTACATCTTTATCTGTCATAAATGGGGATAGGTAACCTTGTGTTGCATGTCCTTTACACTTCAGAGATCGCCAAATCCCAAACGAAATTTGGGGGGCATCACATTAATAGACTTGAATAATAATATTAGAATTTCATGTAATATTAATTAGTAATTTAACAAATAATATAAAAAATTATAAATATATAAACTGATTTTCAAAATATGAAAATTGACACTGTATCAGACTGCTTACAGACCGGATTGAACTCACCATCCAGTCTGGTCCAGTTCAACTAGTGTTTCAGTTTTTTTACACCTATAAAAAGGTTGTGTTTGACGTGTATCGATATACTTTATGGTCATCTTAATATGATACACCAAATTACCAATAAGACTTCAGGTGGAACTTATGCACAATGTATTTATCGTAACAATTATGGTTTTTCTATGCATGATGAATGGATTATTTATGCATGAGTTATGAGTTTTTAAGACCTATTTATAAATATTTTTCAAAAATTAATTAGATGTGGTATTTTAACTTATATAATGAGAGATGATTACTAATTTTTTTATGAAATTTTAAGTCTCACAAGCAATTTCATGGTCTAATTAGATTTTAGAATAAAATTAAATATGTGCTAATGGTAATCTCTCACAATGAATATAGTAATAATTGCAAGGGGAAGGTGGAGGGGCCTCGTCGCTGGTCTGTCTACCCCCTATCTTGTCCCCACCTAGTTTGGGCAAGGGCACCCGGACATCCTACCTGAATGTATATATATATGATACATTTATAATGAAGAAATATGTCATTTTGGGTATCTTCAAAACAATGTTGTTTCATTAAAGGGTATGCCCCCTTCCCTCCTCCCATGCTCGAATCACTCTCATAAATCTTTCAACCCTCTCTCTCTCTCTCCCTCTCTCTTGCCATTCCTGACTCTACTCTTAGCCTCTTTCTTTGTTGCCATCGTAGACACTACAAGTGCCTTCTCCTTCTTTCTCCATCCCTATAAGTATGAATTTGAAACCCCAGTCTCATATGTTCTTTTTTTTTTTTTTTTCAATGGAGTCATGGACTATAGAGGATGGGATGATTTATTGGATTTGGAGGATGGGATTGTGTTTTGTGTGTTGTGGAGGATTGGATTGTGTGTATGTTGATTGTGATTGATTGGAGTTTCAATTTGAAATCTTAATTTATGTTATAGGGTTAGGATTGAAACACCTAACCTAATTTTACTTGGGACTTCAAAATTAAAATCCCATATTGTGTTGAGGTTTCAAAATTGAAGCTCTAAGTAATTTTGGGTTTTCAAAATTGAAACCCTAATATTTTTTAAGGTTCCAAATTTAGATTTTGAAACCCTAACCTGTTTTGGGGTTTCGATTTTGAAATCCCATCTTGTTAGTTTCAGAATCAAAACCCCAACCTGTTATGTGGTTTTAATTTTGAAAACCCATGTTGTTTTGGGATTTCAAAATTAAAACCTCGATCTATTTTGAGGTTTTAAAATTGAAACCCCAATTAATGTTGGTTTATATAATTTGAATTTTTATGTGATTTTTGTATCCTGTCAGGTATTTGTGAGTTTGTGACTCCATGGATAGTGGGTCAAGTCCAAATACTAGCACTAGTGCTAGTTCCCCTACCCCTACCACTATCCCTACCACAACTCCTACACCAACCCCTACTCATACACCCATGGCCCAACAAAGAAGAAACCCGTTTCCATTGTGTGGGAACGTTTCACCAAGTTATAGCGTAGTGACCCTAATGACGCATGAGCCAAGTGAAACCATTGTGGTAAGATTTATGGATGTCACTACAAATGTCATGATACATCCCAATTGAATGTCTATTTAGTAAAACAATGCAAGAAAAGTCCAGTAAGATGGGCTTTAGTTGAAAGGAGTCAATATAGATTGGAGACTGGACTTAAAAATATGGCGAATGAGAGCAATGAGGGAATGCTAAGTTTACCAAATATGATTTGGATGTGTGTATGAGTCATTTAGCTCGTATGGTTATAATAGACTAGGTGTATCCTTTTGGTTTGTGGAGGGTCAAGGGCTCCAAGCATATTCAAATTTCTTGAAATCTAGGTTTAACATTCATTCTCATCACACGGTGGTGAGGGTATTATTAAAATATATGGTGTATAGAAAGATTTATTGAGAAACCATTTGAAGCGACAAAGAGTTTTCCTCACCACTAATTCATGGACATCAGTCCAGAACTTAAACTGCATGTCTTTGAAAGCCCATTTTGTAGATTATGATTGGCAATTAAATAAAAATATTATCATTTTTTGTTTAATCGCCAATCACAAAGAGGAGACCATTGGAAAGCCGTTGGAGGCCGTAATAAAGAAGTGAGATTTGGAGCAGGTAGTGATAGTGATGGTTGACAATGTTATGTCTAACGATACCACATTTGAGTACCTTAAGAATAAGATTAGAGAGTACAATAAGTCGGTATTGGGTGGTGAGCTTTTGCATGTACGATGCGCTTCACATATCCTTAATCATATTATGACCAATAGCTTAAAAGATGTTCATGAGTCGATTGCAAGAGTTAGAAGTGCAGTGAAGTTTATGAGATTTTCATTGGCTAGGTGGCCAATCGGACTTGGATAGATACTTGTCAGTGAAAATACATCCATATATAGTGCAGTTTGATATCTTAGCTTAGAGAAAGGTCGATGCTGTCAAGTATCCCATCCTTGGAGAGATAGACTACGGTATTTTGGCCATCTTTATTTCTACTATAGCCTTAGAGTCCGCCTTTAGGGTTGTAGGACTTATATTGGATCCATTTCAGAATTCATTGTCTCCTAGCATTGTGGAGGTTTTGATTTGCACTTAGAATTGGATCAAAAGGAAGTCATTTCATATTTCGAATGTGGTAGACTTCATGGAGGCCTACGAGGAAGAGGGTGGTGATCAGCTTAGAAGTTATGATCTCTCTTAATTCATTATTTTTCTTTTACTTATAATAGTTTGTGTTATATTTATTTGACAAACTTAGCTTCCAACTTAATTTTCGTAGGGACAACGTCGGCAAAGGAGGCTACATCTCAATCAACATCATTCGCAAGTTGACTTTGATCCACCATTGCAATTGGTTTGTTACCTTTGTCTCTTGATTATTTGTAATATTTTACATATTTATATAATGTTATTAATTCATAATTTCATATTCTCATATTTCTTTTCAGATTTTATGTCATGTCACTTGGAATATTTCACTTCTTGAATCCTATGTTCATGTAACATTTTGTTTACTTTTTTTTAAAGATGTGTCTCAATTTCTGAATCATTGTTATTGTGATTCTCATTTTTTTTTTCCTATTTTTTCTTTTTTAGGTTTTATAATCTCACTTGCTAATCAATCTCAATGATCTCATCTTGCTAGAAGCCTACAACTACAAACTTATGATCTCATTTTGTTACCTTTTTTTGAAGATGTGTTTCAATTCTAGAAACATTGAACTATTTCTGAAACATTGTTATTCATTCAATTTATTTGAAAATTTAGAATATTTTTAGATTAATTTGTAATATTTTTAGATTAATGTGTAATAGTCTATAGTACTTGTAATAACTTAAGATTATTAGTTAAAACTTAGAAGTTAGAGCTTGGTAACTTTATTTGATATCATTGAATTTTATATTTTATGCATTTAAGTTTCATTTTTGTATTATGTATTTTTATTGTTTCTCCATTATTTTTTATGGAATTAGGGGAAGAAACGTGTTCTAAGCCTAATGGACCGGAAGGAACTGAGTCCCGGGGGCCCAAAATGCCCATGGCCATACGGCCAGGGGGGGGCATCCCCCGTCTGGGATGTGCAGGTAGCAAACCTACTAATGACCACTAAGAATGTACTTGTTGACCTTATTAAAGAAGAAAAAATGGATGACTAATTATGACATGTGGTATAGGAAAATCAAAATATATCTAATTAATGAATAAATGGTCCTAGGAAATCTGTTCCACCTTATGATACAACTTGAGGAAGGGAATACTTTCCAACATTGTCATGATATGAAAACCTATGAAGACTTGGAGAAATAAAAGTTGGTGTGTGCACTTTTCCATGCTTAATATCATGCACAATAATCTTATTAGGAAGCTTGAGATTTGTCCATGATATGTGGAACCAATTGAAAATTGCCTATGGGGACATTAGCTAATAGCTCCCTGCTCTTGTTTTGAGGTTTGAGTAGTATGTTAGAACATAGTTTTAATTCTTACTTTGATGGCCGCAACTGAACTTTTATTTGGATAAAGCTTTGCATGGACATGGTTCTCTTTCAAATGATTTGTTTTTGTTTTTGTTTTTTTATTATTGGATTGATAATTCCTCATTTTCTTTTTTGGCTTCAAATGATGATGTTCTTAATTCATTGAAATGACATGTTATACTAGGTCATATAGAAAAAGTTAGAATGACTAGACTAACTAGAGAATGCTATTAGGATCTCTCGCTAATGTAAGCTTACCAGTACATGAGCATTGTTTAACTAGAAAAACTTGTAAGAAGCCTTTTAAAAAGGCTTGTAGGACATCTTCTCCTCTAGAACTAAATCACTTTGACATTTGCGGACTTATAAATATGAAGACATGCTATAATGCATCCTATAAACGACTATTCATATCTCAGTTATATCTTTATGATCTCCCATTGCTTTGAAGCAATGAATTGCTTCAAGCGTTTTTGTGGTTGAGGTTGAGAATCAGAAAGAAAAAAAGTTACAAATTAATTGGGATAGTGTGTACTTGTTTAAAGAGTTTTAGGAACTGTGTGAGGAAAATGAGATATGCATATAAATAATGAAATAATTATACCTAGCAGACCACAATTTCTATATGGTATTGTAGAAATGAGTAATCGTACCCTGTTAGAAATGGTTCAATCAATGATGACACAAGCTAACCTGCCAATATCATTTTGGGGGTGCATTTTGTGACGCCCCGACTCCCACGTGTAAAACAACGCAGGAATCGTGACGTCGGGATGATGACAATACGGGTCACACATCCCAACGACAAGTGATAAAATGTGTGCAACAAATAAACAGTGCACAACAAATCGCAGCGGATTAATAATAATATCAGTCTACTAAGTACCAGAATTTTAATTTAATACAAATATTAGGAAATACAGTAAAAAATTCAAATACATACACGAGAGATAAATAATTTCCATAATCTTAAACCGCAGCAACCACATGCCACTTATCCACGGAGCCGAACCCGAGGCTCAACGTCCTCATCCACATCTGCACCAAAAATCTACGGTACCAAAAAGGGTACCGCAGGTAAGTAATAATCCAAACGATCCCAAAGATAAAAATACATTTAAGCAACCAACATGCATGCATATGAGAAAATATGCACCAAACCCAAAAATATTTATTGGACACTGTAGGCGGGAATCACAGGCGGGACTCTACCACCATCCCTGCTTACCACCATCCCTACCGCGTGTACCGTAAGCGGGAATCGCAGGCGGGACAACACCACCATCCCTGCTTACCACCATCCCTACGCGTACACCGTAGGTGGGAATCGCAGGCGGGACTCTACCACCATCCCTGCTTACCACCATCCCTACAGTTCCTTTCCACACAACACCAAAAACCCAATGGAGCACTGTAGGCGGGACAACACCACCATCCCTACAGTCTCCTTTCCTTTTTCCCACATATGAAAACCCAGTTTTCATTAACACAAAATATGCGTGCACATGCAATGTACAAATCCAACAATAAATTCCAATAACCAACACGACAGTAAATTCCACAATCCAACCAGATCACAACACAACCAATCACAGACATCATAAACCAGTCAGTGTAAAAATATATTAAAACCTTAAAAGATGTTCGGGAAAATACTTACAGCGCTTTAATATATTTTTCGGAGGATCACGAGAGAGCTGGAAGCGCCAAAACAGCAACACCACAGTGTAAAAATACACTGTGGCCGAAATACACAGTGAAACCAAAAATCACCCGGGACCAAATGAAGACTTGGGAACGATAGGGTAGGGCCTATGGGAGGTGGGGAATCTAATGGTGGTGATGGTTGGCCGTGGGTGGCGGCCGAAACGGCGGTGGAAGGCCAAGAAGGTCGAATCGGATAGAGTGCTCGATGGGACGGCTCTGGCGACGGATCGGAGCCGAGGTTGGGTCCAAATGATTGCTTGAGGGCCGGTGGTGGTGTGGTAGAGAGGTGGTGGCCGGAGGTGGCCGGACGGCGGCGGAATGGGTGAAGGAACGCCGCGGCTTCGCACGGCTTCTGGAGGCTAACGGCGGCGTGGCATCGGCTGGAATTTGGAGGGGAGGCTCGCCGGCGCATGGGGAAGCCGGTGGTACCGGCGGTGTCGACCACCGCCGGCCGGCGGCGGTGCAAGGGCGAAGAAACCGAAACACGGGGGAGGGGGGAGAGGAGAGAGAGGGAGGTCGGGCTGGGCTGGGGCGATCCGGGGAGAAGAAGAAGAAAAAAAAAGAAGAAAAAGAAAAAGAGAAAAAAGAAAAAGAGAAGGAAAAAAAAAAGATCCAACCTTTTTCAACTTGGGTTTCGAAAGTGATCCAACGAAAAAGATTTTAAAACTACTAAATAAATAAAATAAATCAAACTCAATGAAAACTCAATTAAAGCAGTAAAAATATTAAAATCCAAAAATAAGCCAATTTAAATTAAAGATAAATTTCAAATCCAAAACATTAAATAATATTAAGAAAATCTATTAAAATGATTTTCACAACTTAAAAAATATAATAAAAATAATATTTAAAACCCCCATAAATTCTAAACAAGAGAATAAATTTTTAAACAAATTAAAATAATCCTTCTTTAAAAACACACTAAAATCGGGGATGTTACACATTTTTAGTTGCTGCCTATATGTTGAATCGTGTGTCTTCTAAGTCTGTTTCCTTAACTCCATATGAATGATCAAATAGCTTAAAACCAAATTGAGAACATTTGCAACCTTGAGTTTTTGTGGGTTGTGTTGACATCAATTCTCATAAATATGGAAAACTTGGTCTTAGAGTAGATAAACAAATCTTCATAAGATATTTAGACAGCTTAAAAGATTATGTAATGTATGGTGAACAATCTAATGGAGGAATGATGAAAATAAAATCGTGTGATATTGGCAATGACTTAGTAATACTCCATCACCCTAGGATTAAGAACAACATCACTTTTAGAAATCAAGGGGACCCGAAATGCTGCTAACCTTAAAATTATTTATGTAGAAGTTCGTATAAAAGATTCAATAAAATAAACAAAATCATTTTTTTTGTGAAAATATTGAAAATATAAAAGAGAGTTTATGGAAGAACTTATTAAAATCAAGTCTAATGTGGTTAACAAAAGTAGCTTATTAAAAATGAAAACCATAAACCTCCTTATGTCAAGTCTCAACCTATAACTCCATGCTCATAAAGATCCTCACATAAGGGTTGTTGAAACAGAAAAATCATATAAAAATTAGTTGGATACTCAATAAAGAACACATTATATAATAAATATAACATAAATATAGGATTTGTTTTTGGAAAACATACATATGCATAATTACATATACAAAAAAACATAAGCATGGTCTTAAAAAGTGTATGAAATGTCTTAACTTGTCTTTCACTTTCCTCATTAGCAAATACCCACTATTGACCACATTGGGTGTACTACCAGTGTGTCCATCCTGGCAATGCAATATGCCCATTAATCTTATGGTATCGTCTTTAGTATAATAACATAGGCCATTTTGTATCTTGATAGTTATACATCATTATAAATATCAAGATATTGCGGTAAGAGCCAAACAAACTTTGGAATGGATCCAATATGCGCCCTAGGTGCTAAATGCTGACTTTGAGGATATGGTGGTAATAGGGATGGTCAAAATATTGTGGGGGTGTGTCTTCAAGGATGAGATACTTGATGACATTGATCTTCCACAAGGATAAGATATCAAACCCCTAAGTAAATGGGTGCCTCTCTCCTACCTCCAACTTCGACTATGTGTCTAAAGGTTAACGAAACTCGATAACCTGCCCAACCTCTCACCCCACCCTAACCTACACTTTTTCCCCATCTCGACTTTGGGAGGATGTGTTGCAATAAGTGTAGGTGCCAGAATATTACCACCCTTGAATGTGGCAAGCTAATCAAACAATCTTTTAAGGATTCCCCTAATCCTTACCACAATATGATATGCCCATGCCTTTCTATTCACCAATGCCAATTAATACACCTTGCCATCAAATTTGTATTAGGGTTCAAGAACAATAGCCACATATAGAAAAATGTTTATCCTACTCAAATCTTTGCAATACTTGTCATACTTAGTCCGCATGCACATTGTCATTTCCCGTAGCCTAGTTTGGTCACTCCTGAATATTCCATCCAATTGTTCTTTTACCTGACATACTTGCTGATAAAATTCATTAGATGTAACGTACAAAGAGCCAAAAATGGTGGTTGTGATCATGTAGAAAAACCTAAAAAATTCTACAAAAATCTCAATAACAACCCAATCATCATCATTAGGCTTGCCCAATTCTCTCTCATCATTAAAATGGTTGACATATTGTATATTCTCCTCACCCAATAAGTGAAAGGTCTTTCTATACTACTGGATTGTCTCCAATATCAAAAATGTTGATTTCCATCTTGTGGGAATATCAAGACAAAACCCCTTCTTGTATTCAATACCTGCAACCCTTACAGTAACCTTGAATTTATCAAGCCTAACCGGTGAAAGTATCACAAACCTTACCGCAATTCTAAACCTTGTCAATCACTATCTACAAAATGTGCCTTCAAAGACATACAATTAAAATCATGGACCAATGTCCACGTTTCGGTTGTGAGGCAAAGTCTTTGACCTCTCAATTGGTTTCTCAACAATTCTCAATGTACATCTTATAGTTTAATAATATCCTTTGCCATTGTGTGGCAAAAAGGAGTGTCAAATCTAGGTTCCAAGTACTTAGAGTATGCTTTAAACCCTTCACCCTTGACAAATCAAAAGTGTGGTTCGTCTACTATGACCATATGAGTTAGGTACCTCCTACACTCATCTAGATCATACTTTGTATACCCCTTCAACGTTATTTTCTAATACTCCCATCTGCTATTTTTTTAAGTCTAATATCTAGTCTAAATTGACTATTTTCTTGTAAAGAACATCTAATTAGAGTCTTTTTGCATTGTTCTTCTAATTGGACATTCAATTGGGATGTACCATGTCTCCTGTAGTGACGTCCATACACTTTACTACAATGGTTACACTTAGCTTGGGGTTATTATGGTCACCACCTTCTATTTTGGTGAAGTGAGAACACATAATTGAAGTTGGTTTCTTACTTGGTGGGCCAATGGGTGTAGGGGTAGTGGTAGTGATAGGAGGTCGGTATGGGCAGGAGAACTAGCACTAATGCTAGTGGTTGCATGTCTCAGTATCAATTCTTGTTGATGCAAAAAAACCTAATATGATAACATCATGCAAAATTCAAACAACAATTAAAACTATACAACCATGAATATCAAAACATTTTTGGGGTTTTAGTTTTAAACTGAAATACGCAAATCACATCTAATCTCCACAATATGCAAACCACAGTCCCATCTTTCAAATCCATTCATTAATCCAATCCTCCAAAAAGTGGAGCAAGATACTTATAGAACGTAGGAAAGAGATGCTCAGTAGTGGTGAGGGTATGAGAGTGAGAGGGAGAGTGCGAGATTCAGAGAGAGAGAGGTCTAAGAGAGTGGGAGTCGGGGCGGGGGGAGTTTTAGGCTTTTTCCAAAACAACATTATTTTACTACAAGTATAATTTTTTTAAATACAAAAAAACATACACACACACACAGAGCGAGGTGGGGGAAAAGTAGATGGAGACCTTGCTTGTACCGCCCTCTACATCCTTTGGGGTGCCCAAATGAGGGTGGATTACCCCATTGGCATTTGGTAGACCAGGTGGGGTAGGGTGGCAAGGCCCCACCGCCGAGCTTTAGTGTTGGTGGTTTGGTGCAACAACCCTAGGGAAAGATAAGGAGATTAACATGCATGGGCTTATGGGTTATATATACACATGGGCTGGGTTATGAGTCTCATGAGTTGGGCCCATTTTATGAGCTTAACCCCTGATATTGTTTAGGGCTCCTCTGAGGATCATATTGGGCTCTAACAACCTATAAGCTCATTTAATGGGTCTAATGATATTACAGGTTTGTCTATAATTTCATGGCCAAGTCACTTAACAATTGTAACAGGTCAACTTCTAAATTTCAAAATGAGCCCAATTTGTCTAATAAATACTTTTGGCCTTTAAATAAATTCTTGGGTGTAATTCCAATTAAAAGAGGGTCCACTTAGTCCATAAATATTAGATGGACTTTAATCTAATTATTGAATCCAATTAAATTTTGTAATCCACCATAATAAGTTTGAAACTCGTGGCCTATTCAAATTTATTCAATAATCCTCAATTGGGTTTCCCAAAATTATTGGCTCATTAATACCATCCAAAATTATCCACTAAACTTTAACATGCCTTAAAAAATAAAATTTTGAGCCTATGGATCTAACTAAAACTCGTACCCAATTTCAATAAATAATAGTTACTAAACTTATCCAATATAACTCATTAAACCTAATTTAGGCACAATAAAATTATCTTTATTTTTGACCTTAGAAATAGGACTAAGCAAAAATTCAAAAATTCGACTCCGCTCTGGCTCTGCTCTGACTCCGATAAGTTGGAGTTTTTTTAACCAGACAAGTCAAAGTTGGAGTAGGAGTTGGAAGTAGCGATGTACCGATTCCGATTCCGACTCCGACTCTGATATTGTACATATTTTATAAAAATATATGCATTTTTTATATATTAGTCATATATATATATATATTATATAACTATAACTTATATAGTTACTTAAATTCAATTCAATAATATACTATTATGAGCAAATTATTATAAAATAATATACTTATACAATAATATAAATTGACTAAATGGACTAATAACAGTTTAGTATATGTAAACACCATGCTATTAACTATTACGACCATGTAACACTAATGTATAATAACATTTAATACTAATGTATTATGTATAAACATAAATATATAAATTTATAATAACATGTAATACTAATATATAATAACTAAAGTATAATAACATGTGCTAGTAATGTATAATAATCAATGTATAATAACATGCAATAATAATGTATATTAGCATATAATGCTAATGTATAATAATGTTAATTTTTAAAATGATTTTTTTTTAAATTTGGTTATTTTTTAATAAAATTGAAATTGAAAAAATATGTGTTTTTTAAAATGAAATCTAGAAGCCCAAATCCGATTAGTGAGATGTCAAAATTGTTAAATTGAAATTTTAAATGTCTAAGAAAAAAAGCCTAATATAAAAATCTAAATTTGACTCCACTCCGACAAGTCGGAATTAGGGTCAAATTGGAAACTATGCAAATCGGAATCGGAGTTGGAATTAGGACACTCCAAATCAAACATTGTCGGTGCTCGGCCCTACTTAGAAATATTGGACTAGTTCATCACAATCTCTCCTCAAAAGTCTCATACTTGAATTTGCTAATTGGTCAAACATTTTGCTATAAGACATGCATCCACAATAATTTTTCGTACGTCAGCACAAGCAAAAATTCAGGTTGTGGGATTTCAATACAAAAATGATCTAGCGTTTGACTGCTCGTGCTTTTATGAATAGAAACCTCTTTATTTCATTTTACCGTTTCTTTTCCTCTCATTAGTTTCCCGTACAAACAAAAGTTAGCGTTTCTTAAATTTATGATAATAACATTTAAGATAAAAAAAATAATACTTCTATAAAATCTATAAATTTCTGTTCCAAATTTGATCCAACATATTCACTCTCTTCTTCTTAACTTTTGAACTCTGTCAAGGTTCGTTGCGTGTTCCAGTAGTCCGCACAGCAAGGCTAGTCATTTTCTCATTTACAAAGGTAGAATAAAAAATAAATAAATAAACTAACAAAAGCCTTCCAAGTTCCAAAGAAGGAATGGGTGTCTGTTTCTGATGCTGGTACTATTCAGGACCAGAGAGTCGTTAAAGCTCCAAATTCCAAAGAGAAACTTTGTGCGTGTGTCTCTCAACAATTTGACTCCCCGTCCCTGTCCAAGTTTCCAATGCCAGAGTATTAGAAAACGTGTGTGGCCCTAAATCCCAAACCAAAACAAACGACCCTCTTTTCACCATGTTTGTTTTATGTTGAGGTGAGCAGGGAACTGGGTGATGGGATTTTGGTTTTAAAAAAAGCTGACACAGTGGGATTCCGATGGTAGGGTATATCAACACCTTTTTTTCTTCTTCTTCTTCTTTCTTTCTCTTTTTTTATTTTTTTTATTTATTTTTATTTTTATTTTTAACAAGAATGAAAACCTAGAAGGCTATCGAATTCGAGAAGCAATCCGAAAGACCAAAAAATTAATCTGAATGTAAAGAGTACACGTATTTATACAAAGAGGAAATGGACTAGTTTGCCCTTGCTAAGAGCTAAAGACTAAAATGCCCTAAAGAAAACTATACAACACAAAATACCAAATAACATCACTGTACACGTGTAAAAGAATAATTTTACAACTAATTTAATAACTTTACAACTTAATACTCCCTTCAAGATGGAGAGTAAATAGAATGAGCTTCCATCTTGAAAATTAGAAACTTAAATTGTTGAGAGCCTAACAACTTGGTTAATACATCGGCAAGCTGATGTTGAGATGCATGATGGAATGTTTTGATGATTCTAGCTTGGAGTTTGTCTCAAATGAAGTGGCAGTCGAGCTCAATGTGCTTTGTCCTTTCGTGAAAGACTGGATTGGTAGCAATGTGAAGTGCAGCCTAACTATTACAAAAAAGATGAGCACTATGAGTATGAGAAATATGAAAATTAGATAGAAGGGATAAAAGCCAAATTATTTCACAAGTAGTGGATGTCATGACCCTATATTCAGTTCCAGCAGAAGAACGAGAAACAGTATGTTATTTCTTAGTCTTCCAAGAAACCAAAGAGTCCCCAAGAAAAACATAGAAACCAGTGGTTGATCTTCTGTTATAGGGACAAAAGGCCCAGTTTGAATCTGCAAAAGCCTTGAGAGTTAGAGAATTATGAGTTGGAAAAAAAAAGACCAAGACTAGGATCATTTTTTACATATTGTAAAATTCTGTGAACTGCAGTCAAATGAGGTAGTCTAGGACGATCTATAAACTGACTAAACCTCTGAACAGAATAAGATACATCTGGGCTTGTAAGAGTAAGGTAGAGAAGTCTACCAATCAATCTTTGAAAGACTGTAGAGTCAGTCAACAAAGCACCATCATCATTACTAAGTTTCAAATTTTCCTCCATAGAGAAAGAAACTAGTTTACAAGCTAAAAAAACCAGCATATTGTAATATTTCAAGAGTATACTTTCGCTGACATAGTGAAATACCACTAGGTGATCTGGCCACCTCTAAGCCCAAAAAATACTTGAGGGGCCCAAGATCCTTCAATTTGAATTTTTCATGAAGTAAATACTTTAAGGAATTCACAGATTCCATATCATTACTGGCTATCAAAATGTCATCAACATAAACCAATAGGGCAATAAAAGAGAGACCAGCAGACTTAGTAAACAGTGAATAATTAGATCTAGATTGCATAAATCCCAACTCAAGAGGAGTGGTAGAGAACTTAGAAAACTATTACCGAGAGGCCTGTTTGAGGCCATAAAGGGACTTATTCAGTTTGCACACTCGGACCCCCATTTAATATGAAACCCAAAGGGTAATTTCATGTATACCTCTTCTGAAAGATCACCATTTAAAAAAGGATTATTGACATCAAGTTGAATAAGATGCCAATTTTTTACAACAACAACAGCTAACAAAGTTCTAACAGTGGTCATTTTAGCAACGTGAGAGAGGGTTTCAGAATAATCTAAACCTTCTTTTTGTGTATAACCTTTTGCAACTAGCCTTATTTTATACCATTACACAAAACCATCAGCCCGATACTTGATTTTATAAACCCATTTACAACCAATGGGTTGATTACCAATAGGTAAAGGGACAACTGTCCAGGTATTATTTAGTTCTAAAGCAGCAATCTCAGCAGTCATAGCATCTCTCCAATGAGAGTGCCTGACTGCCAGATGGTAGAACTCATGTTCGATGTCAGTAAAGATAGCAAAAGTAAAGGATTTATGACCAGGGGACAGGTGATCATAAGAATCAAAATTAGAAATGTCATATTTGATGGGGGAGGAGATGTGACCTGTTGGAGGAACTGATTGAAAGTGTACAGTGGAGGAATTACAATAATAATGCTACAAGAAACCAGGAGCTCCTCGGACTCTAGTGGATCTTCTTGGTGTTGAAGGTAAAATATGGTTGGGAGGTTGGGATGGTGTAGTTAAAACTTCATTAAAGGGAGAAGCTTGATTAGATGAGGCAGTAACATTAGGTGTAGTTGAAGTTACATTAAACATATCAAAGGTGGAGGATTGAGAGGGAATAGTAAGAGGAAGAGAGAAAGAAGGGGAAGACAAGTCAGAATGAGAAGATTGAAAAGGAAAAATATGTTCATGGAAAATGACATGTCGTGAAAGAAAAGATTGATTTGTTTTAAGATCATACAATTTGCAATCCTTGATACCAAAGGGGTAACCAAGGAAAACATAGAGCCTAGCTCTCGGATCAAATTTTGTTCATGCCCTTTGTAATGTAGATGCAAAACACAAGCAACCAAAAACCCTCAAATGGTCATAGGAGGGAGAGGAGTGACACAAAATTTCAACAGGGGATTTATTCTGAGTAATAGGAGAAGGCAATCTATTAATTAAGTATGTAGCTATTAAAACAACATCACCCTAAAATTTGAGAGGCAAATGAGATTGGAACAATAAAGCCCTAGCAACATTAATGATATATTGGTGTTTCCTTTCAATAATAAAATTTTGTTGTGGAGTTTCAACACAACTATGTTGGTGGAGGACTCCCTTAGAAACAAGATATGAGTATAAAAGAAATTCAGTGCCATGATTAGTAAGATTTTTTTTTTTTTAATCTTAGCACCATACTGAGTTTTAATCATTTTGAAAAAACTTTGAATGAGAAAAGGAACTTTAGATTTATGTTTGAAAAGATAAACCCAAGTAGCCTTAGTGCAATCATCAACAATGGTTAATAAAAATTTATAACCTTCAATAGTGGGACTGAAAAAGGGCCACAAACATCACAATGTATAAGATCAAAAGATAGATGAGAAAGGTTATTATGATTCAAAAAAATGTAACTTTCTTTGTTTAGCTAGTGGGTAAACAATACATGGGTCATTAGACATAATCAAATTAGGCACAATTTTATTCAAGAAAGACATTCTTGAGGTAGATGGATGTCCTAATCGACTATCCCAAATGTGAAACAATGAGCATTTAGATGAAATGAAACATATAGATGGTAGCAAAGTAGTAGTCTCAGTACATTGTTTATTGGGAAAAAAAAAAGGCAATTGAGGGGAAACGGGAGTCCCTGGTTGTTGCAAAACATAGAGTCATCTTTGTTATCTACCCACTCCAATCAGCCTCGAGGTGATCAGGTCCTGAAGGAGGCAAAAGTCAAAGGAACAAAAATAAGAAATGTGAGATTGTGTGAGTTTACTAGCTAAAATCAATTGAAAATGAAAGGTGGGTATACAAAGAACATCTGTAAGGATAAGATGTTTAGTAATAATAATTGTGCCAATATGTGTAACAATGACATCTTGACTATTAGGTAGTTTGACAGATGTATTTTGAACTGGAGTAAATGATGTTAAAAAACTAGTAGAGGGGACCATATGGTCAGTAGCCCCCGTATCAATTATCCAACTAGATTCTAGACGGGTGGTTTGGATTGAGAGATGAGTTGAGATAGTTTGTGAATAGTAGAATAAAATATTTTTAGAATATTATTTTTTAATATTATTATTATTTTAAGATTTAAAAATGTTGAATTGTTTATTATATTTTGGTGTGATAATTTAGGAAAGTTGTTTTGGGATTTGAAAAAATAAAGATTATTATATTTTGTGTGAAGATTTGAAAAAGTTGTAATGATGAAGATGAGATGAGTTGAGATGGGTTGAAGAGACTTATGAATCCAAACGGCACTTTTAATTAAAAGAAGCATTATTAGAAAATTGAAAAGCATAATGTGTAGAGGAAGCAATACCAGAGAAAGAGTGAGAAGAAGCTACAGTATTGACCACATGGCTGGAATCATCAGGCTTAGGCTAAGGATTAAAGCTGATCATAGATAGTAATTGCTTATATTGTGCCTCAGTCAAAGAGAATGGAGAAACTGCTGGAGAGTTGTCATTGAGAGCAACAATATTGGCCAGAGACTGTTGTCGTGGCTTTTGCTTGTACCCTGGAGGAAAGCCATGGAGTTTTTAGCATTTATCAATAACATGACCAGTTATGCCACAATACTTGCACACTGGCCTATCTTTTTTTGGAAAAGATTTTGCAGATCTCAATAAATCAAAGTTAGCAACAAAAGTATGAGCATCAGTAAGGAGAGGAGGAATAGAAATTTCTCTTTGTTGCTCTTCCTGAATTATAAGAGAAAAAACTTTGTTGAGAGGCGGTAAGGGCTCCATCAACAAGATCTGAGCCCTAGCCGAGGAAAAAGATTCATTAAGTCCCATAAGGAACTGTAAAATGCGTTCCTGTTGAACATAAGAATTCAACAGAGTGACAGCACCACAAGAACACAGAGGAACCGACTTATAATTAACGAATTCATCCCAAAGAGCCTTCAATCGAGTAAAATAAGCACTAACAGTAAGTTGTCCTTGAGAGAACGAGGAAATCGATTTCTGGATTTGAAAGATCCTAGGTCCATTTTTTTGAGAGAACCGTTCCTTTAGATCGGTCCAAATCTCAAAAGCAGTGGTAACATATAACACACTAGTAGCGATTTCAGGAAAAACAGAGTTAAGCAACCACGAAATCACTATATTATTACATCTTAACCATGAAGAGAAAAGAGAAGCAGTACGTGCTGGTTTAGTAATCGTACTGTCCATGAACCCTAACTTGTTTTTGGCAAAGAGAGCCATGGTCATCGAGTGAGACCAAGTGTGATAGTTGTCGCCAAGCAGGAGTTGCGTGACTAGAACAACCCCAGGGTTATCGCTGGGGTGAAGGAACAAGGGACTCGCAGCATTAGGGGAGGAAGAAGGAGGGGGGTGGATCAGGCGGCACCATGAGAAGAGAAGAAGAAGTTCAAGAAACGTCTGATACCATAACAAGAAGCAATCCGAAAGTCCCAAAAAATTAGTCAGAATGTAAAGAGTACAAGTATTTTTACAAAGAGGAAATAGACTAGTTTGCCCTTGCTAAGAGCTAAAGACTAAAATGCCCTAAAGAAAACTATACAATACAAAATACCAAATAACATAACTGTACACGTGTAAAAGAATAATTTTACAACTAATTTAATAACTTTACAACTTAATAATTTCTTTAAAATTATCTTGACGATTACTCTTTCAAGCTTTAGAAACTTATAATATGTCTACTCTTATGAAACTTTAAAAAATATTTGTAACACAAAATATTCAATATAATTAAAAAAAAATCAAAATGACTAAAATAAGTAGGGAAAAAAATCTACAATATATAATGAGTATATAACATGTCAAAGGACTCTCATTGAACCTTAATTTTGAGTGACATCTTATTATATAAATCATTGACTTAAGCGTTAGAGGTGTATCAGACATATCAGGGCACCACCTTTGTTTGCTGCAGGTAGAGCGATCTAATCAGTAGTCGGACAAGTATGGGTGTAAATTTAAACCGAAAAACTGGCTTAGACCAGTTGGAATGGTTTTGAACCGGTCCGGTCTGGGACTGATTTTGATATTATGAAAACCGGCCATACTCGGTTCGGTTTTGGTTCCGTAGTTTTTGGGATCGGACCGGACCGGTTGGGAAAAAAATTAATATATATATATATATAAATTAATTTTATATATTATACAAGATATTTTATAAAGTTTTATATATAATATATATAATTATATATATAATTTCATAATATAATTTATAACTTAAAATGTTAATCTTAAATATGAACATTTGTAATTTGTTTGATCATATGTTATTAATATAAAAAGTATATATTATAATATTATTTACATTTTAGGGCCTAATAAATTCTCAACATAATATAGTATATTAGTATATATTAATATATTATAAGAGTTATAGCACAATATAGTTAACTTAATATGTTAGTATTAATACTATGATATCAATATAGTATGATACTATGATATATCATAGCATTATACTATGATATTACTTATTAGTATAATATTATAATTTATAGTAGTAACACTATAAGACTATGATATAATAATATATAATATATATGATAAAAGTTATAGCATAATATATGTATAATAGTATAGTTAACTTAATACTTTAGTATTAATATCACTATTAGAATAGTATATAGTATTAGTTTTGGTATAGTCTATAGTTATTTAGTATTAGTATAGTATTACCAATACCAATAGTATTACTATATACTACTAGTTATAATAAATTAAATCACTATAACAAATACTAATATATAGTTATTCTAATCAATATAACTAATACTAATATATATACTAATACTCATAGTCTAATATAAACTATAGTTATACTAATATAGTTATATTAAATCACTATAACTAATAGTCTAATGCTAATATATAGTTAAACTAATAGTTTAATACTAATACTATTATATAATTATACTAATCACTATAACTAATACTAATATATAGCTATACTAGTAGTTTAATACTAATACTATTATATAGTTTGTACTAAAGTTATAACCAAATCACTATAACTATAACTATATATATCTAGTATCAATGTATTATTATATTCTTTAATGTATAACTATATGTAGTAGTAACACTATAATAGTATAATATATAGTACTAGTATATATTAGTAATAATAGTATTACTATTATTTAATATAGTATTATCACTTACATATTGATATAGTACTACAGGGTAGTCTATACCAATAGTATTACTACATACTATTGACTAATAGTATAATATATAGTACTAGTATAATATATCATATATTTATGATAGTATTATCACTTACATATTGATATAGTACTATACGGTAGTCTATACCAATAATATTAGAATATACTATTGACTAATAGTATAATATTATGATAATATAGTTACAATTATAATTTTGATAAATACATTAGTTTGTTAGACTTCATGTTATATTATACTATATAATACTTATACTTATATAATAATAGTATAACATATATTATACTATATAGCCTAATATATGTTATACTATATATTATTCTTATATTAGTATATAATATATTAGTACATAGTATATAGGATATCTTATAACATATTATACTATATAATATAATAATATATAGTTATATTAGTATATAGTTGCCAGCGGGCTTGAAACCCGAGTGGACTCACTAAAGCCCAGCAGCCCCAAGCCCCTAAACAATACATAGTTGCTGACCTTTTTTTTTTTTTTTTCAGTTTTTGTAGGCTTGTAGCAGATTTTTTTTATTTAGAATTATATTTATAGATTTGTAGTAGATTTTTTTTTAGTAAAACAGATTTTTATAATAGTAACAGATTTTGGAATAAAAGTATAAAATAGATTTTTTAAAGTATTTTTTTTATAAACAGATTTTTAATGACAAATTTACATTTTTAAAAAATAAAAAAATCGGACCAGACCGGATCAGAAACTAGTAAAATTGGAGGTACCGGTTTAGGAGGATAACTGGTGCGTAATCGGTTTTAGAAAATACAAAACCGATACATACAGGTTTGGTCTTAAATTTTATCTAAAATCAGACTGAACCGATTACACCCTTAGGGACAGGTCATCTACACGCGTCAGTCTCGAGTGGGCTGCTGCTTTTCTCCTAGTTTATTTGTCTTGCTTTCATTTTTTTTTTCTTAAGTTTATATTGTCTTTTCCAAAAGTTTTTGGGATAATCTTAGCTTTATAAATGCATTTTGTAACTTTTGATAATTTATTATGAGTAGTTGCCATAATTGATAGTTTGTGGAGTCATTTCAAACGAGAGAGGCTAGGGGCCGGATGAGTGTCAAAAGCAAATTTACATCCTCCAATAATCTCATGACACGTACGCATTCTAGTAAATGATAGAATAGAACTGGTTTAGGTAATCCAATTCCATACAGTCTCTCCTCTCACACACACTCTCTTGTGAAATGCGCAATTTATATATTTATTTGTAATATAATTTCTTTTCATTTTCTGACTTCCATTGAATATTTTTGTTTGTTTGTTTGTTTGTTAAATGAAGTAAGAACAAGTAGTGTTAGTGGACTTGCTTTTTATTTTAGGAAAATCTTATTGATAATGTATAGTCAATTCAAACTTTTAAAAAAATTTTGAGTCTGGAATTTTGATATAGCGTAAAAAGCCAATGGCCATGATAATTTGAGACGATGCAAAATAATAAGTGACTTTCGAAAATGATAAGGACCATTAAAAAAGAAAACAGAAAAAGAAAGAACCATTCAACCACGCTTTTGATGGTCGGCGCATCTGGAATGCCTCCGTCGCTGCACCGCCTGCACGGGTTGGGCAGGGCTGCGCCATATATTTTTGCATTCTCCCGAAGTGCCTATGCTAGCTTTCGGCGTATTAGCTCTCTACCTTACCGTAGCCATCTCTTTAGGAATGACCGAACTTTGACTGAAATTTCTTCGATTTTATTTTTTAATTTTTAAATTCTCAAATATTTTGGAAGACCTACCATACATAGAAATCATTTTTCGTTCAAAGAAAATTCTTAAATTGGAAAAAAAAAACAGAAAAAAAATTAAAAAATTAGGTCATTTGTCATGCGGACTATTATTTTCCATTTCTTTCTGTCATAATTATCAAATCCATTATAAATTTCAAATTTTTTGTGAGACAGCTATAGCCTATGGAAGATTTTCACGATGACCTTTTGTACAAGTTCTTCCACCACAAGCATTTGGGATCAGACTTAGTCAGAAAATATACATATAAAAGATATTTGCAACCTCTTTGTAAACAAGAGAATTAAAAAATGATAAGAACAATTTAGATATAGAGAAATCGGTATTGAGGCACATTGTGATAAACGTTTTTTTTTTTTTTTTGACAATTTACTTTCAAGATACAATGTTGGTTTCATTAATCTTTTTTTCAATGCACATAAATGAAGATCCTTGAATTTGATATAAAATAGTCAAATCCTAAAGAATGAAATATAGAAAATGAAGGAGGAAATGTTCCTCTAATTTCTAAAAAATTTGCAGTTTTTAAATTTGTGGGTGGTGTTCTTTATTTATACCAAAAAAAAAAAAAAAATGAATCTTGTGAAAAGTAATAACTTTACAATTAACAGAGAATATTTTTAAAATTGTGGCACTCTCGACCGCTGCTTGTGTTGTGGTAGAAGTCGTGATGTCAGGATGTTGGCCGCTCGAGTCATACACACCTAGCACATAGGTGTGACAGTACGTGTGTACATAGATGCAATACAATAGTGTACAATTAATTCGCAGTGGAAAAATAAAAAGTCATTCATTAATTCTAACAGTACTAGAAATTAAAGCTACACCACCTAGCAAATATCTATAAGCCACAAGTCTTCCAAACTCCGGCATAAAAATATTATAGTCACTCAAACAAAATTTAAGCCAAATAACCGCACTTAAACAAAAGGAGGAAAAGGCCCCAAATCTTCACACCTCGGGTGAAGCCATACCTTCATACTCATACCCATGATCTGCATCGAAGTCTACAGTTCCGTGGAGTAGAACTGCACGTGGGGACATTATAGTAATATTTTGTAAAATCTCAATAAGTCAAATCAAAACTAACACTCAACTTACAAGCAGATGAAAAAATATGAAATTATGTAAGAATGGGAAATTTCATAGAATTATAACATTCGCAATATTTCAAACACAAGATACCCAATTCTGACACAAGACATCACCCATTCGAAAATCACATTTTTATTTTGAAAGTATCCAATTGACAAAGGTATATAACCATGGTTTCCCCTAAGGATCATCTGCACACTCTAACTCCATTCGTTATATTATGAGTAACGACCGTACATGTGACCTTGTAATAAGTGATGCCTAGCTTTGTGCTCAGCGTATACGTTATCAGGCATCCTCTAACCTCTGCCAGCAAAAGAGGCAGCAGAGTCGATAAGAGAGTGTTAATGTCTCACTTAAGCCTATTGTCGCCCAGGGATTACCTAGGAGATGTCCTCTAATTTACACGCTCTTGAGTGACCAAAAATGCCCCATCCCGAATTGGGTCATGATCCACATAAAATACATATAATTATTTCATTAATGCATGCACCACAGTCTCCCATATGGACCAGCTACACACTTTAGCTCCCTTCTTCACACTATGGGTAACGCTCGACCCTTACGTGACCAAGCATCCTCTAGCCTCTACCAGTAAAGAGGTAAATGAGTCAACTCGAGAGCGTTACCATCTCACTTGAGCTTGTTATCACTTGACGAAAACTCAGGAGACGTCACTCAGTTTTATGCGCTCTTGAGTGACAAAAGGAGCTCCACCGATATAGTGCCCTATCTTGACTTGGGTTCATGATACACATGCACCCACAAAATAATCTTTTGACACCCAAAACTAACAATTTTGCATCTGTATACACAAAATCAAAGCACAATTATAGAAATATTAATGGCAGGTAACATATAATGTAGATAATGGGCAACAGTTAATTAGTGTATGACATAACCACAACATTAATTATGAATTAAAACAAAAACACAATTTTACAACAAGTCAATTTCGAACATCATAACAACTTCTAATTTTATTCCCAAAACTTCATAGGGCCATCGGCCAAAGATGCACAACCAACTACAAATCATTCCCTATGCTCCACAGGGCCCTCATACACTTCACACATTTAGAACCAAATTGCACAACACACAATCTCACAATTTCCTAATGATGGTATTTTAAAGGTTAGTCTGAGAATTACTTACAGCATGTAAGAAAACTTTTGGATGATCAAAGCATCCTGAACTTAGCAGCTGGTCATAAGCGTCACCTTCAACAATGACACGGTGGTCCTTTAAGGGGTCTTGTGGGTTTCTTGACCAGGGAGAGTTTGTACATGTGTGTGTGCGTGTTGCTAGGACAAGGGTCAGAGAGAGAAATGGACAGTGGGGGAGGAGTTATGAAGGAGGTGGTGATAGTGGTTGTCATTGCTTGAGTTCAAAGCTGAGTCATAGAGGAGGAGAGAGTGATGGGAAGAGGGTGTCCGATGTAGGGGACATAGAGAGTGGTAGGGACGATTTTCGCAACGAATGAAGCCAAGATGTGGAGGACTGCAGCAGGAGTAGCTCTCACAACGGGGACAAAATAAAGAGGGGATAAGAAGAGGAAGAGAGAGAGAGAGAGAGAGAGAGAGAGAGAGAGATTACTACTGAGAGAGGTAGAGGGCGACAAATCTAGAAAAAATCATTGGCAATGTGGCATGGATGAGGACACCAACAAATCTGAGTCCTTAGTTGTAATGGGTCCAAAATGGCCTCCTCTAAGACGTGGTGGAGGACATTGATAAGAGAAATGATGGATCTGGGTTGGATCGGTGTGGTGCAGGGCTTGGCTAACTACATCACTCAGTGAGGTTGCAATATGGTGGAGAGGTGAGAGAGAGATGAAAAGAGAGATGGGGGCCAGTGGAGTTTATTGGTGGGGTAGGGATTACTTTGGCTGCACATTGTATGACTAGGCATCCAGTGTGTTGAGTAGCGATGGGAGTGACGGACAAGGAGAGGTGGGAGGCTGCTTTGCCTACAAAGAGAAAAATAAAAGGATGAACAGGAGAGGGAGTTGTGTTTTAGGGTTAGGGCATATGGGTTGGGCTTAAGTGTTTTGGGCTTCTACATGTTCTAGGCTTCACATCCTCCCCCTTAAAAGAATCTCGTCCTCGAAATTTGCTCCAGATGACTATAACTAATCTCCAATGACTTATGGAGTCAACAATCTCTACCTCTACTCCCATAGGCTTTTCCATCATTGTCATAGCACATCGCGTCTAAGATACTAAGGCAGGCCAATCCAAAATCTTGATTTCCACAAAGGCATATCTTACAACACGCTTGGATCCTAATGATTATTACCTCATAATATAGATTGTGTTGTCCAATATTGATGCCTGAACTTCCACTTCCTAGACTCCATTGTATTCAACTCTTTGTTGACCATCCATTTCTTCTTAAGTTAACCATTAATGACCATAAATTTTCATTGTAATGTGATCAACCCACAACGAACTGTATAGCCTTAAATTTGAAATTCCTATACGATCCAAGTCACAATTAGTTCTTCGAGATCATCATGGTTTCCCCTGGGGACTATCTACACACTCTGACTCCCTTCGTCAAACCATGGGTAATGACTATGCATGTGACTTTGTAACGAGTGACGTCTAGCTTTGTCCTCGTTGCATACATGACCAGTCATCCTCAAGCCTCCATGAGCAGAGAGGCAACAACTGAGTCAACATGAGAGTATTACCAACTCGCCCGAGCCTGTTGTTACCCTAACCCATGGGATGTCATTCAGTTTTACACATTCCTGAGTAACCAAAGGAACTCTACCGAGATAATGCTCCATCTCAGCTTGTGGTCGTGATGCACATAAAATCCATACAATCATTTTATTAATGCATGCACCACGGTCTCCCTTGTGGACCTTCCGCATACTTTAGCTCCCTTAATCATACTACGGGTAACGACTATTCATGTGACTACATAACAAGTGATGCTTTACTTTGTGCCCAACATGTATGTGACCAGAGGTCCTCTATCCTCTCCCAGCAGAGAGATAACATAATTGATCTGAGAGCATTACTAGCTCGTCTAAGCCTATTTTTGCCCAGCGAACACTCAGGGGATGTCACTCAGTTTATACGCTCCTGAGTGACCAGAGAAGCTCTATGGAGAAAATACCCTATCTTGACTTGGGGTCATGATACGCATGCATCCAAATAATATACACTAATTAATATTAATGGTAAGTAATATTAATTAGTGTATGACATAGCAACAACATTAATTATTAATTAAAAAAAAAATTTAACAAGTCTATTCCCAACATTACAATAACTTCAAATTTCATTCCCAACACTTCATAGAGCCCTCAGCCATAGATTCACAACCAACTAAAAATTATTCCCAACGTTCCACAAGGCCCTCAACCACTTCACAAATTCAGCCAGACTGCACAACATAAAACTTCAGAATTTTCCAAAGATGGTATTTTAAAGGTTAGTTTAAGGATTACTTATAGCGCGTAAGAAAACTTCTGGATGATCAAAGCGTCTCGAACTTAGGGGCTCGTCATAAGTATCACCTTCAATAGTGATGTGGCGGTCCTTTGAGGGGTCTTGTGGGTTTCTTGAGAAGCAAGAGTATGTACGTGTGTGTGCGTGTTGCTGAAATTGGGAGCAAAGAGAGATCAACAATGAGGAAGAAGCTATGAAGGAGGTGGTGGCAGTGTTTGGCGGTGCCTGGGGTCAAGGTTGTGATGCATAGAGAGGGAGAGAGTGGTCAGGAGAGGGTGTCCAATGTAGGGGAAATAGAGAGTGGTGAGGGTCATTCTAGTGACGAACGAAGCCGAGACGTAGAGGACGGTGGCTCTTGCGAGGGGGACAAAATAGAGAATGGATAAGGAGGGAGGGAGAGAGAAAGAGAGAGAGAGAGATTACTATCGATAGAGGCAGAGGGTGACGAAATTGGGAAAAATCGACGGCGATGTGGTGTGGGCAAGGTTGTCGTGCGACGGTTGATTTGAGTGTTGAGCTGCTATGAGTCCAAAAAGACCTCCTCTAAAGAGTGGTAGAGGAGATTGAGAAGAGAAACGTCAGATCTGGGTTGGATCAGCATGGTGCATGACTTGGCTAATGGCAACACTCAGTGAGGCAATGATACAGTGAACCTGGGGTGGTGTGAAGTGCCCGACGACACTTTCTGTGCAAGTGGAGGCAACTTGGAGGGGATGGCGACGTGTGGTGGCTTCCCGAGATGTAGTGGTGGCTAGTTTACATGTAAAAATACTTTGTTTTGGGTGTAGCAGAACATAGCACTACTGTTGGTAGTTTTCGGTGCCTGGGAGACGGTGGATCTCAAAAGGAGAAGTGAGACGGTGCTCTTCCGTTTGCTGTAATGGAGGTTCAACATAGTTAGAGATGGTTGTTTTACAAGCTAGGATTACGTTGGTGCTACGCGTGGTGGTGCCCGTCCTTCGCTGACAGTGGGTGGTGCACTACAATAGGTCGTGATGGTGGTTCTTGTGGTTGCAGACATTGGTCTATACTGTGTGCAGCATTTTAAACGATTGCAGCTTGTTGTGGCTTTGTCGTGGAGTGGTCGTCTTGCGAGACAACGACACACTCCCTTGGGAGGCTGCTGTTTCGTGCTATACGAGGCTGAGGGGAGGTGACAACAACAATGCAGCGGTTGCAGAAAAAGATGTGGCTGCTAGACTTCATGTGGGGAGGTAAATTCTACGATTTTTGCTTCCAACGAAAAGTGGTGGTGGCGGCTTGCTGGTGTAAACTGGAGAGGCTTGGCAGTAGTGTGAAGCTTGGTAGCACTAGAAGGTTGATGGTAACCGTAGATTTGATAGGGGGAAATTCTACGTGCATGAAAGGCTATGTGTGAATGTGTGTAACATGTATATAAATAGTGTTGCCATGAACCCCGAGGGGAAAGAGACGGTGTGGAGAAGTGCATGGAGTCTGGAGCTGGATCTCATGGGCTTGGTTTTGGGCAGATGTGGTTTGGGCCTTTTCGTGAGTTATAGGTCTCGACTTAACTTCTAAAAATAATCTAACATGTCTCATAATTGTTTTGGGCCAATTTTCAACTAAATAGACCCCTTGGTCTATTAAGATTATGTTTGGAAGTTTCATTTTCAATAAAATTTTCATCTCATCTCATCTCATCATTACAACCTTTTCAAATTCCTATATAAAATATAATAAATAATTCAACTTTTTCAAATCCCAATACAACTTTTTCAAATTTCAATTTAACTTTTTCAAATCTCAAAACTAAAAAATAATATTTTAAACTTTAAAACAAAACACAAAATTCTCATCTTACCTTCCAAACATAATCTAAATGATTTTAATCTAATTATCATGCTCAAATAAAAAAATTCAAATTCTGCTAAAATAAATTCTGGGCCTATAGTCTATTCCAAAAATACTTGTTAAATCTCAAGTATCATTTATATATTTGGTATATACTTATAGAATAATGCTACAGTAATGCTACATATCGTTATCAGATACTGGAGAAATTGGGCTTGGACTCAGTCGAAGTCCAAGACAAGGAGGCGATGGGGGCCCCTAATGAAGGCCCAATAGTGAGTCTAGTGAAGCAGAACACTTCATCTACTTGAAGAAAATGGCTACGTAAGACTGAGGAAGACACGGTGCAGGAGGATTAGGGGAAGAAAGTACAGACTTAGAAGGGAAAGGACCTTTATTGAAAGGAACTTAGTGGAGTCTCCAGGCAGAAAACCCCATAACAGAGGAGAGTAGATAGGTATATTCTGGAACACAACACCATTAGATCGGCAGTGGCTAGCTTCCAACTCTGCCGGGAGACAAGAAAATAGTTTGCTGGAATTCCCATAGGCTTGGGAACCTAAGTGGAATTCGTGCCCTTCGAGAATTAGTCAAGAAAGAAGCTTCCAAATTTTTGTTTTTGATAGAAACAAGATAAGTTAATAAAAGTGGAAAGAATAAGGTTTCAGTTGGGTTATGACTGTTGTTTTGTTGTGTTGAGTGAGGGAAGTAGTAGGGATTTAAACCTAATGTGGAAAAATGAGGTGCCTCTAGCGATAAGAAATTTCTTAAGGTACCATATTGTTGCACGGGTGGGAGGGTGGAGGTGTAGGTAGAGAATGGCAGCTGACAAGTAATTATGGACACCCTGTAACATCAAAAAGGGTTAAAACCTGGAATTTACTCAGGTCACTTAAAGGTGAGGGTAAACTAGCCTGGGTGATACTTGGTGATTTTAATGATGTGTTGAATAGACATAAGAAATGTGGTGGTAGAGAAAGACCTGAAAAGCAGATGGAGGATTTTAGAAGAGTTATGGATGACTTAAAGTTGATTGATATGGGTTATGATGGGGTTAAATACAATTGGTTTAATAGGACAGAAGTGAATAATATTATTTGTGAGAGGTTGGATATATTTTTGTCTAATAAGGAATGGTGTGACATGTTCCCAGAGGCCAAAGTTCAACATGGTACAACAGCCTATTATGACCATATACCTATAATTTTGCATTAGGAAGGAATAAAATATAATAAGAGAATAGGCAGGAAATTGTTCATATTTGAAGCAATGTGGACAGAAGCAGCTAATTGTGAGGAAGTCATTACAAACTGTTGGAGGAAGAACTCAAGATATACAAAAATGGATGAAGTGCAGAGAAATATTTGAGTCTGTAGTCAACAGTTAATGAGGTGGAATAGACAGTCTTTTGGAAGGGTACAGACTAAGATTCAACAGGCTAGAAATTATATGAAACATTTACAGATTAGTGACCCTTTATGCCTGAGAGGGAAGGCAAGGAATGAATTACAAGAAAGAGATGAAATTTTCTGGAGACAACAGAGGTCAAAGGCTTTATGGCTGAAATCAGGGGATCAAATACTAAACTTTTTTCATAATAAAGCTTCTCATAGAACAACACTGGATGGCAGATTGTGTTCACTTACAGAGAAGCAAATGGGGCTGCACATCAACTTGCAAAACTTTCTTTATTGCGAGAAGATGAGAAAATTTGGATGGAAGAGGGGTCTGAGCAAATTAAGACTATTGTTAGTATGGAACAATATATGTAATGACTGCAGTGTGTTTTTTTGCTGATATATATCCAATTTTTTTATTTTTTTGACTTTTTTTTTTAAAATCTTTAAACATTTTTAAAAAATAAAAAAATATTAATACATTAATAATTACTTTTTTAATCAATAAATAATAAATAAATAAATAAATATATCAACCGTTAAAATGTTTAGACAAAATGAGATAATAAAGTAACATTATTGTCAGAAAAAAGTTCTGAAAAATATGTCATGGGGTTAAGCACGTGTGCAGGTGCACACCCAACTAGTATTTTTGCGAGCAGCTTCCTTTTTGATGGGCCTTTTTGGGCTTTTTCTTATTTTTTTTTCTTATTATTATTAGTGTTTTGACTTTTCTGAAAGAACATAGAGGTAGACTTGGTTTTGTCTGCTGGATTGTCAATTGGTTTGGATCATTTTTTAGTCAACCCAAATCTGACCGGATAATTAAATGGGCCAAACATCCTGACTCGAAGCCAACATCTGCTAGCTCCTTCATAGGCAGCATTTAATTTCATGAAGTCCATATACAGTGATTATTTATCTTCTAAAAGAGAATTGGTAAAAAAAATATAACAAATTGGAAAGAAACTTTTTGGAGGAGGTCATTTATTAGAAATTGTAGTGGCACACTTGGTAATTGTACTGCAGGATGTTGGAGATATTTTGGTACTCTGGAGGAAAAAAGACAAGAAGATGAAGGCCTCTGGCGCAACAGAGGTCCAGCTTAGGAGCCTCTATCCAATCGAACACCATAAAATGCCTATCCTGCAGCGGCCGTGTCAGCACACTATCCAGATGAAAAAGCAACGAGTGGTTGTCCAGCTCTAACTTGGGAGAAGAGGGTCCTCAATTTTCATTACAGATTATCACTTTACCATTCTAAGAAACCCATATATATAAAGAAAAAGAATAAGCCATTACTTTAACACTACACAATTCATTGTTCCTCCCTTAGTTGCTTCAGAAACCCTCAAAGGACAAGCATTATAATCTGATAAGGGCTCACTAATCATGGCCTCAACCTCTTCCTCCACGCTTGCAATCTCCTCTTCATCGACCCTTCTTGATGGAAGGGCTCCTCGTTGTTCACCTGCAGCATCATCACAATGCGTGACGCTCCCCACACTGCCCCCACCTCAAATGCAGTCTCAGAACCGACCTTGGAAGACCACTGCCTATTGTGAGTCAATCACATATGCGTACCCAAAACCCTCGAGTGACGAGTCCATGTCTATTTTATAATGATTTATATAGAGTAGAACCTGAGAATTTGAAGCTATAGAAGGGATCCTTTTTTAACAGTTGTTGGTGTTAATGCTTTCAGGCCATAAGATTGCTCGCAATGTCATGGCCATGGCCACCGGAGAGGCACCAGTAGAAGTTGCAGCGTATGAGCTGCCAGAGATGGTCAGAACAGCTCAAGAAGCTGTAAGGATTTCAGATTTTTTTAGAACCCTTATTCTCTTTCACAGTATGGGAATTCGTTTAGTTTAGCTTAAATGAATTCATGAATTGGTTCCATTTGCCACGCAGTGGGACAAAGTGGAAGACAAGTATGCAGTGTCTTCACTTGCAGTTGCTGGTGCGGTTGGGTTGTGGGTCTCCACTGGGATGGTCTCGGTGAGGTTCTCCGAATGCTTAATATATAGAAATTATAACTCTGTTAAATATAATTGTATTTATACTTTACACCACAAAGTGAAAGGATTTCTTAGAGATGGGCCTGACTTGTAACAGGCAATTGATAGGCTTCCTCTAATTCCTGGCGTGCTTGAGCTTGTTGGCATTGGCTATACTGGAGTAAGTTGGATATGCTTTACTGCTGCATTGTTTTGTCTGTCTTCGCTTCTCATTACTTTGAACTGATTAACAATGGGGTCGATTACAGTATTGATTTCGCTTCTTATTCAAATGATCTATGTTCATCTGCATAAATCTAATGCATGTACTCAAAAAGTATGAGTAAAAAAGGGCCTTGGAAGAACTATAGTTTATTATTCATCACACGGAATGCTTAATATATAGAAATACTTCCGTGCTTCAATCTGTTTCTCATGCATCAACCTTTATTGCCTTCTTTTCTTTGCAGTGGTTTGCGTACAAGAACCTGGTTTTCAAACCAGACAGGTAATCCTTAATTTGGTTATAGTTACTGTCATATAATGTGTGGAATCTCATCCTTTCTAAGAAATTTTTGCTGAGACTGATTTTGACCATAATCAATGAATTTCAGGGAAAGTTTAATACAGAAGATGAGAGACACATACAAGGAGATAATCGGGAGCAGCTAGAAGGATCCAACACAGAATGCTGCTGAGATGATCCGTGAAGTTCTGAGTTTTGAAGCAAATATCTTGCAGCACTATCAAGTGTTATAAGATGTAATATGTACTTTTGTCTTGAAGATGTAACTACTATATACCTTAACTGCATTCCCCTTAAGCACCAATCAATTTCCATGATCACCTTTCATGGGTCACTTGAAAGTGCTTTAAGAACTATCTTACAAGAACAAAGGGCATATTTAGTCCTTGGATTTTGGGGTGTAAAATGCTAATTGGTTGACACGTGGACATGGCAACCGAGGCGTTAATGGATATAACAGAAGTTGGAATGAGTTAACTGTAAAAAGTACGTACTTTCAAACGCGAGGATTTAAATATTAATATCAAACCTGATTTTGTCTTTGACCGTAAAATGAACACAAGCCTTCTAGCCATGAGTTCATGACACGATTTTTTTTTTTTTTCCAGCTAACTTGATTCTTATTTTCTGGCCATTTAAGATCATGAAGGAATCAACTTCCTTTGAAAATAAACAATTCCAGTAGATGCTATAGTGCAGTCATTTATGAATTGGCTTGCCTGATAACATAAAAAAATGGCCCTGCTATTGACTGGCACTCTTTAGCATGAAACTTATTGCGTTTAGCGCACTCCACTCTTCGTCTTGGAAGGAATCATCTTTGCCAAGTGTCTCTGCCACAATATAGACTCCCAACTCGGCAATGGTGGTGACATTCATTAAGTTAATGAGTTCTTTAATTTGCATGTATGCCACCTGCTTCATGATCTTTGGATGTAGCCCATAAGATAGTTTTTAGCGTTCACTTCCTCTTCCATCGTCATAATTACCCTGCATTAATTCTATAGATTCTCGAGTTTGTTTTGTTAATCCTTGGGAAAGAAGCAAGTACATAACTTCTTACAACGCTCCTATGAGAGAACACTAGCTCTAGAACAAAGCAACTACACCTAACTTGTTTCCAGCATATAGCATGGCCCTTTGTTCTTGGATGCAGTCGAAAACTATAATGCCTTGACAAAGATCGTTAGAGAAAAAATCTTGATCCAATTTTTTCGCTAGCAGAAGCAAACGCCAATTGCTTCGGTCAGTATGTGAAAATTTTGCTCTTCAAAAAGTAGAAATCTTATCACAAGTTGTTCTTCTTAACCAACTATGAACACTAAGGGAACAAATAGTAGCTGTAGCAGCAGGAGCAGTTGTTTTAATGGCCTTAAAGCATCTCAAGTCTTCATAAGCTTTGTGACGAATAGCATTAGGCTGTCTAAATTCTTTTCTATGCAAGAAATCATTCCTCCTAGACCAGATGAGTCTTAAGATCATACCAGCTTCTTCCAGAGCATGCTCAAATGACTACTTTAACATGATTCTTCCACATTAGTGCAAGTACACCACTACTACCTCTGCTTTCTACCACCAAGCAAGCATCCAACTTTAAAATTTTGCTAACCTCTTCCACTTTTGCTTTTGAACACTTTGTCTCCATGAGAAATACCAGATTTGGGCACTTGTCCTTAACTAGGAGGTTAAGGTAATTAACTGTCCAAGGGTTCCCAAGCCATCGACAGTTCCAGCTTATGAGATTCATGGTTGTTGGCAAGGCTACAAAGCAACCTCCTCCAATACCAGTTGCACATCATTTCCAACCACCTTAGCTTTCTTGCCTTTTTTCTTGCCCTTGCTCTCATCATGCAGAAATTCCTCTTGAGAGCCAGTAGAACCTGCTAGAGAGTCTCTCTTCTTGCCTACCTTTCTAGTAGTCATGCCACCCTCAACCACAGGTTGTTTTAGTCTAGCCCTCGTTTTCCATTTAGAACTACCTTTGGGGTCCTCTAGCTGGTAGCTAGTAGCATATTCACCAATTACAACAGTCCCTGGAGAATTCAATTATTTATTAGCATTCGACTGCATCTCCCCATTATACCCTTCCTGCTCCATATTTCAAAAGAACAAGGCGTGTTTGTTAAGAGCTGTAGCATTTTGGAGAATGCTTTGTTGGCTCAGGAATTATTGCGTAGCCTAAATAGAAAGACTAGGGGTGGAAATATTATGTTGAAGCTGGATATGATGAAGGCATATGATAGGTTGGAGTGGAGTTTTCTATGGGAGGCCTTACATGCTTATGGTTTTTCAAATAAGTTTATTGCCCTTCTAAAAAATTGTGTTCAGAATTGTAGTTTTTCCGTGATGCTTAATGGAACATATCGAGGGTATTTCAATCTTCTAGAGGGGTTCGGCAGGAGGATCCCCTCTCACCATACTTGTTCATTCTAGCAAAGGAAGTGTTTACAAGGTTGGTTAAGCAGGCAATGGACCTTCGGAAAATTAAAACTCTTTCAATTCCTAGAGTGAGTACGCAGGTATCCCATTTACTTTATGCAGATGATGTCATTTTCTTTCTAAATTGGGATAAAAAATCTGTGAAAGGGCTCATGGAAATTATTGACCGTTATTCAAAGTGGTCGGGACAAAAGGTGAACACCGACAAATCTGCCATTTATTTTTCTAAGCATATTTCGCATACAAGGAAAACAAAGCTATAAAGGATAACCGGTTATGGTCTTGGAAAATTTCCTTGTAAATACTTGGGCATTCCTATAGCCCTTTATATGATTGGAGTGCGCTGTTTTGAGGATTTGTTAAAGAAAGTACGAGTAAAGCTAGATGGCTGGAAAGGAATTCTTCTATTGACTGGGGGACGCATTATCATGCTTCGACATGTGCTCTCTAGCTTACCTATTTATCTTATGTCAGTGATGGATGTTCCAAAGATGGTCATCAGTGTAACACCCCGTATTTTAGTGTATTTTTAATGAAAGATTTATTAATTTATTTAGTAATTGATTATCTTGTTTTAAAATTTTGGGAGTTTTTAAATATTATTTTATAATATTTTAAGTTGTGAAAATTAATTTTTATGTGCTTCCTTGATGTTATTTACTGTTCTGCATTTAAAATGATATTTAATTTAAATTGGTTTGTTTATGGGTTTTAAAATAATTATTGTTTTATTTAAATATTTCTTTGCGTTTGATTTAAATTATTTGACTGTCAGTTTTTAAATTCTCTTCGTTGGATCGTTTCGAGAACCCTAGATGAAAATGCTGGATCTCTCCTTTTTTTCCTTCTCTTTACTTTTCTCTTTCCTTTTTCCTTCTTTCTTTTCTCTTCTTTTCATTCGGTTTGTTCCAGCCCAATACACTCTCTCTCTCTCCTCTCCACCGTGTTTTGGCCTTCTCCTCCCCAGCCACCGCCGGCGCCACCGTGGCCGACACCGCCCAACCCTTTGCCTTCCCAAGCCGCCGGCGACCCCACCCCCGTGATCTCAGCCTCTCCCTCGTCGGCAATAGCTCGCACGCGCCACTCTAAGCCGCGGCCTTCTTTGTGCTCCACCGCCGCCGTCCGGCCACCTCCGGCCGCCACCTCTTAACCACCTCTTCACCGGCCCACTAACAAACTTTTAAGTCCAAACCCGGCCCCGATCTGTCACCAGAGCCTCCCCTTCGAGCATCACTTCCGTTTTGCACTATCCGGCCTTAAAACACTCATTTCCGCCGCCACCCACGGCCAAAAGCCACCACCACTAGTTTCACCACATCCTATAGGCCCTACCCTACGGTTCTCAAGTCTTCGTTTGACCCCGTGTGAAATTTGGATTTCACTTTGTTTCGGCCAGTGTTTTTACACTGTAAAATTTGCTGTTTTGGTGATTCCCAGTGCTTCAGATCCTCCTAAAAAATATTTTTATAGCGCTGTAAGTATTTCCTAAACAATCTTTTGAGATTTAAATATCTTTTTACAATATTTATTTATACTGTATTCTAGTTGGTCCGAATTGAATCCGAGGAGTTCGGGGGTGGATAGATTGAGATCAGAGTAACTGCTGTGCTGATTATTGTGATTGGATTGGTGTTGATTATTCATTATATTGTGATTGGAATTGGTTATTGGGTGTTTGGATGTGGTTTGGTTTACTGCATATTGCACGCATATCATGTTTGTAAATTGAAAACGAGATTTTCGTGTAGTGCATTCATGATCATGTGGCTATTTTGAAAACTGAGTTTTCATGTGTTGATTGAATTTATGGGTGTGTGTGTATCACAACCCCAAGCTGAGATGAGGCATTATCTCGGTGGAGCTTCTCTGGTCACTTGGGAGCGGAATATACTGAGTGACGTCCCCTGGGTTGTCACCGGGCGACAACAGGAGCGGATGTGTTACGTGCCGACTCTGTGGCCCTTCTGCTAGCGGGGGTTAGAGGATGACCTGGCCACGAACACACCGGGTGCGGAACTGGGCATTGCTCGTAAAGTAGCCAGGACGTGCGGATGGTCCATAAGAGAGACCATGGTGCATATAGTTTAATTGGATAATTGAAAAAATGGTTGTTTTCTGGAAAAATAGCGTGAGTTGTACTTTTGTACAATTTTCTGGAAAAATGGTAGAAATGTTTTTATTGGAAATATTTTTTGGGCCAAAAGAGATTTTTGGCGTGTGTTGCATTTATTGCATATTGCATCATATACATGCATGGTTAGTTGCCTAAATATGTTTTTATTTCAGGATTGGTTAGGTTATAACTTACTTGAGATACCATTTGATGGTACTGCAAATTATGCTGATGTTGATGCAGATGCCGAGCCTGAGGATTTGACTCCGCCGGAGGAGTGATCTGGGATCACTCGTGCTATGCCTTTATTTTTATTTTCAGCTTTGTATTATATTTTATGGGACTTTGGCTTTTGTTTTAAGAGATTTGTATTTGGATATTTGTATTAAACTAAAACTCTGGTACTTAGTGACTTACTTATTATTATCCGCTGTGTATTTATTTGTGCACTGTTTATTTGTTGCACACACTTGACACTTGTCATTGGGATGAGTGACCGGGTTGTCATCATCCTGATGTCACGATTCTCAAAACTTTTTGTACGTGGGAGTTGGGGCGTCACAGGTGGTATCAGAGCAATTTGGCTCTGGGTAAAGCCACATGTCCCATAGGTGCAGTACCAGAAAGTTTTAAAGTTGTGATTTGAAATTGTTTTGTTTAAAGTATGTTATTTTTATTGGTTTCATTTATTTTATTGTTTGTCATTTTATTTTAATTGTTTTATATTATGGTCGGTTATTTTATTGGTTTTAATTATTTATTGTGTACTTCTTCATTGTTTTATTCATTTTGTTGTATGTTATTTTATTTATGAAATTTTATTTTATTTGAGAGATTTTTGTTTTGTATTGGTTTTATTTTGTTTGAGGCATGCTACTTCAATCGTTTTAATTTATTATATGTTGTTATACTTGGTTGGTTTTATTCTATTTTATTTCGTGGCATTTGGTTGTATTTTAATTTATTCTGCTATAGTTATATTTTAATCGGTTTGAGTTAAAAATGGGGTTAGGGGTTATGTTATGGCAGGAAGATGGTACGACCGTGAATGTCATTGTTAGGCTTGAACATTTAGTGTAGTAGGCCTGAACTTTTAGCAATTAGTTTGTTTTAATATCGAGACTCGAAGGGAACGACATGGTCTAGGTGAATCCTATGGAGTAGGAACTCAAGTCGCAGCTGAGGTGGGAATAACTTTAGTTCGCTTAGGATACTTGAGGTCTTAAGTACCGTAGAATTATGTGTTGAGCCTATGGAGTAGGAGGTTGTAAGTTCAACAAACCTTAAGGATAGATTTATGAGAAGTTATCTAAGGTTTGGGGCCCCATAGTTTTTAGGAAATAAGTTTATGGGATTGAAGGTGGTAGGTTCAATAAGCAATTGAGGGACTAATTAAATTAGAAATTTTAAATTTTGTTGATTCAGTTAAGCACTTTGGTATCATTTGTGGTTTTAGAATTTTGCAAGTTTTATAAGGTGAGTATTTTAGATTTAAGGTCATCAATATTAAGGATTTTGGAAGAATGATTCTTATTTGGTTTAAGGTTTTAGAATTGCAGATTTGAAGGACTGATTTGTAATAGGATTTGAGTTCTTAGTTTGGTAGACTTGGTGCGCTAGCTTGATCTATTCTGGAGATTGATTAGTCTATAATCATTGAAGTGGGGTTGATTAGAGTTGAGTTACTGATATAAGAAATCTTTTCAAGGAAGAATTTCTTTGAAGATGGAAGGTAAGGATCTAATTCATGTATTTTCTAAGGATTGTAGATGTCGACGTAGTTTGGTAAATGATTGTTATTAGTTCGAGGTTTTAGTGGCAAGTTTTAGAATTAATTCGTATCAATTTTAAGGATAATAGATGGTGTGGACCTAGGAAAAGATTCTTGTTGTTTTTCGAGGATATAGGTCCAGATGATGGAAATGATAATGATGAACCACTTGCACGCTTGGAGGATTTTTGGTTTCGGCTAAGGGTGCATGAGATCAATGCGTAGTAGTGGTGAGTGTGTATGGATTTTGGAGAGTACATGTCCTAATCGCATTTTGTTGGAAGAAGTGGTTTTGGTAGGTGTTAAAGAGGAGATGGCATGACAGTATTAGGTTCAAGAGACTTTGGTCTTGAGTTTTTGAGGAGTTGATTGAAGTGTACAATCGAAGCGGGTTACTCAATGAAATGATGATTGGCAATGTTTGTTGTGATTACTTTCAAGAATTAATTGTGACTTGAGGTCACATAGGAATTTAAATTTTTAAGACTATACTTTCCTCTGGAAATGGAGCGTCAAGTTGGGTGAGTTAAGGACATTGTTATTTAATTTCAAGAGAGTTTGATGGGTTGCAATGTATGGTGTATGATAAAATCTTGAAAGTTGAAACTTAGGCATCAACGGTGGATAGCATAATCAAGTATGAGAGTTAATAAAGCATTAGGATCCTTGGATGTGGTGCAATAGTTTTTGGTGGATTGAAGGGTTGAGCAGTATGACTTTCTTTGAGGTTTAATAGTGATGTGCTATTGAATGAGCTAGTTGTGCTAGTACTAGTTTATGGGAGTAGAAGTAGCTAGGCGAGTTACCAAGAAGGTTTCGGCGATGTTTTGGTGAAGTCAGGGTAGTTCATGATTGTTGAGTCTAAACTTTCACTCAAAATAATGAATAAAAATTCATATCAGTTTTACCTGCAAGTATACAGGTGTTGTAGTATCTTACAGGATCGAATCCACATGGATTGACTAATGTGATAAAGAGAATAAAATAAAAATAGATTATTAAAAAGAATGTACAATCAAAAAGAAAGGAGATCACTGGGATGAGGATTTTTAAAGTAACAAAATATAACTGAAACAATAAAATAAATTAATACAAAAAATGACTAAGGTTTCGAGGATCCGTCTAATAATTTAAAATATTATTTCCAATCAATTTAGCTCAGTTAGACTAGAATAATGATTCCGTCTAACTGGAAGATTTAACAATTACGCACAAGAAAATTAATCATCAAAGATTAAGTTTGAATAATTGATGATATGAACATTTAAAAATCAAATTGATTACCACAGGGATTCTTCAAGCATCCAATGTATTCGAAAATCACAATGGATCAAGAAAAGTATATAGATAATCAAAGTTTCTAATAATAACACCAAAAATTCTTCCGATCACTAAAGATTAAGTTTGAATAACTAATGATATAAACATTTAAAAGTCCAATTGATTACCACAGAGATTCTTCAAGCATCCAATGTATTCGGAAATCACAATGGATCAAGAAAAATATATAGATAATCAAAGTTTCTAATAATAACACCAATCAATTAATCGAACTCACAATATAAATTTTATTGTTGATCCAAAATAATATTTAAATCATTAAACTTCACCTCTAACCTTAGTACAAAAATATAGACATGTAATTTATAACTCCAAACTGAAATAATAATAAAAATAATAAAACTAAAAAATATAAAATCACACTTAAAATAATATTTCTACTCTACTCCTAATTACAAAGAAACTACAACTAAAAATCTCTAAAACTCTGATGGTCTCTAATCTCTCCTGCTTGATCCGTTTACAAGCCTTATATAGGCTCCAAAAACATTCAGCCTTCTTTATTTTATTCTCCCACCCAACTTCCAGCTAGCATTCCATCTGCGTGTGTTGCGTGTGGCCCTACTGTCCGAAACCTACTCTTCTTTCTTTCTTTTCTTTGTTTGCTTTCCAGTGCGCCAAACTGCAGTGGGCTGCTTGTTATTATTTTTTCTTTCTTTTTCTTTTCTTATTTTTGCTTCCAGCCGAAATGCACCAAGTGGTTCGGTTGCTTATTTCTTTTTTCTTTTTTTTCTTTTGTTTGTTCTTGCTTCCAGCCGAAATGCATTAATCTTCACGTCTGTTTCTTTATTTATTTTCTTCTTCCCTTTGAGCCGAACTGCACCCATTCTTTTCTTTTTCTTTGTCTGCTTTCCATTGCACCGAAACTCACTCATCTTTTCTTTTCTTTTCTTTTTCTTTCTAGCTTATCTCTTGTCGGCATCACATGCATGCATTCGGTGCAGTTTATTTCTTTATTCTCCACCAGCTCTATTATTTTCTTTTCTTGTCTAACCGAACGCCCAACATGCACCGAATGTATCTTCTTTCTATTTTCTTTCTTTCCAGCCGAAACTGCATTGCACCGAGTGGTTCCTCTTCTTTCCTTTGTTTTCTTTCCAGCTTATCTCTTGTCGGTGCATCGCGTGCATGTAGTTGTGCTGAGCGAAGGTGAAACCGTGCTGTGTAGGAGATTGCCGTGGAGGAGCTTGGATTGCTCTATTTCAGACGTATGAAAACAGAGGAGATGAGCTGGGCATGCACACGTGTTGTGCAGGAGGTTAGATGGTGCAGGCGAGGCCGAAGTGGCTGGGCACATGCTCGGAACGCATGCATGGCGTTTGCATGCAGCTGGCGAGAGGTTGAAGATGATGGTCGACGCTGCTGTAGCTCGGTGGTTTCGTGGAGTGCTGCTACCATAGCTCAGTGGAGTGCTGCTTCCAAACGCCGTGGAGAAGTGATCTCCGGCGTCTTCTGTTGTTGCTGGCGGCTGCAGGTGGTTGACGGTGGCGTTGGCAGCAGCTGTTTGGAGGTGGAAAACGCACGGCTGGAGGTTGAAGATGAAGGGAACGACGTGTCGTTCGGTTTGCAGACCAAACGACATGTCGTTTAGCTCAAACGACAGAAATCAAATGCCGTGCAAAACGACATGTCGTTTTTGTTAAACAACATGTCGTTGACCTGCGCAGAAAAATAAGAAAAATAAATAAAATAAAATAAAATAAAATAAACAGAATAATAAAAAAAATAAAATTAGAAAAAGAAAATAATTAATTAATTAAAAATTAAACAAAAACTAAACTAGAATATTAAAAATGTGTTGTGCATGTGAGACAATAAAATCAAATTAAACCACAAGTTATAAAAATAAGCATAAACTATGCTTTTAATCAATTTAAATCACAACTTGGATTTATTGCCTCTTGATCATTTTTCTATCTAAAATCAATGATAAAATGATAAAACAATTAAAAATATATTGATTTTAAATGTATAAAATATACAATAATGCAGCTCAATCAATGATGAGTTAGTCACCACTAGATTAGATGATATTTAGAATTTAGTTGATAAACTTTCGAGTTTAGGTTGTCGGGTAGAAGTTTATAGGTGCTATTATTGGTTGACTGGAATGGATTTGAGCCTTTAAAGGTAAGTTCCTTATCTTAAGATGTGCGGGTGTATTTTGGGATGATGTTACTGGTTTCCAATTTGGGATACTGAGGTTGATTAATATTGATTTTGTTTAAGGCAACGAGAGTTAATTTTAGAATATGTGTGATAATTCATGATTTTGGAAGAGGGTATTTTCTACCGATTGTGGTAAGAGTTTCTTGGCTAGTAGGTATAGAGCTACCTTATACTCAATGGTGTTATTTTATGAGGACATAAATTTTCTGTATGTGGTGATTATCAGAGTGCGTAGCAGGAGCATGGTACTTTGGTTGAAATTAGGAGTTTAAAATTTTGTGTTGATTTTGAGGAATTAGTGGTGACTAGAAATTTTGAGAAGATACGGTATAACTATCAATTTCGTTATTGATGGTTAACTTTGGAAGTGACCCTTAGGTTACCAAAGTGTAGTATAAAATGAAGGTTTGGAAGTTATACCATAGGAGTAGATTGAGGTTAGTGCAGATTATCGAATGAAGCTTTTAATCATTGGGATTCCTTGAGTGTTGTATTAAGTTTTGTGGATATGGAGATCTTGGATTACCTGGCCGCTCTAGGAGTAAGAGACGAGATGTGCCATTGGGAGATTAGTGCGAGTATGATGGAATCGCCTATGGGAGTAGACTTGGAAGAGTATTACTCATGCTTGTTTGGAAGTTTTGATGGTATTTTTCCTCAAACATGTTCTGAATTGTATCTTGAATCCTGCTTTGGCGCTGATGTTTGACCTTGCCAATTTCGAGGATGAAATTTTATTTAAGGGGGGGGAGAATGTAACACCCCATATTTGAGTGTATTTTTAATAAATGATTTATTAATTTATTTAGTGATTGATTATCTTGTTTAAAATTTTGGAAGTTTTTAAATATTATTTTATAATATTTTAAATTGTAAAAATTAATTTTTATGTGCTTCCTTGATGTTATTTACTGTTCTGCATTTAAAATGATTTTTAATTTAAATTGGTTTGTTTATGGGTTTTAAAATAATTATTGTTTTATTTAAATCTTTCTTTGTGTTTGATTTAAATTATTTGACTATCAGTTTTAAAATTCTCTTCGTTGGATCATTTCGAGAACTCTAGATGAAAATGCTGGATCTCTCTTTTTTTTCCTTCTCTTTTCTTTTCTCTTTCCTTTTTCCTTCTTTCTTTTCTCTTCTTTTCCTTCGGTTTGTTCCAGCCCGATACACACTCTCTCTCTCCTCTCCATCGTGTTTCGGCCTTCTCCTACCCAGCCACCACCGCGTGCCACCGTGGCCGACACCGCCCAACCCTTTGCCTTCCCAAGCCGCCAGCGACCCCGCCCCCGTGATCTCAGCCTCTCCCTCGTCGGCAATAGCTCGCACGCTCCACTCTAAGCCGCGGCCTTCTTTGTGCTCCACCGCCGCCGTTCAGCCACCACCTCTTCACAGGCCACTAACAAACTTTTAGACCCAAACCCGACCTCGATTCGTCGCCAGAGCCGCCCTTTTGAGCATCACTTCCGTTTTGCACTATCCGGCCTTAAAACACCCATTTTCGCCGTCACCCACGGCCAAAAGCCACCACCACTATCTTCAACACATCCCATAGGCCCTACCCTACCGTTCCCAAGTTTTCGTTTGACCCCGTGTGAAATTTGGATTTCACTGTGTTTCGGCCAGTGTTTTTACACTGCAAAATTTACTATTTTGGTGATTCCCAGTGCTTCGGATCCTCCTAAAAAATATTTTTATAGTGCTGTAAGTATTTCCTAAACAATCTTTTGAGATTTAAATATATTTTTACAATATTTATTTATACTGTATTCTGGTTGGTCCGGATTGAATCCGAGGAGTTCGGGGATGGATAGATTGAGATCGGAGTAACTGCTGTGTTGATTATTGTGATTGGATTGGTGTTAATTATTGATTATATTGTGATTGGAATTGGTTATTGGGTGTTTGGTTGTGGTTTGGTTCACTGCATATTACACGCATGTCATGTTTGTAAATTGAAAACGAAATTTTCGTGTATTGCATTCATGATTATGTGGCTATTTTGAAAACTGGATTTTCATGTGTTGATTGAATTTAAGGGTGCGTGTGTATCACGACCCCAAGCCGAGATGAGGCATTATCTCGGTGGAGCTCCTCTGGTCAATCGGGAGCGGAATATACTGGGTGACGTCCCTTGAGTTGTCACCGGGCGACAATGGGAGCAGACGTGTTACGTGCCGACTCCGTGGCCCTTCTGCTGGCGGGGGCTAGAGGATGACCTGGCCACGAACGCACAGGGTGCGGAACTGGGCATAGCTTGTAAAGTAGCCAGGACGTGCAGATGGTCCATAGGGGAGACCATGGTGCATATGGTTTAATTGGAAATTGAAAAAATGGCTGTTTTTTGAGAAAATAGCGTGAGTTGTATTTTTGGACCATTTTCTGAGAAAATGGTAGAAATGTTTTTATTGAAAATATTTTTTGGGCCAAAAGAGATTTTTGGTGTGTGTTGCATTTATTGCATATTGCATCATATGCATGCCTGGTTAGTTGCCTAAATATGTTTTTATTTCAGGATTGGTTAGGTTATAACTTACCTGCGGTACCATTTGATGGTATCGCAGATTATGCTGATGTTGATGCAGATGCCGAGCCTGAGGATTTGACTCTGCCGGTGGAGTGATCTGGGATCACTCGTGCTATGCCTTTATTTATTTTTTCAGTTTTGTATTATATTTTATGGGACTTTGGCTTTTGTTTTAAAAGATTTGTATTTGGATATTTGTATTAAACTAAAACTCTAGTACTTTGTGACTTACTTATTATTATCTGCTGTGTATTTATTTGTGTATTGTTTATTTGTTGCACACACTTGACACTTGTCGTTGGGATGCGTGACCAGGTTGTTATCATCCTGACGTCACGATTCCCGAGACTTTTTGTACGTGGGAGTCGGGACGTCACAATCAGGAAGCTTAATTCCATCTTTGCTAGTTTCTTATGGGGAGGCACGGAAGAGCACTGTAAGAAGCATTGGGTCTTGGCAAAAGTTTACTCAACCGGTTCAAAAGGGAGGGTTAGGCATCCGTGATTTATGGGAGATTCAGAAGGTCTTTCGAGTGAAGCTAGCTTGGAGTGTTTTATATGGTAATTCTATTTGGGTGAAAGTTATGAGAGAAAAATATTGTAAAAAACACCTCCCTTTTCAAGCTATAGTCCAATCGAATGCCTCCCCTGTATGGAAGTCAATATCATCCTGTTTTTTGGTCATTATAGAGCATTCAAGTTGGCAGATTAATGAAGCACAAATCCCTTTTTGGTGGGAAAATTGGTCTGGTCTTGGCATTCTAGGCAATCAGATAAGTACTATTCATCAACCTAACTTGATGCTGCGGGATGTGCTTAATGGTACAGAGTGGAAAGAAGATATACTCACGGCGATGATGGGAAGAGATAAGGCTCGGCATATTAGCTTGAAGGTAAAGTTGGGTAGGCTTGAGATAGACGACAGGGTGTATTGGAAGCTGTCGAAGGGAACTAAGGTCACTGTGAAATCCGGGTGGGAGCTGTGCCGATCAAAGAATGAGGAAGTCCGGTGGGCAAAATTTGTTTGGGATCCTGTCATTCCACTTAGAGTTTCTTTTATGTGTTGGAAAGGGTTATAAGGGGCTTTGAGTGTGGACACAAATGTTCAGAGCATGGGGATCTCCTTATGCTCTTCATGTGTATGCTGTGAGCAGCCTGAGATTGAAACAATGGACCATGTGCTGGGAGAAGGGGAGTTTTTGCAAAAGCTGTGGAGGAAGGCATCGGATATGCTTGAGGTAGGATACGTACAGCAGCAAAATTGGAGGGATCGATTGTGGAATTGGGTTTCTAAAGGTAAACGTTCATCCCAATTGGAACACCTAAGGGGCATCACGCCGATTTTCATCATATGGTCACTGTGGATGCGCCAATGCAGGTTGCGCATGGAGGATAAAGACACGTCGATTCAAGCTTGTTGGGAGCAGATTATTTTTTGGTTCAGGAACATATCTATTGAAATGAAGAGGAAGAAAAGACTCATTTATGGTCATGTTGATATTTTACAGAGGTGTCAGATTCCAGTAGTTGAAGTACATAGTCGGATTCATAGGTCGGTTATTTAAATTCTTTCTTAGCATGGTTAGCTCCTTTTGAGAAGCAATGAGTTTTTGTTTATATGGTATTCCTTGCGAGGATTTTTTTATGAATAAAATTAGGGTAGGGTCACTATTGAACATGTGACTCTAATTCTTTATGTAAAAAAAAAAAAAAATTAAGACTTTGCACCTGGACTGCCACATGTTCCACCTCAGCAACCATGTCACCTTAAAGGGGTCCTTATAGTTATCACGAATCTGCAAGAAATCGGGCCGCCAGGGTGTCAAGGCTTTTAATTCCTGAATCTTGGCTAACCGGCTAATTAGATCCCATAAAATGCTCCTTAATCACCTGTGACTGAATATTCTCTATAGGAACAGTTTCCATATTAAACTGCTGACCCGAAATTCCTTCTGTTTGTTGAGAATGGAAGGTTTCCAACTGATCCTTCTGATTATCAAGTATTTGTCTTATAGGGAACTTGACATTTGCAGAATTGAGATTCTTACCATACTAGTCTTTAGGACTCTCCACATCATCTTCTTCAACCTACTGTTTAGAAGAATGGTTACTTCTATCACCCTTGTCCATGTTCGCAGAAGACCTAAACTTATCCATTGCTTGCATAAGGGAAGCACGTAGCCATGCACCATATTGGGGGGTTCTACCTCCATTTAATGATTTACTAGTTGAGGTTTCCAGACTTCCACTAGCACCCTGTTCTGTAATTCCACAATTAAAACAGAAATTAGGTAGCCTTTCATAAACAAAGGTGAGCCTAACTCTAATGCCTTTCAACTGCACTGTGATGCCTCTCATTAATGGATTTGTTATGTTGATGGACACCTTAACTCGAAGATAAGGACCCCAACCCACACCCTCTTTATCCACATCTATCTCTTCAACATCTCCCATCACACCACCCATTCTTTCTCCTATAAGTTGTGTCATGCGTCCTAGAGGGAAGCCATGCACTTGGATCCATATTGGTTCAGAAACAAAGGGGTACTTACCTGGAGCAGTGAGGCCGTTATAGATGTCTAGATAAATGACATTCCTGTCAAAAGTCCAAGGCTTGCCAGCCTGAACCCTTTCCATATCATGGGCACACTAGAACTCCATCAAGAATAGATATTCACCTACAACTTTGATCTGCAATTCCTTCCTTGGCCTCCAGATCTTTACCGTCGTACTCTTAAACGCATCTCTGTTTATTGGTTTATCAGCCACCACCAAACCAATAAGACAGAGCTTTCCCCTTCGAAAAACTGCTTTGTCATCCTTCAACTTAAGTAGCAACTCCTGCTGTTCTGCTTCTGTGAGGCAGAATTTGTCTCACTAGGAGACTAAGACCTGCCAAGAGTAGGGAATTTCTCCTCAGCGAGAGCTTGGAGACCTTACTTCAGCAGGAAGAAACCATTTTTTCCGGCTCAAACACCTGGTAGTGGATTTTCTATTATGTATTTTCTTTGGTTGGAGCTCCTCATCGGAAGCAATCCTCTAGCATAGAGTAATGTTTGCGGCTCTATCCACTTGCTTTATTCCATCAATGTCCTCACTACACTACAAAGTTCGACCTTTGACAAACTAAAATCCACTGTCAATACATTCACTAATTTGCAGAAATGCCACCTACTGTATAATCCATTAATGCAACCCATATTGAAACTTGTAGCTTTCACTTGCTCTTCTGGAACTCAGCAAATCTTGATAATTGAATGAATTTTGCTGCACAATACTCCACTGGCATATTGCCATACAGCAAGTTCACAGATTCTCGGGTCCTTTTCCATTGTTGACCTTAGACAGTCTTGCTCTAGAACCAAGTGACTATTCCCAAAATGTTTCCAGCGTGTAGGACCTTCTTTCTTCGAGGTAGTCAGAAACTACTACGCCTTGGCCAAGATCGTTGTAAGGTGTCAACATCTAAATGGGTCGGTACTAAAAAATTAAGATTTTAAACTTTACATAAGCAAATATAAAAATCAATAATCAACTAAGTCAATCTAATACCATTAGAGAATAGGGTTGACACCAAATCAAATGGAAACTAATTATTTTATAGAAGTAAGATAGATTAGTTATAATACTTGACTTTTCGTCTTTTACATACGGAGGGTGTTTTACCCTTGAGATTTTATTAAGTGCTCAAGGGTTTCCTTCCATTTTCTGAATAACGCATATCTTTGAAGACATGGACCCGCATATAATAGAGGTAATTAAAGACATTATGATGTTTGCCAATTACCGGATGCGAAAACAGAACATTTAGGTAAAAGAAACGGGAAAATCGGTTGACTAGGACTGGTGGTTTCGGTTTGGTGTAGTCAGTTCAGTATTTCGGAAACCGGATCGGTATATATATTTTTAATTTTTATATTATATTATATTTTAAATTACTAATTAATATAACATAAAATTTTAATTTTATTATTCAAGTCAATTCATCTTATAACGTAAAATTAATATAACATTTTATGTAAGTTAGACACTACTTACATTAGTATAATTAGACACTATTAATACTATTTTAATCTTATTATTGAAGTTTATTTATCTCACCAATAAGTTAGATACTATTTATACTATACTAGTATAATTGGACTTTAATGAATTAGTAATTGTTAATAATATATACTAAATTCTAACAATTACAAGTAAGTTTAGTAATAAAAAATTATAATACTAAACTTATATAGTGCCACACGTGTAATTGGAAGACTGGACCCTTCTGGACATAAGTTGGAAAAATCGAAAGTTTCAGTTTCAATAATAAATTAGTCTGTATCGATTCTTAAATTTTCAAAATCGATATATACCGGTTCGGTTCTATAATTTGACCAAAATTGTACCGAATCGGAATGGTTACACCCCTTGATAGAACACACCCATATAACATTTTTCTATTTCAAATCTTAGTGCGTAGTGATTCTATCCCATTTAGATTGTTTGTAAGGTATTATCAGCTTCCCTATAATAGTTTCCACATGAGTTTTAAAATAGACGAGAGTAAACCTTGTTGTAATTAATACTATATCTACATTGTTTGTGGACAATGTTTAAGTTTGTGAGACACTGAGATTGCAATTATTTATCTTCTAAAAAAGTCTCGAATAAAAAATAACAAAAAATTGGGAAGAATCTATTTGGAGGAGGTCATTTATTAGAAATTAAGTAGTACACTTGGTAATTATACTTGAGGATGTTGAAGAGAGACTTTGGTAGTTGGAGGAAATAGAGAACAAGATGAAGGCTTTTGGCACAATAGAGGCCCAACATAGAGGTCCAATATATAGGTTAAAGATGTATGCATGACAGTAAAAGCATGAATGCATATATTATCATAAATAAGATTGACGGGACTTGACATTTGACATGGCATGAATTGACATGACTTAGATTATGTTTGGGGGATGAGATGAGAATTTTGTGTTTTGTTTTAAAGTTTAAAATATTATTTTTTAGTTTTGAGATTTGAAAAAGTTAAATTGGGATTTGAAAAAGTTATATTGGGATTTGAAAAAGTTGAATTATTTATTATATTTTATATGAAAATTTGAAAAAGTGTAAAAATGAACTTGTTTTCCAAACCTATCCTTAAACTTGAGCATAAACTGAACTTGACATGACATAAACTTGAACTGAACGTGAATTGACATGACTTGAGTTGACATGAGAAGAACTAAACTGACGTGAACTAATCATGACATAAAACTAAACGTGAACTGAACATGAATTGAACTTGAACTCGTGAAATAACATGAGCGTGAACATGGAATACATGAACGTGGAATTTTGTTCAATAATTAAGCATGATTAATAAAAGTAACCATGTGGGTGTTACACAATTCCCCTTAAGCTGTGTGTACTATCGATTACCCTATCACAACACAGGTATTTACACTAATTGTGGAAAATGCAATGCACATATCTCGCGATAGGTATTTGCACCAACACAAGTACATATAAAATGAAATTGAAAGTATGGGGCACCATCGGTGTTAGTCCCCATCTTCACTCCGATGACCAGTTAATTAGCCCTCATTTGAAACTCGTTGATTTTTATCTTATCAACCTAGGAGATTTCATACTAATTTAGACACTCCAGCATTAATAAAGGAGTTCTATTAAGATATTATCCCATCATAGCTCTTAGAGTCGTAATAAATGTAAACACACATGACTAACATGGAAATACTGGTTTAAATATACACAAATTGTACTTGAGACATAATATAACATGAAACGAAAGGACAGATGGCCCGACGTAACATAACGTGGCATGTACATAAGACATATGACATGATATAATATGAAACAAACAAACATTTAATGACATGGCATAACATGTAACAGACAAACATTGACATGGAACAACTTCTAACAGATAAACATTACGTGACAGAATATAATGCATAATAAATAAACATTGAGTGTCAGAATATAAGGTGTAACATATATACATTTAGTGACACAGTAATCTGACAGTAAGTTAAAAGCTAACTTACAATGATTGTCATGTTTCGGAGTAAAATGCACAAAACATGAGAAATTGTAAGTAGGAATTTCTAAACGTTAGTAACTTCATCACTAATAGTTTAGAAACATGAAAATACTATCAAGTAAAATTATTATTTTATCCCTCTACATATGGGAAAATGATCATTTTACCCCTAACTTAAGAATCTTACATCATAACTCCAAAATTCACCGAAATTTACATTTCTCATGTAAATTTTGTCCTAATTCTTAATATCTAATTAGAAAAATTTTAAAAACACATTACAACCTTAACAAACTCATTAAGACCAAAACACACACATGTCATTTCTCTTGATTTTTATTGCAATGTTATTAAACCTCATTTCTCATGCTTAAACCAAAATATTGAAGCATATAAAATCATATCTTATGTCCAAATAGCATACTGAAACAACCAACAAAAATCCACTTTGTTGTACTTAGCCTCAACACTTCATCAAAACTGATTTTTTGATGAAAAGCAAAACCCTTGGTCCTCAAGGTTTTGTCTCTTTTTAAAACATCTCTAAGAACTCCAAAAGTTCAAAATTTTCTTCCAATATGATCTTAACTCACTTCTAAGAACTAACATGCTTTGAATTATCAAGTAAAAAAAATAAAAAGTTACAAAAATCCATTTTGATGTGCTCAGCCTCAACACTTCACCAAAATCAATTTCGTCAAGGTTTGGTTTTAATCAAACCACTTGATCTAAAATAATCATAAACCAACAACATCATATGGTATAAAATCATGTCCCAGAGTAGATCCAAACATTAAAACCAATATCACATGGTCAAAATTAAATTAAAACATAGATCTATCCGAAAATCTCAAATCTGTGACTTAACCGAACCTTTTTATATATTAAAAATTATATCTTAAAAACCAAAACACCTCAAATCCTTAAAATAACATCCTAACATGTAAAACAAAGTCTTAGTCTCATCATATGAAAATATCAAAGCCATTGGATTTTGTTTTCACATCAAAAGATTCAACCTTAGTATCATCAATAAAAATCATATCAAACTATTTTACTTCTTCAGTTTTCAACTTTTTTTTTATCTAAGTAAAAATTTCATCAAAAACTTCTAACATGCAAGTAATCCTTTTAAAAATTTCATATAATCATGTTTTAGGGTGCGTTTGGATGTTAAAGTGAGTTGAGTTGAGTTGAGTTGAGTTTAGATGATAAAATATTGTTAGAATATTATTTTTTTAATATTATTATTGTTTTGAGATTTGAAAAAGTTGAATTGTTTATTATATTTTGTATTAGAATTTGAAAAAGTTGTAATAATGAGTGAGATGAGATGAGTTTGGTTTGGGAACCAAACGAAGCGATATACTCCATAAAACGATTAGACCAAGAGCTTGCCAATAACTTGGTCAAAATCATCAAAATATCATGCATTGTCTAGTTTATTTTCTACACTAGTCTTTTCATGGTTAAACCAACTTAGACCAATCAAATGACCATGAAAATCAACAAATATACACATAAACTAGACTTAATTAGGAACAACTTTTATGAAGGAGACTCTGTGAGAAGATACTTAAAACTACTTCAAAGAGGTTAAACCAAGTAAGCCAAAAAATCAGCCTCAAAGTCTTTTCGGTTTTCTCTTCAAGAAAAAAGTCGAAAAGTGATGAAATGAAAGGGAAAGAACTTTGACACCTCTTGCAAATCTGGAGGCTAATATGAAGGGTGTGAGTGACACTTAGAATGATGGGTGTATCAACCAAAACAAGGGGCAAAGCAAGCCTATAGTTTTCTACCTTAAACTACCGAAAGAGAGGGAGGAGTGAGATAACCTTTTGCCCTCACATCATGTACTATTTGGGGCTGATTTGGGCCGTGTTTAGACTGCCATGGTAGGGGAAACTTCCTCCACAAGCCTTGCTTAATGGGCCTTAACTGAGTAGGCTTCTGTTTAGGGTTTCAACATGGTTTGGTTGGGGTTTGAGTTGTTATCAAGTTCAAATCTAATTTTTCTTAGCCTAATAAAATGATCAAGGTTTAAAATAATAAATAATGATATTATAAGATAAATTTGAGGGGTTAATAGCATGGAAATTAATTTAATCAAGTGATTAAACACTAAACTAAAATCGGGTCCATTTAGGGTTTGGAGGCAAATTTTGAGGTTTGGGAAAATCGTTTAGGGTTTCGGTTTCAATTAAGAATTTGAGATTTCAATTGGATTGCAAGGGCTTCACTAGGGTTGAAAACCTCTTTGGTTAGGCACAAATTGGATGATTGGATGGAATAGTATTTTGCTTAGATGACATGATCACAAAACCTTCACTTTTTCCATTTCATGGTTCTTCCTGGTGCCAAGTATCCAAAACTATTCACCAAGTGTTGCTAAGATTTTGTCAAGTGTCTAGGTAAAACTTTTCTAACTTAAATTGGACATTCCACACTGTGAGTTTGAAAACACTACAATAGGTACTACTATCGAGGTTACTATTCACTCTAAAAAAGTGAAAATAAAATTTATACTGTAAAATCATAAATATACATACTAACTTTTGGGTGCAAATCATTTATTAAAATTCGATTCCAAAGGCCTCAAAATAATTAAAATGCGTTTTCGAACAAAAGTTTCGTCCGAAAATCTGAAGTTGTTTTATTACACCATAAAATTCTAAATATTCAAACAAATCTAATGGTGTAAACCGTATCTCATTCTGAAACTTTTAGGTATCTCAAATAAATATAATTGCGCTTCTAGCACCAAAGTTAGTGGCTATGCTGACTATGCTGACATACTAAAATCTATAATATTGAGTTGATTCATGAAAACTTTCAAGTTTTCATGAGGTTTCTAAAGTCTTAAGAATTTTATCCCTTGAATTTTTGGTGGGCTACTACACTTGTGGCGCCCCCAGATTCTGCTTCTGATCAGACAAACATTCGAAATGTCGGCACATGCAACACAAGTTTACTTGCCCTCGTTCATGACATATAAGATGCAATGTTCCTAACATGCATCTAACAATATGCAATATTCGCAACAGATATTTTTTTTTCTTGAGCAATACTATGCACCAAACTTATAATATCCCAAATAGTTAAATCATAATCCATGCATACTTAACAAAATAAAATCTATGATTACAGTACAGGTCTCAGAAGACTGTAGTCTCTAAACAATGGACACTTAGCTCCATAATTACATTGCCAAAATACACTATTGGGCTAGTTTGTTGAGTAACTCGCGTAACTTGACTAACGATGCCAAAATACTATCCAAAGACCTAACTATAGAGACTGTAAACTCCGCGTTGCGTCTACAGCCTCTAGTTAACCTCCTCTAGTCTGTTAGTGTCTACTCTCTGCTCTGATCCTGACACATCGTTTACCATTTGGGGAGAATGGTAGTTGGGACTACTACGGTAAGATTTGATTACAAATCTCAGCAAGTTAATAGGAAACTTCCACATAGGTTAATGATGTATGCATGACAGTAAAAGCATGAATGCATAATCAAAGTCAATAGTAACATAACATAACTTGACATGAAATAATAAGCATAACGTGACTTGACAGAACATGGTATGAGCTGACATAACTTGAACTGAAACTGAAACTTAGCTTGACGTGACATAACATATACGTGAACTTGAAACATAACATGGACTAGCAACATAGCATGAATGTGAACTTGAAACATAACATGGACTTGAAACATAGCATAAACGTGAATATACATAATTTGAACATGAACTTGAACATAACATGAACCTGAACATAACATGAACCCGAGCATAATGTAATATAAACATGGACTTGAAATATAACGTGAACATGACATCACATGAACGTGAACTTGAACATAGCATGAACGTGAACATAACCTGACATGAACCTGAACTTGAAACATAATATGGACTTGAAACATAACATGAATGTGACATAAATTTGACATAAACGTAAACTTGAACATAACATAATGTTAAACATGATTTGAACGTGAAATACATGAACTTGAAATCTTATTCCATAGATTTAATCATTTAAGTGACCATACAGGTGCTACACGGGTCCCCTTGAGTTATGTGTCTCTGCCGAATACCCTATCACAACATAGGTATCTATACCAGCTGTGAGTGTGTTAATACGTACTCCACAGTTGTTGTGGCCCCATGTATGCTACATGTCATAATTGTTGTGTCTCATGTAGTGTATGCTCCACAGTTGTTGTGGCCCCATGAATTATTTGTGCCATACTTACTGTGGATACACGTAAAATAAAGTATGACTCCATCATCGTTAGTGTCTGGCACGCTTCGGTAACCAGCTAGTTAGGCTCCATTCGCAACCTATTGATTGTACTTCGTCAACCTAGAGAATTTAACACCTATTTAAACACTCCAGCGTGAACAAAGGAGTTCTACTAGGATATTATTCCATCCTAGCGCTTAGGGTCGTGATTGACATGAATAACTTAACAAGACTGTTGAGATAGGATGACATGAATACGAAATGACAGAAGGCCTGACATAGCGTAATGTGACATGAACGTAAGATGACTGACATGACATACTTTGAGACATGAGTGTAACAGATAACATTTCACAACATGGTATACATATAACAAACGATATTTTGTAACATGACATAACATAAAACAGACAATATTTCATAACATGGCATAATATGTGATTGAACTGCATTATTGCATATTTTATACATTTAAAATCAATATATTTTTAATTTTTTTATTATTTTATCATTGATTTTAGATGAAAAAATGATCAAGAGACAATAAATTCAAGTTGTGATTTAAATTGATTAAAAGCATAGTTTATGCTTATTTTTATAACTTGTGATTTAATTTGATTTTATTTCCTCACATGCACAATATACTTTTAATATTTTAGTTTAGTTTTTGTTTAATTTTTATTTAATTATTTATTTTCTTTTTCTAGTTTTATTTTTTATGTAATTATTATTTATTTTGTCTGTCTTATTTTATTTTATTTTGTTTTATTTTATTTTATTTTTATTTTTTATTTTCTGCGCAGGCTAAACGACATGTCGTTTGGTCTGCAACTAAACAACATGTCGTTTTGAAAGGGGTTCGAATCTGCCATCTAAGGAAAACGACCTATCGTTTGACAAAAACGACATGTCATTTTGCACGTGAGTTGAATTTGCCGTCTGAGGAAAACGACATGTCGTTTGACAAAAACGACATCTCGTCGACCATCGTCTTCAACCTCTCGCCATGCAGGATTTCGTCTCCTTGCATGCGTTCGGTAGCTCCTCCACGCCACCGTTGGACACCACCAAGCTTCTCCCTGGAACCACCACCAGCAGCACAGCCTCTCCACCTACGGTAGCAACCTTCTCCCGCGCAGCTCTGGCATCGCGTCGTCCCCATGCATACGTTCGGACCGCCACCATCCACTACACCTCAGCCCAGCCATGTCCAGTCTCCTCCACTGCACAGCGTCTCTATCATGCATAACATGACTTGCAAACAAGATAAGAAAATTTATGTGAGGAACTGCATGCTAAAGTAAGAGAAATGAGACTCAGACGGAAACACAGTAAAATGAAGTTTTGGTTTGCATGAGATGAACGAAAACAAAAGAAAAGAATGAGTGGGTTTCGGCTGGAAAGCAGAGAAAGAAAGGAAAGAAAAAGAAATGAAATAAGCAACCAGACCACTCGGTTTAGAGCTAGCTGGAGTTCGGTTGGAAAGAAGAAAGGAATAAAAGAAAAGAAAGAAAGAAAATAAACACAGATCATTCGGTGCACTTCAGCTGGAAAGCAGACAAAAGAAAGAAAGAAAGAAAGAAAGAAAATAAACACAGATCATTCAGTGCACTTCGGCTGGAAAGCAGACAAAAGAAAAAGAAAGAAAGAAAGAAAATACAGGCCATTCGGTTTCGGCTGGAAGCAAAAATAAGAGAAAGAAAATGAAAGAAAAGTCGGTCAATGCATCACTGGGCGACAAGATGTTCAGTGGAAGAAAAAGAAATGAAATAAAACTGAAGCACTCGGTGCAGTTCGGTGCAAGAAAAAGAAAAAAAAAAAAAGCAACCACTCGGTCCAGTTTCGGCTGGCAAGAAGAATAAGGAATAAAAAAAAAGGAAAAGAAAAGGGATGTACATGCATGAGGCGCCGAAAGTGAAGAAATAAGAAATGGAGGTGGGTTATGGCTTGTTGGATTTTGAAGCCTACAAAAAGGCTTGTAAATGGACGAAGGAAGCATCAGACATTTGAGAGAGAATTGGAGAATTAATTTGAGAGAGAGTTTCAGACTTAGTGTTTATTTTGAGAATTGTTGTGATTCTTAAAATGGACAGCTAAGTCCTTAAGTAAAGTTATGGATGAACTTGCACAATTGAGAGTGTTTTTAATTTATTTTTGATTCATGTGATTGTTCTTTATTAATGTAAATTCTTGTTTATCATTCACTAATTATTTATGTTATTTTCTTATCTCCAAATAATCTAGGAATTGATTCCCTTAATAGATTCAGTCATGCTTTTTCTATAGAATGGTTAAAATCATTGATCATGTTTGGATTAATTTATTGTCTTTATTAATTTAATTTTTTGCTGCAATATTGCCCACTGGGTATATTGTCGTCGTTGGGTTTTGTCAATGAGGATGATAAATCACAGAGTTTTTAAAAGTAGTGAATGATTTATTAAAGAATTATTTTTCGATTAAAATGGTTTTAATTCTATATCTTCCAATTGGGGAATTTGAATAAATCTCTAATTGTGTAATTTATTGAATCAAGAATAATTAGAAATATCCAAATTTGTGCAAGGGATTCCTGATGCTTTACTGTTTACAATTTCAGTGATTTTAATTTTTATCATTGTTAATTTACTTGTTGAATCATATTAAAATTAATTTCCTTTTATTGATCATTTAATATTTTCCTTTAATTTGTTTTTATTATCTGTCGTATTTTCTTTAATCTGTCTCCCTGTGGAATTGACACCCCAAAACTGTGCTACAACTACCGCGTTATGTTTTGGGCGTAATCAACATGCGACAATAAATATTACGTGACATGACATACATGTAACAGATGACATACATAATGTGACATACTTGCAACATATAGTAACATATGACAGAATATATTATATAACAGATAAGTATTTGTGACAGAATAATTCATATAACAGATAAACATGTAATGACATGACATGGCATGGCATGACATATATAACAGCATATAAACATAAACTGTAGTTTCCTTACCCATCACACATACATAGTAAATTGATAGTAAGTTAAGAGCTAACTTACCTTGATCATTGCGTTCTACGAGAATAAAGTTTGAAACAAGAAGAACTGAAAATACTGATTCTAAAAAATTAGAAATTTAATCACTAACAATTAGAAGCATGTAAACAAGCTAACTTAGAGTAAAATTACTATTTTACTATCTATATGTGAAAACATGATCATTTTACCCCTAACTTAAGGATTTCACATCCTAACTCCAAAAATTTCTAAAATTTACATTCCTTATATAAATTTTGTCCTAAACTCAAATATCAACTCAGAAAAAATTTAAAACAAATCACAACTATGGAAAATACACTCTGGCCAATACATTCATAAGCTATTTCTCTTGATTTTGGTTGCAATTTTTTCATATTCAAAACCCATGATTAAACCAAAATTTTGTAAGAAAGATCTTCCTATCCTAAGTTTAAAAACATACTTAAAATATCCATTAAGAAAAAGCTAAACATCAACACCAAAATTTTTGTAAAAAGACCCAAACTTTTTAACAAAAAGTTAACCCTTAAATCACAAGTTTTGACCATAATAAAAACATCTCCAAGATTTCCAAAAAAATCAAATCTTACTTTTAACATATTCTTAACATCATCCTAAAATCAACCATTATTTAAATCATCAAACAAAAGTTACCAAAAATCACAAAACAACACTTGGAGTTTTCTGTTTTACACTTAATCCAAAAATAGAAACTTTTCTCTCAACTAACTTTGATAAATTTCTTGACCCATGGCATAAAGACATGTGATTTTCAAACTAAAATATCGCATGGTTTAAAAATGCATCCTAAAGAAGATCCAACCGTCAAACTTAAAATCACATGGCTAAAACTCAATAAAACATGGATGTAACCCAACAACATCAAATCTTAGGCCTAACCGAAATCCTCATGCATAGAAAAATCATATCTTTTAAACTAATACTAAATATTTTCAAAATAATATCCTAACATGAAAATAAGAGATTTAGAATCATCATATAAAAATATCAAAACCTTTGGAGTAAAATTAAACCACGAAATATTCAAGCTTTCTCAAAACAGAAACTGTTTTTCCACTTCCAGTTTTCAAGTTTCTAGATCTAAGGAAATCTATCATCAAAAGTTTTAGTCATGTAATAAAACCTCAAAGAAAAATCATAAACACATGCTAAAAACACTCCATAAAATCTTCGGATTAAGATATGTCTATTAACTTGGTCAAAAACTCCAAAATATAACATACTATCTAGTTTCACGCCCAGAATGACCTTTCCATGGTTAAAAATACTTTTTACTGATCAAATGAGCATAGAATGAGATGAACAAGATATCTACAGAAACTAGACTAAAAAAGAGCAACTTTTTTGAAGGAGTTATCGTGCGAAAATACTTATAGAGGGTCAAAAATATCCACATAAAATGACCCAAAAATCTGCCCGAGAGAGCTCTTTCGAGTTTCTCTCTAAGAACATGGTGAAGAAGTGATGAAATGAAAGAAAGGGTATCTTGCATGACTTTAGACTTCTGGAGGGAGAAGTTATGGGCTTGAATGACCCTTGATTGGAGGTGGTTATGTGACATAAAGTGGAGAATAGAGAGGAGCAAGGACTGCCTGCAGTAGCTGTGAGATATGGAGGTTGATGGGTGGATTTATCCTTCACATCAAGGCACTATTGGGTGCAGCCAATAGCAGTGGATGGTTTGCCATGTGGGGGAGGAAACTTCTTCAAGAAGCTTTGCCAAGGTGGCCATATTCGTGGGCCTTGGTGAGCCTCAATCAAGTGGGCTTCAATTTGGAGTTTGGTTAGGGTTTGAGATGCTATCAAATCCAAATCCAATTTTTCTTGACCCAATTAAATTTCTAAGGTTTAAAAGGTTGGATAATGATATCATAACAAGAATTTGAAAAATTAATAGCGTGTAAAAGTGATTTAATCAAGTGATTAAACACAATGCTAGAAATCAGATTAAAAAGGGTTTGAAGACCAACTTAAGGGTTTGGGAAACCATTTAGGGTTTCGGTTTCAATCAAGATTTTGGAGTTTCAATTGGATTCCAACCATTTATGGTTTCACTAGGGTTGAAATTCTCTTTGATCTAGCACAAAATTGATTGATCAGATGAAAAAGAATAGGGTTTTGCTTAGGTGGCATGATCTCATACTTTGATTCTTTCATATTCCAACTCATGGTTCCTCTTTGTGCTAAGTGTCTAATACTATTTATTATGTGTGGCTAAGATCTTGCTAAGTGCCCAAATAAAACTTCTTTAACCTAATTTGGACAATTCACACTGTGATTTTGAAAACATTGCACTTGGTGCTCTTATCGAGGTTAATATTCATTCCAAAAAAATGTATAATAAACTTAGTACTGAAAAATCCTACTTATTCATATTAACCTATAGTGAAAATCGTTTATCGAAATTCAATCCTGAAGTATCCCTAAAAATAAAAATCGCAGTTTCAAACAGGCGTTTAGTCCAAAATTATGAAAATGAGTTATTACGAAATAAAATCTTAAATAATCAACTGAGTCTAATGGCGTAGACCATAATGCATTTTGACACTTCTAACTATCTCGAATAATTAAACTCATATTTCTAGCACCATAGTGAGTGATGATAACATTGACTATATTGATAGACTAAAACCTGCACGATTGGTCGAATTGTAAAAACTTATGGAGTTTTCACGAGATTTTCTAAAGTCAATAGAAATTCCACCAATAAATTTCTAGCAGGTTGTTTCAACTCTTTCTTTTTCTCTTCTTTTTCTCTCTACTCAAGCACACACATATAGCTCCAACTGTCCCACCCTTAAATCAAGAGCAAATCACACAAGAATAGTGAGAACCAAGAGCTATTGGTTAGAGAAGTACAAATCGAGCCTCATCTTCAAGGTTTTTAATTTGATGAGTAATCTTCCTCAGCATGTTTTCTTAATAGATGTTAGAGAGTTGTGTTAGTGTTCTATGGAAGCATTTTTAGGAAGAAAAAAGTCTATCTATGGTATTTATGATGGCTCTAAATTTTAGTTGGCAACAATGTGTTTAGTGTTGTTAGTTTGCTTTTAAGCATGACAAAGTTGGATTTTTATGACTTCAATGGTGTATTCAAATCTTTGTATAAGCTTGAAAATAGAGTTGTTGTTTGGATGAAAAGTTATTGCATGTGGTTCAGGGTATTAAGGTTTATAAGGCCACCTACAGTTAGAATATGTCACGATTAGTATCTCGATGAATGAATATTTTGGTCCCTCTGTTATATAAAATAACTTATTCTTAAACTTAGGGCACTCTCAATGACTTCTCTATTTTGCAATCTTATGTAAACTAACTAAGAATATGTCAAAATAAGGCTTTCATTGAATTATGAAATATCAATGTAAAATACATATGAGGCAAAGCGATTCTACATTTAACATATTCATGATCTATGTATCATTATTTATTATTATTTTTACTTGTCCCAATCTTTATAAATATATATATATATATATATATATATATATATATAAATTTCTCACATTTACACTTTTAATTATAAAAACATGCAGATTTCAAAATATTATTAGAATATTTTATCTTAATAAAAAGAAAAATACTTATATTAACAATTGTGCAAGATATGATAAAAAGATTAAAATATCACAAAAAATAGAATGAACGAGTTTTTTCCATTTATTTTCTCTTTAGTTTTTTATTGAGCTATTGATATCATTTTGTCAATGGAGAGATATTGCATTCATATGAAAACATGAAAAATATTGAAAATATCTGAAAATATTACAAATTTAACGATAGGTATAAACAATATTTAAAATGAATATAGAAATAAAAAATCAAGAATATTTAAATGATATATAAAAAGAATAGATAAATTGATGTATAGTATATTGCAAAAGTCGTTAGCTAAAATAAAAAAAAAGTGAGTTTGACCTTGTTTGTTTTTGCAGATAAAATGAGTTGAGATAAAAGTTGAAAATTAAATAAAGTATTATTAAAATATATATTTTTTAATATATTTTTATTTTGAAACTTGAAAAAGTTAAATTGTTAATTTTATTTTGTGTGAAAATTTAGACAAGTTGTAATTATTACATGAGATGAGTAGAGATAAATGAGTTGAGAATAGTTAAAAATGCTCAAAAGGGACATTGTGTTACATGCCATGAGGCAAAAAGTTCGTTACAAGAGATCAACGAAAGTTGTGAGTTGTAAAAGTTTGAGATTGCTGCTATAAACGTTATGAGTTGAGTAACCGAGGTGGCATTTTGGAAACCGGCGAAAACTAAGTTATTAAATTTGCAATTAATACACTGATATTTACCTTAAAAAAGTCTTAAACATAATATTTTTATTGATTAGATCAGAAACCTCTTTGTATAGCGGCTAAATCATAGCGCTTGGTACCCTAATTTTTCGATACATATAAGCAAGGATAGGAAAGAAGGATAGGCAAATAATACAAATGGGAATGGCAATATTTGAATGCACTAACACAGCATATGTACCTGTGACGAATGCCAAAACCATTGGTGCCATGGCAAGAAGAAGGAACCAAAAGGCTATGTGAAGAAAAAGTGCGCGCTTTTGAAAGTAGTAGTCAGAAGGCATAAGTGGAATAAATAAGTGGATAAAGATAGCAGAACTAGATAGCGGCTAAATCATAGCGCTTGGTACCTTAAGTTTTCGGTACATATAAGCAAGGATAGGAAAGAAGGATAGGCAAATAATACAAATGGGAATGGCAATATTTGAATGCACTAACACAGCATATGTACCTGTGACGAATGCCAAAACCATTGGTGCCATGGCAAGAAGAAGGAACCAAAAGGCTATGTGAAGAAAAAGTTCGCGCTTTTGAAAGTAGTAGTCAGAAGGCATAAGTGGAATAAATAAGTGGATAAAGATAGCAGAACTAGATAGCATCAACGATAGGGCATTTGTAATAATAAATGCCTTGAAGGCAATACTATTCCTCAAAACTGCAGAACCTGGATGCGGATGATCATCTCCACCAACAAAGCCCCCAGGCATTGTAATGCCTGCTGCAAAGGTTACAGTTGTAGTGAATGCAGAAACTACCAAATGGGCTTGAGCCGCTTTATCGTTCTCCACTATCTCCTTCTGCCACTCTTCCCTCTTCTCCAGAGACTTCTCAATTTCATCATCCACATCTTCTAATACTCGCCTATTGAGAGTTAACCTAAGATTTTTCTGAAGTATAGCAATAACTCTCCACTTTCTCTGTAAAATATTTATTGGGTTGAATTGTGAGTATTCCGTATTTTTGTATACATAGAAAGAAAGCGAGAAAAGAAAACAAATCCAAACAATATTTGTTTGAGGAAGCAAGACAACTCGGTATAAAATAAGGCCTAAAATCAGAATATATAAAGACAATTAACTTAATATTTAAATGTATCTTATAAAAAAATATTTAGCACTTATAAAATGAATAGAAAAATATTACATATCATTCCCAAGATGCATGTTACTCATTTCCATTCTTTATGATATATATCAAATCAAAAATATTTTGAAACAGGTTATATATGCCAGAATTATAGGACCATGTTCTTGAAAATTGTTAGCTAGGTTTATAAATATTGTTTGTGTCATAACCAGATAGTACTAGTTCGCATAATATTGAGAAAACAATAAAGTTTACATCAAAGGAAAGGTTGTGGTTTCTTTGTCACATCATCTTCAAATTGAAGTCATAACCTAAAAGGATTCAGCTTGGATGGAACTGGACCCGATCCGGTTTCTATTGGAATTGGACCCACGCCCTATAACCCAAAACAAATACCACCCACACAATAGAGCAAAATTGTAAGCCATGGGTTGGAAAGCGGAGCAGGCCGAGTCTCAAGAGTCAAGAGACTCGACATCAGACCAAAAAAATCTATTAAAAAAAGTATTATAGATTCGAATATTTTCAAATATATTTTTTCTTTTGATTTGATATTATCCACTTCCCTTTAGAAAGGATTTAATTATATTTAAATTTATTATATTTATGTGATACATAAAATCAATTTAATTTTAAATCAGTTTAAAATTTAAAATTTAAATCACATCAAACTTATTTATATTTTATCTGACGTGATACATAAATCAGTTTAATTTTAAAATAAAATAAAATAAAACATTCCGAGTTGATAATTAATTATGATTCTATGAATTCCTTTGGTTTCGGTATAAATTCCTTAGCATATCCTATATATTGAAAAGAACTAAATATTCAAATATTAAGTATATAATTTTTATTTTTTGAAGAAAGATAAAAGATTACGTTACCTTATCAACTGAACCGTGTCTAGTTTTTAAGACTTGACGAGCAATCTGGTTCTTTTTGTTGAAGATCATTTTGTCAACTCTTGGAGAATTCATGACACCCTCCTTGTAACCAAAAGAATTGGAATAGTGATGGAGAGCTGTATTCCCGTCGTTGTCCTTCTGATTCAAAAGATTCCGGAGAGACGAATTATCTTGGATCATTAGCGCTGTACGTAAGTAGCCGTTAATCAGGGCGAGATGGAGTACATTGCGGCCTTTATTGTCAACCACTTCGCAACAATCCGGACACATTGATATAATCTCTTTTGCTACACTGTCTGATCTGTAGCAACGGACTGCAATGTGAAGAGCTGTCCTACCCTCTGCGTCTTTCATATATGCTGCCTCTCTATCAGATTCCAGCAATAGTTTTGTTGGCTCAATGTGACCCGAGTATGCAGCCATGTGAAGCGGAGTCCGACCATTTTGGTCTGCTTGTTTACATAGATCGCGTCCGCATCTTTCCAAAATGTTTAGGATCATTCCTAAAAGAATTTAAACGTGCTAAATTAATGTAATAATTTTCTGAAGGACGAAAAGGAAGACGTTAGGAGATAGAAAAATGACTATTTAGGTGATCATATAAATGTGGAAGCCGTGTTTAGTAATCAGTAGGGCTGTAAATGAACCAGTCTACTCGATAGCCCGCTCGGTACTCGTTCGATTAAACTCGAATCGAACTCAAGTCGTGAAAAAAAAAAGATCGTTCGTGAAAGCAGATACCTGCTCAATTAGTAAATGATACATACCCGATAAAACTCGACTCGACTCGACTCGGTTAAGGCTCGCTCATTTATGCTCGAATCAACTCTTTAGCTCGACTCGATTAAAACTCATTCATATATTGATAAATATATACATACATCTATATATATATATACATATATATGTATTAGCTAATAACATAAGCATACCACTTTTATAATTAAATATATAATATGTGATCTAATTATTTATGTCTATATAATGAATATACTTTATAGATATATTTTATAATTTGTATAATAATTAGTTGATAAAATTTAATAATTTTATATACTAGTATGTGGAAACCATATATGAAATAGATATATGCTATCATATTAAGTGTATGTATTGATAATATATATAGGCTAATATATTGTTATTTTGGATAAATATCAACTAGTTAGATATTTTAATTATTTATAAATTTTTTAAGATTTTTTATATACTTGTTAGTTTTATATATTCAATATTAGGTCTTTTATTTTATTTATTTATTTTATGAATTATTAAATCTTATTCAAAAAAAAAAAAAAAAACAATTCGAGCTCGAGCTCGAGCTTGGCTCGGCTCGACTCGAACTCGTTTGTGGGACGAGCTCGAGCTCGAGCTCGAGTTAAGAGTTTATCTTATCGAGTCGAGTTCAAACAAACAATAAAAAAAATCTCGAGCTCGAGTATTTTGAGTCGAGCCGAACTCGGCAAGCCAAAGCTCAGCTCGGCTCGGCTCGATTACAACCCTAGTAATCAGTCCTTTATCATCAAATAAAAGGCAAATGCAGGACAAGGCAAACATCAGTCTTTATTTACTAATATGGTAAAACACAAAATTAATCTAAAACCGGCCCTCATGTGCATATCAAACATCTTTATATTTCATGAATTCGATGTCCTGTCATATTTGATACCACCACATAAATATTTTCTTAACCAAATCATATTCTACAATGCGGAAAATATAAAATAGGCTATACCTTGATCATCCCAAAATGCTGCAGCATGCAAAGCCGTTCTACCCAAGGGGCCATCATAAGATGGTGAATTCAATTTGTTTAAAATTTCTGACACCAAATCTGGAAAGTATCTCTCGGCAGCCAAGTAAAGTGGGGTCTCACCAGCAACATTAGCACCAAACGAAAATTCTGGATCTACCTCCATTAGTAACTGTTTTACCACGTCAATGTGATTGTGACGTACAGCGTCATGTAAAGCCGTGTCTCTCTCTTTGTTCAGCTTCCCAATCATCTCCGTAGTAGCTTCAACGCGACATCTTGATGTTGGAACTTTTGATGTTCAATCAGGACTTCGACTATGGAAGCATGCCCATACCTTGCCGCCACATGTAACAGAGTATCGTCTTCCGCGTTGGCTTTCAATAAAAGTGACGGACACTTGTCTAGTACATCTTTCACAAATTTTGCCGCTGAGGCTGGATCCGTTCCACCAGCGGCAGGAAACTCTTCTTCGATACTTGAAATGCAAATATGTAGGATTGTATTTTGATTAACAGTTAAAAACCCATCAAGTGGATGGGAGATATCATATTGTTGCAAGGCCTCCAGGTTGCCTTGTGCCGCCGCTTTATAGATAACAGGATTCATTGCAGTGAGGCGCGTTTGTATGCTGCAAGAGAGTACTCTAGAAAATCCTATGTTAGACACAGGCATTATGGTTGATGTTACATTTAACATTTTTCTATTAACGCGCAAATCCTATCCATATGATGACAAAATGCTTTTTGACAATTTCCTCCTCCATCCGTACTACGAGGAACACGGGTCTGGAAATTGGAATTCTGGATAACGCTGAGTTTAGTCTTCGGAAGGACTAAACTGAAATAGATGCACTTGAAGAAAAAGTTTAAGTTCATATATATATTTAATTTAATGAAAATCAAAATCTAATTAATTCAAAGTAAAGCATATATACCCATACAATCAATTAGAAATAATAAAACTGTCAATATCTAAGATCAAACAGAAGTTATATAAATATATATATATATATATATATATATATATATTTTAAGAGATCATATAAAAACACAAGAAGTAAAAGTAATTTACTACGGACGGCAACAACTACCAAATATTTTAGTATCAATAACACAAAAAGGACAATAATCTTACTTCTGAGTTAGTAAGCAATGCAACCTCCAGCTAGCTCCTTAATTTAACTCCTCCACCTCAAATGTGGTTTGGGATGGGACTGGAGAGTTGGATCAGTTGTGATATTTATAGGTAAGGACTACTCATTAGGCGTTAGACGTAACCATTACGCGGTGTCATGTTGTAGCCTTGTAGGGTATCACTTTAAGCATTTACTTTTTACTGAACTAAAGTGGTAATGCTTCTTTTCTGCCATATTATTAAAGTAAATATAAATGCTATAAGGAAAGCTTATACAACACACCTTCGCTTTTTTAACATATAATTTGTTATTTTTATTATTTTATTTAAATATACACATATTTAAGCATTAAAATAAAAAGACAAAATTGAGAAATCACATATTAATCAGATAGATGTGTGTGGTTTAAGATTTTCATGTAGAATTTTTCTAAAATAAATACTAGAAATACTTTCAATTTTTTATTTGTTTTAAAAGAGAGAAACATTTTTTTAAAACAATTTGAAGAAAATAATGAAGTAAGAATATAAAAATACTTAAAAAAGGACCCGTGATCTGGCGGAATGGGAGGGAAAATATTTTATTCATATTTTAAAGATTTGTAACATCGATTTTTTAAAAATATTTCTTGTTTTTTGGAATTAATTAATAATTTTTTTATTTAAAAAGTGTTTATGGTTTTAAAATTCTTAACTTTTTAAGTAGTTAATTAATTAATTAATTTTTCTTGGATTAGCTAACAAAATTTATTTGCTTTATATTTTTCTTTGTTTTTATGTTTATGTCATTTTAAAAATAATTCTGGATCTTTGTTATAAATTGAAGTGCATTCCTATATGTTTGAGTCAAAATCATTCAGGTACAATTGATTATGTAGACAACTAAAAGTTAGACTGAGATAATTTATTTAGAGATTTGTTTTTAGTTTTTGTTATATATCTTGATTTTGTCATTTTGTGATATTAATTTCTTATATTCTAACATCTTAACATATAGTTAACCACCCATATGACGGGTATATTACATGAAGATGATTGAGGTTTGAGATGCATTTGTGAAATTGTGCAAGTGTTGTTTGTTCAATTTTATTTCATTATTTTTATAAATCTATATGGAGCTATCTTATTTCCTTATTAAATTGTCCTCTTTTCTTCGGACACAACTTGGAATGGCACCCAATATTTGGTTCTCTTTTGTTGTTGGAAATAGAAATGGGAACATTTCATTTGTGTTGGTTTAGAAAATGTTGATTGTTGTTGTACTTTGGAACAAATAATAATATTTGGTGGCCTGTTGTGTTTCAGCAATTTGTTATTGGATGATGGATGATGAATTGATTGTGAAATTCAGCAGTGAAGTATTGAGTGGTTGGCTTGTATTTGGTTATTGTAAAATGATTGGGAGGCTAGCTGTGTTTCAGCAAAACTTGGAATGAGAACAAGCACCCGAGATTTGGTTTTGTTTTGTTGTTTGAATACGAACATATAATTAATTTTAATTTATGTTTTTGGTTGTTGTAGTCGGGAATAAATGACAATATTTGGTGGCCGGTTGTTTTTCAGCAGTTTTGGTTTGTTTTTCTTAATAGTGTTATGTTTTTTCAATGCTGGTCATGTTTTTTTCAACTTTGTGCCCATGATGACATATGGCTAACGACTGATATGGCATACAAAGCAGTAGCTGAACTTTAGTTAAATCTTTTTATAGTTAAATATGGGTGATGGTACCCGCGGTACTTAAAAAGAAAACGTACAGCACGTGAAAACGTACAGTTCAAGTCTTGATTAGTGTAAACGGACGAAAAGTAAAGCAAACGGGAAACCCATCATCCCACCCAGCATATTCTGACAAATAAAGTGAAGAAAAAATTTTAACTAGGTAAAATTTCAGATTTTACTGAAAACATGAGGAAAAAAAAAAAGAAAGTAAAATGCAATTTTAATTTTTTCTAATTTTTAAATGAGGCTAAAATAGAATTACATGGCATGACAATTTATTTTTCACTACATAACAAGAGCATCAATATGTATCCAAGTATCCACCACCTTGACTTCCGAAATCATGAGGCCAACATCTAAATATTACAAAACACAAGATAAAATAAGTACAAAAATGAGTGGGCCAAATTGAAAAAAATACACGTCTTCACATTTGACTAAAGTGTTTACCAATATTAAAATTTATCTCTTCACTGCATCTATGTTGCTCATCATCTTATATGGCAGAAGGTGGTACTCACTTCACATTTGCTTACACATTTTCCATTTCGTTTGCTTTAATAAAAAAAAGTGTGGGTGGTCTTGCTTTTTTGTATTTTATAATCACGTGTGGGTTTGTATGTGTTTTATGCGTTTTGTTTAAGTACAGAAAACATTTCTCAAAATCTAAATCCAATTGAGCACTAGCATTGGATTTATTAAATTTATCTTCAAAATTTGATAAAAAGTACATATTTTTTTTATAAATATAAAACCTTCCTATTTATAATCTCACATTGGATTAACCATTAGATTCATCGTATAGATTGGTGAAAAACAGGAGAGGAAACGAAGAGAAGAAACAGAGAGGAAAAAAGGGAGAGGAAGAACTGTGCTGGGAATTGGGAAGGGAGAGGAGAGGAAGAAAGAAAGAGATTTCGGGATTTGGGGGTGAGGAAGAAAGCAGAGAAGAGAAAAAGAAAAAAGAAATGAAATTGCGTGCGAAACCAATGCATTTTGGTAATAAAATAATTTGATAGATGTTGAACAGTCGTTCTTCAAATTTGAAGATAAATGAGGATCAACTGTAGCTCATAACTTCACAAATACATGGAAGATGAATCCAATACCGGTATTCTAAAGTGAAATTCATCAAATTTTAAAGATTAGACTCATCAAATGAGTCTAATGCTAGTGCTTGTCACAATCGAATATAAACCTACGCTAAGTTAGAATCGAATAGAAACCTACACAAATTAGAGTGGTCGGACTACAACAAAATTAGAATCAGAATCAGATCTTGGGAATTTGGACACCATTTGGATTGGGATTGGTCCTCACCCCAGTTGACTGAACTGCCTAGACACGGTGCAGGGACAACTTTTATGCTGTGTCCAAACTTTCGCTTTACCCTATAAAGTTTTCGTTTCAACTTTTATCTCTGCACTGTTCATAGAATATTTGCAGCATTTACATCAAAATATCAGCTAAGGCATCTGCCTAGGCCCCCACATACACGAAAGCCTCCTATTTTTGGTATGTTTGCAACAGTGTAAAATGTATAATTAAAACAAAAATGAGAGAGAAAAAAATCCATGGAAAGGAAATACAAAAAATTAGTGTTTTAAACTTTTAACGAATACTTCTAATATTTATCGAATTATTTTATCTTTATTTCAATTTTAAAACAAAGCAAACTAAATAGAATGTCAAAGAAGATTAATTGGAAAGATAAAATGTGGTTGTTTGAGAATGTATAACAACAAGGACTAAATAGGTGGCATCACGTTATAGACGATTAAACGAATACATCACGTTAAAGAAGATCATTAGGCATCGCTTGTTTTCATAGATTAGATGGAATGCGTTGAGATTAAAATTAAAAGTTAAATAAAATATTATTTGAATATATTTTTTAATATTATTTTTATTTTGAAATTTAAAAAAGTTGAATTGTTTATTTTATTTTGTGTGAGAATTTGAAAAAGTTATAATGATTAAATGAGATGAAATGAGTTGAGAATTATAAAAACAAACGAGAATTGAGTAGATGGCATCACATTAAATATAAAGGGAAGTTTTAGTTGGCTCCCCGACTAAAAAATGTGGAACTGCCATGTGAAATTATTACTCTTAGATGTCGTTTAAAGATTGAGATGAGATGATATGAAAATTCTGTAAATAATAGTGAAATAGTTTGACAAAAGATATTTTTCTGGATTTTGAAAAATAAGAGAGAGAAAGTTGAAAAAAATATTAATAATTTAAATATTTTTAAAATATAATTATTAATATTATTTTTGTTTTGTAATTTGAAAAAATTGTATTATTTTCTATAAGGATTTCAGATTTTTTTAGAACCCTTATTCTCTTTCACGGTATGGGAATTCGTTGAGTTTAGCTTAAATAAATTCATGAATTGGTTCCATTTGCCACGCAGTGGGACAAAGTGGAAGACAAGTATGTAGTGTCTTCACTTGCAGTTGCTGGTGTGGTTGGATTGTGGGTCTTCACTGGGATGGTCTCGGTGAGGTTCTCCGAATGCTTAATATATAGAAATTATAGTTGTGTTTAATGGTAATTGTATCTATACTTTACACCATAAAGTGAAAGCATTTCTTAGAGATGGGCATGACTTGTAACAGGCAATTGATAGGCTTCCTCTAATTCCTGGCGTGCTTCAGCTTGTTGGCATTGGCTATACTGGAGTAATTTGGACATGCTTTACTGCTGCATTGTTAATTTTGTCTGGCTTTGCTTCTCATTACTTTGAACTAATTAACAATGGGGTCGATTACAGTATTGATTTCGCTTCTTATTAAAATGATCCACGTTCATCTGCATAAATCTAATGCATGTACTCGAAAGTATTTGAGTAAAAAAGGGCCTTGGAAGAGAAGAACTATAGTTTAATATTCATCACACGGAATGTTTAATATATAGAAGTACTTCCGTGCTTCGCTCTGTTTCTCAACCATCAACCTTTCTTGCCTTCTTTTCTTTGCAGTGGTTTGCGTACAAGAACCTGGTTTTCAAACCAGACAGGTAATCCTTAATTTGGTTATAGTTACTGTCATATAATGTAAGGAATTTCATCCTTTCTAAGAAATATTTGCTGAGACAGATTTTTACCATAATCAATGAATTTCAGGGAAAGTTTAATACTGAAGATGAGAGACACATACAAGGAGATAATCGGGAGCAGCTAGAAGGATCCAACACAGAATGCTGCTAAGATGATCCGTGAAGTTCTGAGTTTTGAAGCAAATATCTTGCAGCACTATCAAGTGTTATAAGACGTAATATGTACTTTTGTCTTGAAGATGTAACTACTATATACCTTAACTACATTCCCCTTAAGCACCAATCAATTTCCATGATCACCTTTCATGGGTCATCACTTGAAAGTGCTTCAAGAACTATCTTACAAAAACAAAGGGCATATTTAGTCCTTGGATTTTAACGTGTAAAATGCTAATTGGTTGACACATGGACATGGCAACCAAGGCGTTAAAGGACATGGCACCAATATTCGTGGGCCTTAACCCTAGTGGGTTTCAATTTGGGGTTTAAAGGGGGTTTGGTTAGGGTTCGGGAATATGCTAACAAACTCAAATCTAATTTTTCTTGGTCCGATCAAATACCAAGGTTTAAAAAGTTGGATAATGATGTCATAACAAGAATTTGATGAATTACTAGCATGTGGAAGTGATTTAATCAAGTGATTAAACACAATTCTAAAAATCGGATCATATAGGGTTTGGAGGCCAACTTTAAGGTTTGGAGAAACCATTTAGGGATTTGGTTTCAACCAAGCTTTTGAGGTTTCAAATGGATTCAAAATTTTTAGGGTTTCACTAGAGTTGAAACCCTCTTTGGTTCGGCACAATTTAGTTGATCAGATGGAAAATAGGGTTTTGCTTAGGTGGCATGATCTCATACCTTGATTTCTTTCACAAATCTATCTAATGGTTCCTCATGTTACCAAGTGTCTAATACTATTTACCAAGTGTGGTTAAGATCTAACCAAGTATCCAAATAAAACTTCTCTAACCTAATTTGGATATTCCATACTGTGATTTTGAAAATACTGCACTCGATGCTATTATCGAGGTTACTATTCACTTTGGGAAAGGAAAACTTTTCACTGTAAAATCTTAAATATTCATACAAACCTAGGTGTTCAATTCATTTATTGAAACTCTATCCCGAAGTGCCTTGAAATAAGCAAAACGCATTTTCGAACAAGCGTATTGTTCGAAAACTGAAAATGAGATTACTGCGCTATAAAATCCTAAATAATTAACTGAGTCTATTGGCGTAGACCTATTTCAAACTGACACTTCTAAATACCTCAAATAAATAAAATCGCTCTTCTGACACCATAGCGAGTGATAGCTCTGACTATGCTGGCAGACTAAAACCTACGCGATTGATCGAATCGTGAAAACTTACGATATTTTCACGAGATTCCTAAAACCTATAGAAATTTCACTATTGAATTTCTAGCAGGCTGTTACAAGAATAATTTTTCTTAGGTATATTATTTGCCTTTCATGTGTATATATATATATATATGTATTTATGTATTTGTCATCTATTTTTTCTACAAACTTTGCCAGCTCCATGCTTCTATTACAAACAAACTTCACAAAGAATATTTTGAGTTGAACACTGCTACACCGACAAAGCTAATTGAGTTTTTTTTTCCTGCATTTTTTAAACTCATTTAAACATTTAAAAAAAGTTCACAATATCATTAAAAATATTTATTTAATCATTTAGTAAAAAAACAAAAGGACAATCGAGACCCACAACATTTTCCTTGAGTTTCTGTCCATTTAATTGCTAGAAAGGAACAAGAAAAAAAAAATGGAAACATCAAAACATTCAAACCAAGAAGAAATAAAAAACAAAAAAAGAAATAAAAAAAACCGGGTTTGGAGTTTAAAACCCATACCCGGACCTGGTTTACCCTGATGTAGCCCGAGTTTGTTCCTGGCCGGAACCCGATTATCTGGATTCCAGACTGGGCCGAGAAAAAATCTGACCCTGATGAACATGCCTGATTACGGCCTTAAGGTGGATTACAATAGAAAACGACGGTCAAGGATTTCTCATTGTCACCAGTTGGATATTTGAGCAATTACAAGGTCTAGTGGGAATTATTTAAGGAAGTATTATGGGTCTAAGGTCAAGGATAGCCTCATTAAGTAGAGTTCTAAGCAATGTTTTGAATACCGTACCGGATGTCGTACCGGTCGAGCTACTGGAACGAAATATTTCGGTACCGGTACCGTTTCGTGTACCGTTTCGGGATAACATTTCGGTATATGAATAAATTATATATATAAATTATATTTCAAAATAATAGTCAATATATAAATAAATTATATATAAATACATAGATATATAAATTATAAATAGCCTAGTCTGAATTAGGGGTCAAAAAATGAACTTGTAGTTTGAAAATATGAAAAAAAAAAAAAATAAGGCCGAAATCTCAGCCGTACAGACCGGTACACAGGCCGATACAATGGTATTTCGGTCGGTACGGAACATATAGTGTACCTGTACCGGTCCGGTGGCCAGTACGGAAAATACGGCCGGTACGGTATTCACAACAATGGTTCTAAGTCTTTTTATTAATGGTGTGCTTAAGAAGAAAATTGGCGTGGCACTAACGTGAATGAGATTTGATTGAAGGGAGGTGATTTTGCATAAGCTCGAGGTAAATGACTATGTTCATACCCTTCTTACTATTTTATTGTAAACAAGTGTCATTTTTGCAAGCTATATTATGTGTACATGTTTTAATGATATATATATATATATATATATATATATATATATATCTCTGTGTGTGTATAGACTATTCATCGATAGCCTCTTTTTATATACCCTCTTATTATTGTATGTGATGTATGAAATGAAATGGATTGCATATTTATGCCTGTTATATAAAGTATCTCCATATATTAAATGAATAAATCAAAGATAAGACAAGGAAATGAAAGACTAAATGAAAACTGACATGAAATGGACTGAACTGCATGTTTGTCTGTTCAAAGAAAAATTCATATAAAGTGTCATGACAATGAGGATGGCATGATGCTAAGGGGTGGACCCAGTGATGCCTATTCTCGAAGCTAGGTTCTTATCCACTAGCTATAGAAGAACATGACCGCAAGGATCACTAACAATCTAACACACAGGACTTAATAGTATGTACTGATCATGAGGTTAAAAGAGGAAAGACTCATGTTACAACATAAATGAGATTGATGTGGCTGCACAATTGAATTGTATGATTCAGGCCCTTGAGAAATCAAGGGGATGTATGTATACCGATTAATGTGACTTAATGTGATGAATATGAGTTTGAAAGTTCTTGCATGAACCTATATTTTTATATGTTTACTATATGAAGTAGTTATTGTTGAGTATTCGACTTATTTTGTTTCAATGAATGGTTGTTCAAAGAAATGCTTAAATAGAGGTTTGAAGCCACAAGATGGGACTTAGCTCATGGAGAAGAGGCAAATGACTAGATCATGTATATATTTTTTCATTTATGATTTTAATAGAATAAGATTTGAGAATTTTTTTAACAAGAGCTTCTGCAAACTCCCTTCATTTTTCATAAAGTCTGTTTTATCTTATGAAAGGGGATCTTGTATACCCGATGCTTCATTAAAAAAATTCTTTTAAAGTCGAGTTTCATTATGGTCCCTCTGTTATCTAAAATATTTAAAATGAATAAAAAAAGGAAAAAAATCAAGAATATAAATGATATATAGAAAGAATAGGCAAACTGATATATGGTGTATTGCAAAAGTAGTTAGCTAAAATAAAAAAAAATGAGTTTTAGAATTAGTTATTTCATATGAAAATTTAGATAAGCCATTGGGAAGAAATGTTCAAAGGGGGACAGAGTGTTACATGCCATGCGGCAAAAAGTTCGTTAATGGAGAACAATGGAAGTTGCGAGTTGTAAAAGTTTGAAATTGTAGGAATAAATGTTACGAGTTGAGTCACCGAGGTAGCATTTCGGAAACCGGCGAAAACTAGGTTAATAAATTTGCAATTAAAGTACCCTATATATATACAATGATATTTATCTTTAAAAAAAAAAAAGTCTCGTACTCAGAATATTTTTATTGATTACATCAGAAACCTCTTTGCATAGCGGTTAAATCATAGCGCTTACTCCCTAAATAATTTTTGAAATATATAAACAAGGATAGGAAAGAAGGATAAGCAAATAATACAAGTGGGAATGACAATATTTGAATGCGCTAACACAGCATATGTACCTGTAACAAATGCCAAAATCATTGGTGCCATGGCGGAAAGAAGGAACCAAAAGGCCATATTAAGCAAATCTGTGCGCTTTTCAAATAAGTGTTTAGAGGGGATAAGCGGAATAAATAGGTGGATAAGGATAGCAGAACTAGATAGCATCAACGACAGGGCATTTGTAATGATGAATGCTTTGAAAGCAGCACTTTTCCTCAAAACTGCAGAGCCTGGATGTGAATGATCATCTCCACCAACGAAGCCCCCAGGCATGGTAATGCCTGCTGCAAAGGTCACAGTTGTAACGAGTGCAGCAACTACCAAATGGGCTTGAGCCACTTTATCTACCTCCTCTATCTGCTTCTCCCTCCCCTTCTTCCACTCCACCTTCTCAGTTTCATCAAACCCAACTTTTAATACTCGTCCCTTGTAATTGTTTAGGTCTTTAAAAAAATTGCCCTGCTTCTTCTGTAAAATATTTATTGGGCTGAATCGTGAGTATTTCGTATTTTTCTATAGATTTAAAGAGAGCGAGGAAAGAAAAAAAAAATCTAAAGAATATTTGTTTGAGAAAGCAAGGCAGCTCAACATAAAATAATGACTAAAATCAGAATATATAAAGACAGTTAACTTCATATTTAAATGCATCTTAAAAAAAAACATTTAGCAGTTATAAAATGAATAGAAAAATATTATCGTTCCCAAGATGCATCATTATAAAGAAGATACATCAAATCAAATATGTTTTGAAACGAAATAGATTCTATATGCCAGAAGTATAGGAACATGTTCTTGAAAGTTGTTAGCTAGGTTTATAATTATTATTTATGTCATAACGATATAGTACCAAGTTCGCATAATATTGATAAAACGATAAAGTTTGCATCAAAGGAAAGGTTATGGTTTCTTTGTCACATCATCTTCAAATTTAAGTCAGAACCTAAAAGGACTCGGCTTGGATGGAGCTGGACTGGGTCCAGTTTCTATTGGAATTGGACCCACGCCCTATAACCCGAAACAAGTACCACGCTATACGAAAGCAAAATTGAATAACTACAAACCCTTAAATGTCTATCTGGGCTGCAATTAACATGACATTTTATTTCAAACTCTTCTTCTACGAGGGAGCTTCACACTGATTTAGAGACTTAGTGGGCCAAACGAAAGGAAACAATGGTAAATATTGTGCTCGAAGTGAAAAAAAAAAATTGTGGTTGGTCATAAATATATAACAAATCATTTAAGAGATATGGAAGCTAAAAGCTAAGGGCTGTATAAATTGGATAAAATGGGCACGTCGTATGTTCGACGAAGTTGGTAAATTGTATAGCTTATATTGTTAGGGGGGAAGCTTCTTTTGTTTTGTTTGGTTTGTTATGTTTGAGGGTTTTCCTCCGCCATATGTTTGAGGTTTCATAAAATAAATAAATAAAAAAGAAGCTAAAAGCTTGCTTTGAAGAATTCAATAGCTATTGAGATTCTTGAAGAATGGCTTAAAAAATTTTACGAAAGAGAGAAAAATGTATATATTTTCTATATGGGAGAAATTGAAAAAGATCAAAGGATCGATCGATAGTTTAAAAAAAGTGAGTAGTTTTTTTTCCAAGAAATTTTCATTATTAATATTTATTACAAATGACAGAGCATTTATTTTCTTTCTACAAAGCATTGAAGGAACGAGAGAGAGAGAGAGAGACTTCGTTTCATTTTTTTATCAAAATAATTTTTTACAGAAACAAAATTACAGAACGGCATTTTGTTAATTTTATATATTCTTCAAAAGTTGTAATTAAGAGTGAAATCTAAGCCATGGGTTGGAAAGCGAAGCTAAGCTAGCCGAGTTTCAGTGGCAAATTAACACAAAATGAATATACTATCTCAAGAGTCAAGAGACTCGACATCAGACCAAAACAATCTATTAAAAAAAGCATTTTCAAATATTGTTTTCATTAGATTTGTTATTATTCCCTTCCGATTAGAAATGATTTGATTATATTTACATAATATTGATGTGATACATAAAATCAATTTAATTTTAAATCAGTTTAAAATTTAAACCACATCAAACTGATTTATATATTATCTGATGTGATACATAAATCAGTTTAATTTTTTTTTTTAAAAAATCCGATTTGATTAATTATGATTCTATGAATTCCTTTGGCTTCGGTATTCCTTAGCATATCTTATTGAAAAGAACTAAATTTTCAAATATTAAGTATATAATTTTATTTTTTTGAAGAAAGGTAAAAGATTACGTTACCTTATCATCATCTGTTGGAAAGCTTTTATTTTCGCTTACTAAGATTTGATAAGCGTTCTGGTTCTTTTTGTTGAAGACCATTTTGTCAACTCTTGGAGAATTCAGGACAAGCTTGTCGTAAGCAATAGAATCGCAATACTGATGGAGAGGTGTATTCCCGTTGTTGTCCTTCTGATTCAAAAGATTCCGGAGAGACGAATTATCTTGGATCATTAGCGCTGCAGTTGGCCACCGGTTGTTCATGGCAAGATGGAGTGCATTGCGGCCTTCATTGTCAACCACTTCGCAACAATCCGGACACATTGATATAATCTCTTCTATAACATCTGGCTCCCACCTGCAGCGATGGACTGCAATGTGAAGAACTGTCCAACCCTCTGCGTCTTTCATATATGCTGCCTCTCTATCAGATTCCAGCAATAGTTTTGTTGGCTCAATGTGACCCCAGTATGCAGCCATGTGAAGCGGAGTCCAACCATTTTGGTCTGCTTGTTTACATAGATCGCGTCCGCATCTTTCCAAAATGTTTAGGATCATTCCTAAAAGAATTTAAACGTGCTAAATTAATGTAATAATTTTCCGAAGGACAAAAAGGAAGACATCAGAGACAGAAAAAGGACTATTCAGGTGATCATTTAATGTGGAAGCCGTGTTTAGTAATCAGTCCTTTATCATCAAATAAAAGGCAAATGCAGGACAAGGCAGACATCATTCTCTATTTTCCAATATGGTAAAAAACAAAATTAAACTAAAAAGTACCGGCCCTCATGTGCATATCAAACATCTTTATATTTCATCAATTCGATGTCCTGTCATATTTGATACCACCACATAAATATTTTCTTAACCAAATCATATTCTAAAATGCGGAAAATATAAAATACGCTATACCTTGATCATCCCAAAATGCTGCAGCATGCAAAGCCGTTCTACCCAAGGGGCCATCATAAGCTGGTGACTTGAATTTGTTTAAAATTTCTGACACCAAATCTGGAAAGTGTCTCTCGGCAGCCAAGTAAAGTGGGGTCTCACCAGCAACATTAGCACCAAACGAAAATTCTGGATCTACCTCCATTAGTAACTGTTTTACCACTTCAATGTGATTGTGACGTACAGCCTCATGTAAGGCCGTGTCTCTCTCTTTGTTCAGCTTCCCAATCATCTCCTTAGTAGCTTCAACGAGTACTCCACTTTCGACATCTCGATGTTGGAACTTTTGATGTTCAATCAGGACTTTGACTACGGAAGCATGCCCATACCTTGCTGCCACATGTAACGGAGTATCGCCTTCCGCGTTGGCTTTCAATAAAAGTGACGGACACTTGTCCAGTACATCTTTCACAAAGTTTGCCGCTGAGGCTGGGTCGGTTCCTCCACTGGCGGGAAACTCTTCTTCAACGAGGATACTTGAAATGCAAATATGCAGGATTGTATTTTTATTAACTGTTAAAAGCCTATCAAGTGGATGGGAGATATCCTGTTCCCAGACTTCCTGCAGGTTGCCTTTCGCCGCCGCTTTATAGATTATAGGATCCATTGCAGTGATGGCGCCTCTGTATGCTGCACCGTCGTGATTAGTAGCTGCGGAGGCCTCAATGAAAAGCAACAGATCAGTACTCCAGAAAATCCTATGTTAGCCACAAGCATTCAACATTTTTTTATTAACGCGCAAATCCTATATATATAGATAACAGGGTATATAGATTCGTCTTGAAACACGACTTTGATCAACGTTCCAAACAAAACAGAAGTTTTCTTAAATAAAAGTGCCATTAATTATTCCAAAAAATAAATTAAACCCAGGGGAAAAAACATTGAAACGCCACAAGAAAACACTCTCAGATGAAATTACTTCTTATCGAATTGAAAACATACAATGACGAAATATATATATCTACTTTCTACATTAACACTTACTAATTAATAAACAATTAAAATTGACAATATATAAAGTGATTGTTAATTCTTTGAAATGCAAAACACGACCCTGATCTATCTTGTGTCATTTCTTCTGTGAGATATCATAGCAAATGATAGTTTATTTTCTTCTAAATTGAGTAATGTTTTTTTCACCTAGTTGCTATTTAATGTGAGGAGCTACGCAAGAATGCCAAAATTATTAACCATTTCTATATAACAATCTTTTATACACTTTAATAATGCAAGAAATTAATAATTAATAGGGAAAATAAGGAATCACGAGACAATATTAGATATAAACTTCGGATCACGAAGTTGGTTTCCTTTTCAGAATGTAAAAATGTCAAAAGATTGCATCCCTCTCCATGATCATATGTTGATTTAAATAATATATTTTTTATGATTTATTTTTTTAAAAACATTTATACTTAATAAGTAATAAAGCAATATCTCAGATCCAAAACTAAAAAATAAAAAATAATTTGTATTAAGAGACAAAACACTCAACAAGCAAATTACTTATAATTAATTAAGACAAATTCATGAACGAGACATTTCACCATTCATGAACTACTTTTAGAGAGCACAAGTGAAAACGAACCTTACTTCCAAGTTAGTAGGTAATGACCGGAACCAGCTCCTTTAATTTCCCTGAAATAACCTTACTTCTCGATCGACCTCATGACCTGAATCTCAATGAAGCACAATTTAATAATCAGCAAACTCTACAATAATAACGTAATGGGAAGAAAAGGAGGGTCTTGGGTTTGTCGTCTTCGAAATAATATTGGGGAAAAGAATAGAGGCGGTGATAAAGGGTGGGTGGTGGAGCTACAAGCTTGGAGATGGCATACCATGTGAAGAAAGAAGACCTTATCAAGTAGTGAGTGATGGAGGTGAGATATTTATATACAAGCGCTAGATCATTAGGCGTCATTGTAGACGTATGTATCCATGTGCGTTTTGTCAACGCGGGCTTTCTCAGCTTTTTAAATTGAGTGATGCTTCATATTTTTTTAATATTTTTTTAAATACATGAACGGTTAAAATAATAAGATAAAATGAAAAGACATTAGTATTGTTCTTTTAAATTTTAAATTGTCGATTTTTACTAGATAGAGATGGAAAGAGAAGAAAGGCTAACCAACATTTTCTGAGAAGAATAAAACCCAGAAATATGGTGGAACTCTTGGGAGATTTCCTTAGCATATCTTATTGAAAAGAACTAAATATTCAAATACTAAGTATATAGTTTTATTTTTTGAAGAAAGATAAAAGATTACGTTACCTCGTCATCATCATCAGCTGGAAAGCTTTTAGTTGTTAAGATTTGATAAGCATTCTGGTTCTTTTTGTTGAAGACCATTTCCTCTTGTCAACTCTTGGAGAATTCAGGACACGGTCGTAGTAATTAACAGAATTGCAATAGTGATGGAGAGGTGAATTCCCGTTGCTGTCCTTCTGATTCAAAAGATTTAGGAGAGACGAATTATCTTGGATGATTAGCGCTGCATCTGGATAGCTGTTAATCACGGCGAGATGGAGTGCATTGCGGCCTTTATTGTCAACCACTTCGCAACAATCCGGACACATTGATATAATCTCTTTTGTTACGGAGTAGTTGTTGCGATGGGCTGCAATGTGAAGAGCTGTCCTACCCTCTGCGTCTTTCATATATGCTACCTCTCTATCAGATTCCAGCAATAGTTTTGTTGGCATAATGTTGTTCATGTATGCAGCCATGTGAAGCGGAGTCCAACCATTTTACTCTTTACAGAACTAAAGAGGGTAAGGCTTCCTTGCTTCCATATTAGTACTCTTCCCTTAAGGCGTGTTTCACGCGGGCGATCAGCATTAATATTGTTTAGATTAATTTCAAAGTCAGTATTTCTTCTTTTATTAATTTATTAAAATTCTTTAGGTTTTGAAATAGATTAGTTCTTTAACTAGTTAAGCGTAACACGTCAACCATCTTAAAATAGTAAACAAAAATGCTATAAGGAAAGCATATACTACACACCTTTACTTTTTTAACATATAATTTGTCATTTTTTTTTAAACAGGCATATTAACGTCGTTTTTCGCACACTTTTGGATCAGACTCCAACAACTCAGGTCTTTAAAAATGGATCTGCAAAAGATATGGGGAAGACATCTAGGAGAGGGCGACCTTGGGACTGGAGAATCTCCGATGTTAAAGTTAATAAATTCTTGTGGAAGTTTGTAAATAAGTGAAAGAGTATAGGGATCAGAGACTTCTCTCATATCTGGAGCTTGCTATTTATATCATGGATCTGGGAAGGTGCAGATCGTATTTATCTCCACGAAGTTCGTATCCCTCTTATTGTTCCTGTTTTCAGAGTCTTTTAATACGGCATGATTCTGCGATGGCACTATAAATGTGGCGTGTAGCTCGGTAGTGGCGCCATTAATGCGGCGTGATTTTTAGGCCTTACTTTTATCTTTTGTGAGCCGAAGATGTTTTGATGTCAATGGATCGAGGGTCTTTCACATTTTTCATTGTGTCCCATGCAAGTTTCCATGTTCAGATCGTGGCTGAGCGATGTCAGGCTGACCTGTCCTATTAGTTACTTGACTCCTAGTAGAGATATCTTGCTCCTAGTATGGTCTTGGTGACCCTTGGGCTAGGTATTGGGCCGAGGCCCAGCAGGCTTTGTGAAGTAGGAAAAATCTCCTTACAAGACACATATTTAAGTATTAAGATAAAACGACAAAATTGAGAAATCACGTATTAATTAAGTAGAGGTGTGTGGTGTAAGATTGTCATGTAGAATTTCTCTAAAATAAATCCTATAAATACTTTTAATTTTTTATTTGTTTTAAAAGAGAGAAACATTTAAAAAAAATAAAAGAATATAATGAAGCAAGAATATAAAAATAAAAAAATAAAAAAGAACTGTGATCTGGTGGAATGGGAGGGAAAATAGTTTATTCATATTTTAAAGATTTGTAACACTGATTTTTTTTTAAAAAAAATCTATTTTTTGGGAATTGATTAATAAATATTTTTATTCAAAAAGTGTTTATGGTTAAATTCTTAACTTTTTAAGTAGTTAATTAATTAATTTTCCTTGGATTAGCTAACAAAATTTATTTGCTTTATATTTTTCTTTGTTTTTATGTTTCTGTCTGTTTAAAAATAATTTTGGATCTTGGTTATAAATAGAGGGGCTTAATTACAAAAAATTATAGGCCTAAGGATTTAAATTGCTAAAAGCTAGGTTTTTAGCAAATCGGCGAAAACCACGGGACTAATTTTGCAGTCAACCCATATTATTTTGAAGTCACTAAAAAAAAAATTGGTTTTTCCGGCTCTATCTATTTTCGGCGATTAATTTGAGCCAAAAATAGTCCCAAATTACTGTTTGGGAGGAAAGCTTCCAACAGAGTGGAAAAACCGCCGTTATAAATACTTATTGCGGCCACGTAAAAACGCCCCAACAAAATTTGCCTTAATAAGCTAGTTATTATGTTTGCCGATGACTTTATTGCAACGCAAATTTAATCTCGTTGTAGAATCGATTTGTTGCGGTGTGATTCCCGCTTGAAACAAAATGCGCCACATATTGGTTATTTTTTAAGCCTATTGCAGTGAGTATTGGGCCGCCGCAAAAAACCTTAGTATATAAGGTCATGGGAAAAGAACCTAAATTTCAGCCTGCACCTTATTTTCCCTCTTCCCTCCCTGATACACTCTGCCTCTGTAACGTCCATCCTTGTGGTAAGACTTTTAGAAAATGATTTTAGAAAAGACGACGGGAATTACCGTTCGTTTTAAAACTTTTTACTTCATATCCAGGGTGCAAGACTCTACATTATAAAATAAAATATGCTTTGAAAATAAAAGAGGTTTATAGTGAAAAACATCAATCTTAAAATAAAAAAGGCCTCTCATACAATTAAAACTCTCATGCCTAGACTTTTGTACTCTTCCCCATGGGTCGTGTCTGTCCTGATGCATTCTGCTTATTTAGAGCACTCCCAATGACTCTTGTAAAATACAATTTTTTGTATAATATAAAGAAAATTGGTCAAAAGTAGCTTCCAATGGATTTTGTATTTTCTTCTTTATTTTACATTTTACAATAGTAATTCTCTATATGTAGAGAATATTATTCATCCTCTAAAAAATTTTTAATTACTTTCTCTCTTATTTGATAGTTGTTTGGTGTTATGAGTTTCATTTGAAATGAATAAAAAATGTTAAAAAAAAGAATATTTAAATGATATAAAGAAAAAATAGATAAACTGATGTATGGTATATTATAAAAGTTAGTATGTAAAATAGAAAAAGTAGGTTTTGGTGATATATTTTAAAGGATAAGATACATAAACCATTGTGAGTGCTCTTAGTTCCTGTGGGGGAGGGGCACACATAAAAACTAAAATGAGTTGAATACTCAGTAAGTATTACTTCATACAGTTAAAATATACTAATATAAGTTTTCAGTCATGCATTCATCATTCCATGCATACTATACGTACATGAGACATACACTCATTTGAAAACATCACTAGGTGGGGTTTCTCTTTAGAAAGGGTTTTCTTTCGTAAAACGTTTCTCCTGTCAGTGTCTTCATTTTTTAAAGAGTTCAATGCATTCATACATTCTTTCTTATCAATTTCCTTTGGCCGGTACACACTGTTACGCCCTGTGTGTTGGGGTTAGAGGTCTTCCTTTGGACCCGGATTCTGCATGTGGCCATGGGTTGGGAATCCCCTTTCAATCAGGAGGCAGCATTGGATGCACTACCAGTACTACTTATTCGACATTGCAATCTGCCCAATTCAGTCCTTTGGTACCCTTTCATTCAATCATGGCCGTTACGTATTTTCATACATTAAAGCGTTCAATCATTTCTTTCAGCTCAGTCCATTCAGTCTTTTCTTTTTCAGTCCTTTTCATTTAACAGTTCATTCATGGAAAAACGTCATTTAAAAGCATGAGCTTAAACATCATCTTTCATGGTATCATTTAAAACATCAGTCCATGGCATCCTTAAAATATCAATTCATAGTGACGTTTAAAATACTTTCTTTGCATCGTTTAAAGCATCGCTTAAAGCATAAGGCATAAGCCTGATATCTCATTTTGTGAAAATACATATAATAGATACTGCTTATAGTCATCCATTCACATGTATACAATTAATACTTTGGTTGCATAAAAAAGGGCTGCCAAGAAGGGTCATTACATACGTATACCTTTAAACACTTAGCATGCTTTTCTTAAAACATCTTTCGTGTCATTTCGTAAAGCATCGTAAAGGAAAAGCATTTCATTTTCATTTCATATCTTTTAGAAAACTAGAAGATTATGAACGTAATACTTACCTGGACTTCATGCTACTTTCATATCATGCAGTCCATTCATGTGCGTGTCAGGTGGCAATTTACATGCATACACATAACCTTAGCGTTATTCTCTATGTAGTGCATAAGCAACCAAACTTATAATAGAATTACACTTCACTTGAAACACTCTACTTCTATCTCGTGCTCTTACGTGTCCCTTACTATACTAAAACCTTCAGAATCTACTTATGATCACTACCTTTTCCAAACTCAAAGTTTTACTTCGAGTGCTCATCCACTAAAGTGAACCCATGATTCACCTTAGGGTTAAGATACTAAAGTTAGGTTTGGTGAGTGAGATGAGAAATTTTAGTTTTAGATGAAAGTTTAAAATATTATTTTTTAATATTATTATTGTTTTGGGATTTGAAAAAGTTGAATTGTTTATTATATTTTATATAAAAATTTGAAAAAGTTGTAATGATGAGATGAGAATTTTATATTTTATCTTTGGTCCCAAACCTAACCTTAGACCTTCATCTTACTCTTCTTATTAACCATATTCCGACCGAGGAAATCACACATCCTAATCCTAGACAATACGCCCGTTACTACCTTCATGCATCTTAGCTCATACTAAATTCTCATTCCCATCCATACACGCCACATAGCCTTAAGTCAGCTCTGAGGCTTAAGCATTGTGTAACCATGTTTAGGATAGATTACCCATTACATATGGTGAATCTGTCCGGCACATTTGTCGAACCTGATTACACACGTAACTTACCCCTTTATCACCTAAGACCAACATATAATTCGTTGATCACTTGCTTGTATGGACAAACGCCATACTCCGATACCAACCTTCTATAAACCTGGCTAGCATGACTCTTCATGCTACCCGTCCCTCTTGATAGTTCATCCCAACACTTGACACGACAAGACTACATACATAACTATACCTCATATCACGTCATATAGCTCGAGACTATTCACAAGCTACATCGTGACCTTGTCACGTCACCTGACATCCCGTTACATCATTTCTACACCAACTCTTAACTCATCATGAGTACGGTCTCTCACGTACTTCTGTCACATCGTGACATCTCGTCACATTCCTGTTACGTCATTCTTACACTAACTCCTTACCCATCACAAGCACGACTTTTTGTTTAACCATGTCACTTCATAACATTCCCCCGTCATGTTTCCGTTGTGCTACTCTTACACTATTCTGTCACTTCACACATACTCTTGACCATAAGTCAACTACACGGTGACACCTATCACCTCAAACTACAAGCCACATCATAACTAATTCGGGACACTGTTTCACAATTCCCGACACTACTCATCACACTTTACGCTCATCAACTAAACAACCATCCTAATCTTTGCGACACGCCACATGGTGTATCGCTTCACCTCATGGAGTACACTCCATGTGTACTCCTTTCACACACGCTACACCACATCACCACTATGACATACACGCCATATGGTGCATCACTCCACCACGTGGAGTACACTCCACATGTACTCCTTTCACACACCCTACGCCACATCACCACTACGACATACACGCCATATGGTGCATTACTCCATCACATGGAGTACACTTCACGTATACTCCCTTCACACATACTACGACACATCACCACTATGGCATACACGTCATATGGTGCATCACTTCATCACATGGAGTACACTCCACGTGTACTCCCTTTATACATTCTACGTCACATCACCACTACGGCATACACGCCATATGGTACATCACTCCATCACATGGAGTATACTCCCTGTGTACTCCCTTCACACACATTACACCATATCACCACTACGGCATACACACCATATGGTGCATCATTTCACCACATGAAATACACTCCACCTGTACTCCCTTCACACACACTACGCCACATCACCACTATGATATACACATCATATGGTGCATCACTCCATTACATGGAGTACACTTCATGTGTACTCCTTTCACACTCACGACGCTACATTACCACTACGGCATACACGTCATAAGATGCATCACTCTACCACATAGAGTACACTCCATGTGTACTTCCTTCACATTATACTCTTTCCATTCCGCACAACACCACGTTACCATTACAACACATACTTCACAACCACACTTCACAGTACAGTCCACAACACTACATAGCACACTTTCCAACTAAGCCCAATACTTCACATACACAGCACATCACATCACCACACTACGTAGCGAACTCCACAAATACTAACAGCACAGTCCACAACCTGACCAACCAACTAACATAATAATGAGGATAAAGGGAAAGAGAGTTATACCATCGACGGGATAACCTGTGCATTGTTCACTGTCTGGCATGGCCAGTGGCGTCGGAAGTCACTAGCTTGGGCAGTAGCGGTCACTACCGTGACCTTACAATGGGACTATCTCAGGGACCGAATCTAGGATTATAATGGGTAGATCTGGGCTATGCAAGGATGGCCGACATGGTGGGGAGTCCGTGGGTGGCGGCTAAGGCCATGCACAATGGTTGTCCACCATGTATGGTGGTTGTTTGGGCGTTTGGATGGCAAGGTGTGGTCTTGGAAGGGCTCGTGGTGGCAGTGACGGGTGGAACAGGACAGATCTAGCTGTGTACAGTGCAGCCAAGAGGGTGAGGGTGCGTATGAGGCTAGGGGCGGAAGAGTTGAGGGAGATGCGATGGTGCTAGTGGTGGTGTTGGGGTGGCACCATGGTGGCCTACGGTGACAGATCTAGGTCAGATGGGTGGAACCCGTGTGCTAGAGAGTGAGGGGGCATGCGGTTGAAGTAGGTCAAAGGGCTTCATGGGGGGTTGGGGGAAGGGAGGAGGGAGGCCAGTGGTGGTGCTTGGTAGGGCTAAAACCTACGCAGGGTAGTGGTAGGGCTCTTGGTGGTGGTGAAACCCGTGTGAGATCCATTTATGGGTAAAGTGCATGTGTGCGATGGAGAGAGAGAGGGAGGCTGGGTTTGGAGGATGGAAGTGTCGCGAATAAGAGGAGATGGTCATGGTGGCTTGGGGTTGCGTCACGGTGGCGCTAGGAGCTGTGGAGAGGGGAAGAAACCGTGAGAGGGAGGATCCATTCGGGAAGAGACAAGAGAGAGAGGGAGGTTGTTGTGGGGTTCACCGGTTTTGGGAAGGTACTTACCCGTGTGAAGGGGAGACGCCGGCGGTGGCAGTGAGGCTGGGCTGCGCAGAGTTGGAGGAGAAGAGAATCGAGTGGAGGGGGAGGAAGCATTCCATCGGGCTTGAGGGGAAAGGGAGGAGAGAGAAGGAAAGTGGGAAAGTGAGGGAAAAAGGTTAGGGGCTTGGGTATTTAATCCAGGCCCTTCGTCTTGGGGTCTTCAAAATGATCTAACGTTGGACTTTAAATACTAATTTGAAAATGCATAAATATTAACTTAACTAAAAGCACTAAGAGGTATTAAGATAGAATATTATTTAAGAGAATAAAATCATCTCATTAATTAGAGTTTTGAACATAATTTAAATCCCATAATATTTTAAATAACTAAAATGATTTTCTACAATTATAATATTTTTGGAGCACTTAAAAAATATTATAATTATTTTATTTAAAATTATGCTTGGTCCAATAACACTGGAAATATCCCATTTAAAATACTCGTGGCTTTAAAACAATGACCTAGCTTTAGAAATCACATAACATCTTTAAAAACACACCATCGAGGTTTGGCATTCAGAACGAGACTCGTGGCCAGTAGAGAGGAGAAGAAGCAGGTTATTACAAGTCGTGCTGCAGAAGCTCGCGCTTCAAGACATGAACCTTTTGAAACTTCAGATACATCCATTGATTGTATCCATCGTTGTGAATAAGGAGAACCTATTGAAGACACTGAGCTTGAGATTGAACATAGGTTGAATGAAATGCGAGTAAATGTGTACTACGATTATGACTTGGACGTGGTATTTTATTTCTCAGAAGATTCAGTGACGATCGAAGAAGGCAAAGTGCCATAACCATCTTCATCTGAGGAATCCACGGTCGCCAATGCAAGAGGTAATAAGGATGATTGAATTAACTTCCCCTAGTGATTTGTTTTTAGACTACGGTGCTGATTTCGAGAACGAAATCTTTTTCTAAGGGGGGGAGGATGTGACGACCATGACTTTCTAGGCTTTGGTGTAAAACAATTTTTATCATAAGCCCATGAGAGTTTCGGCCCTTACAAGAAATTTGGGATTTTGTGAAGGCCAATGAAACTAGGACTCACACCCAGCTCAAGATTCTTGTATGCCACTTGTCATCCAATGGAGCTATGTATAGGACTTGATGAATCTAAATGGAAATAAGGGAAGAGAGGCGAGAAGGATCTAGGGTTTGGCTTACACGCCTACCATTGAAAGATCTATCACTTTCTTGCCATGTGTCACACATGCATGGAGATCTTTGGTTGTGGAAGAAAGCTTTTGACACATGTCACTATGGCTAAGAGATTCTAGAAGGAAATGATTAGGTTATGGAAAAATAGAACCTATAGGAGGAGAAGAGGCCATGGACGACAACAAGGAGAAAGAAAGGTTGATTTTTGCCATATGTCATACATGCATAGAGGTAGGTAAAAAGTTATATTGGGAAAGGGCAAGATCAAGGTGGAAGAAAGGCCTTACACGCCTAGGGTTTTGGAAGGAAATCTTGTGTAAGACAACTTGAGGTGGACGGGTAGGGCATGGTTCTTTGTGCTAGGAGGGACCAATCACATGCTTGTCCAAAAGTATGGTGAAAAGAATATCTCCTAGGGAAGAGAAGGGTTCAGCAGTCCATGCACTTACACACACACTCCTCACATGCCACTTGGCACTCATGCACACATGTAAGAGATTGAGGAGGATTTGAGATTGATAAAAGATCTTTTAGCCACTAGATACATTGAACCAAGACATAAAATGGAGGACAAATGAGGAGGGGCATTTTGGTGTTGGAAGAGGGAGGCGCCATATGTAAAAATGGGTGCTTTTGGTTTCTAACATAATCAAATGATGAGTTATAGGAAGAGGTCATAGGGCTACCCGCCACTTGGCATCCATGCATGAGCTTGATTCATGCAAGAAGCTTTTTGAAGTGTCTATAAGAGAGGAGTAGAAAACCCAAAGGACCTTTGGCCATTTTGTGCTTTGCTCTGGAGAGTTTCGGTCATCACCATTTCCTCCAAAATTTCCATCACTTTCTCACCAACCAAACACTCTTCTCAATATTCTCTTCTCACCCAAACATTCTTTCAAAGATAAGCAAAGTGAGAAGATACTTTCAAGAAAAGAATCATAGGAGGTATGAAGCTAACTTTTCTTTTGTTCTACACACACACACGCACGGCTACAAGAGAGCAAAGTCTTGTTTTAAGCATAGTTCATCTAGAACTCATGCTTACTTATACACACTTGAGTTAGAGGAGATAGCTCATATCCTTGGAAGATTTTTGCATGAACCCACATTCTCACATACACGACTAGGTTAGGATTTTTTCTTCAAAGAAAGAAAAATATAACCCTACTTGTTTTAAGCCGTAAAGCATGGTGTTTTTGAGATCATGACACTAGTGTTTCTTGGGCTAGGATTTTGTTGAAAATGAGTTTTGGATTCAAAGGGGGAAGGGTCCAAAAATTTGAAGTCTTTTCTTGGAAAGAAAAATATGTAAAGAGCACCACACTCAAACACATGGGTTTGGGTTTCTCTTGAACATTGACCCTAACTAGTATCACATGTGACTTTTCAGCTTGCTTGCTATAGATACATATTTCGGATTTTGAAAGCACACCTCTAACTTGTACTTAGATATTTTATGTATATGACTTGTAAACTTGGTAAGATTAATGTGTTAAGAATGATTATTGGTTATGTTAGGGTTTGTATGTTTCAGGCCTCACATGAAATTTATTGAAATGTATGCTCTTGATAGATGTGAATGCCTTTAAAATTGTTATAAACGAACATGTTCACAAGTTCTAATATTTCAGGCCGTAACATGATATGTACTGCATGCATGAATGTCTTATGGTTATGATGAAGTATTTCGACATTTCATGTGTCTCATGAAAGTTTTAAGATTCATTGTCATGTCTCATGCATTGGGATTGTGAAAACCCTTTTGAAAGGAAAAGAGTCTTTTAAAAGTAAAGTTTTTATCATGACCCCAAATGCTGGGAAGGGGGAATGTCCTAGTAGAACTCATATGTCCTCTCAGGAGTGTTTAAAATGGAGGGATACCTCTGGGTCGACGAAGTACTGTCGGCAGATCTCGAATAGTTCCTAAAAGAAAAGGATATCAAAGTGGGATTGCACCTAAAGCTAGTGGGTGCACCTACGGTGAAAGCGAAATGCGAGCTGCCGTATATAAAAGACAAGACATAGTAACCTTAATCAAAGTGGCAATGGTTGATGTGGTAACTAGCGGGAAACACAAGGTGCATAGGGAAGCGGTGAGGTATCTAAATATATGTTATACAACAAGAAAGACCACAAGCATGTTTTGAAATGTCATGTTTTTAGACGATGTCTTTTGAAAGGTCAAGTGCATAAGTGTAAGTTCATATCCATGCATTCATTGTTAAGTTTGCTTCATATACTTATGATAAATGTTGCATGTTATTTGTCTACTTATTAAAATTTCTCGAAATCGTACGTTGTATTTACCCACTATCATTCCCTACTTGGAATGATAGAAGTTGTGCCAGATACACAAGACCATTTAGTATGGATGAAATCTGTGAAATAATAAAGGATGAATTCACTGTGGAGGCTCATCGTCAATTTACTTTAGAGATGCTTAAGATGTCGGCTCAGCGACTTAAGAATATTTTGATGAATCTAAATGAGTCCAATATTGGAGTCTCATCCTTGGATCCTCAAAGGATGTTAAAGTTTAAGCATGATATGAAGTCTGTATCAAAGTATCTAGAACAAGCTAAGAACTTTGCTACAAAAGCTAAGGAAGTCACCATGCAATTGGGACTAGAGATAGACCCTCAAGTGTCCAGGGGAAGATTCTTAAGTCTGCTTGAGGATGGGACCTTGGTTTTGACCCATTCTACTTTTGGGAAATGACCTTCTGTATAGTTTTAATGCTTTGGTCCCTTGTTTTTGGACCTCTTTGGAAACTCGTAACTATGATGTTTTTATGGATTATGAAGTACTATTGGGATTTTATGTTTTCGATACCATGACAAATGTTCCTATAATTGACTTAAGTTGACTTTCCACTACGATATACTGCATACTGTTAGTTATTATTAGGTGCATTGCATCGTATCTGTCATGTACGAGGGCATGTAACCTTAGTGTTGCATGTCCTGGCATTTCAATTTTCACCAAATCCCAAGCGGGGGCTGGGGGCACCACACAATATGATCGATTTCTTATCCTGGGAATATCACTATCGTATAGGTATCTCTGAAATTGCCATTGCATTTATCTTCCCCCTTTCACGAGTAGGTTGCATTACAAAAGTAGTGTTTTTTTGTGGGTACAAGCCTTTTTTTCTCTATGAAACTGAATGTGCATGTTCCTCTATTTGCGATTTCATGTTGTGTATCTGCCTTTTGTGTTTGAGTTGCTTAATCAGTTATGGGTATTATATAATTTTAATTCACCAAATCGCTGCTTGTTTTTGCTGAATCAAAAGCTTTTTCTTGTAGAATTTATGGGCATGTTTTTTTCAATTCTATACTGTAAGTAAGTGGGTTATGTTAAGAGAGAATAAAGAGCTGCCATTTTTTCTAGTGTATATGAGTTTGTGAAGTTGTTGCACAAAGTTGGGGATTTCCACTCGCTAAGGGACATTTCTTTGGTTGGCCCTTGTATATTTCACTCAGTTACCCTTGATTGTTTTCTGGGTTCTGTTATGCTGCTCAAAAACATTTTGATAAACAATGTGAGGAGTTTGAACAATTTTAAAAACTAGAAAGACATGTATCAATGAGCTATAGGTCAAATGGCATCTCTTTCCCCTGTACGATTGTTCAGAGGCATGGGCGTCATTATATGTTTAAAAATATACAGGCCTGATTATATAACTTACTAATGAAAAGAAAAAAAAAACAGTTAAGGCTAGAGTCTAAGGCTAGGTTTGGGTAACGAAGTATTCTCAACTATTTCCAACTATTTTCGTATGGGTAAAGAGACTTCACATGCCAAACGCAATTGTTACACTTCTGAGTAGTTTTCAAACACTTCAGGCACAGTATTTCACTATGAGCTGAGAGAGAATTGTGGTCATGTGAATTCCAGTGTGCGACAGAGAGGGAGAGGAAGGTTCGTGGTGGCTTGGTTTGCGAGAGGTGGTCGCCGGTGTGAGGTGGTGGAGGTGCGGTGGCCTGGGTGGCCACGTACGGCGGCAAAAGTGCACAGAAATGGATAAAACCCATTTTGGTTGGGTTACTGCTGGGGAGAGAATCGACTGCACATGGGGGAGATTGGTGGTGGGGGAGATGGTCGCCGGCATGAGGGGGAGTCACCGATGGTGGCGGTGAGGCTGGGTGGCTGCGTACGGCAGTGCAAGTGGAGAGAATCGGGTCACACCCATTTCGGTTGGGTTACTGCATGGGAGAGAATCGGCTGCGCGTGGGGGAGATCGGTGGTGGGGGAGATGGTCACCGGTGTAAGGGAGAGTCGCCGGTGGTGGAAGTGAGGCTGGGCGGTGCATGGCGGCGCCGGGCTGGGTTGAAGGAGAATCGGGCGTGGGGAGATCGAGCCAGGAGAGAGAGAGAGAGAGAGAGAGAGAGAGAGGGGAAAGAAAAAAGGGTATTTACACTATAATATTTATCACTATTATATATAAATAAAAAATAAAATTACTATAATATTTATTATTATATATAAAAAAATTACTATAATATTTATCATTATTATATATAAATAAAATTATTATTTCATCATTATTAAAAAAAAATTAATTATTGATAAGACCCATACCTTTTTCAAATATATATCTAAAAGTCAATAATTCAACATATTTCATACATCCAAACAACTCAAAATACTTTCAGTAGGACTCATAAACTCATTTCAATCTCTCCTCAAAACTATTCACAACACTTTTCACTATCCAAATAGGCCTAAAGGTCCAAAACTCAGCGTCATAAAGTCTAGAATGATTGATGATCACACCTCAAAAATGGCAAAACTTAAGCGACTTGTAACACCAAGCCCAAGCCGTAGAAACCCTAGATTTTCTTTTCTTTTTCTTTGTTTTATTTTTCCCTCCTTCCCACGTATCTCCATACATGCATCACCGTAAGCCCCATGCGTGATACCAAAGACCAACTCCTCACCCCTCGTTCACCACCCCATCAGCATGAGGACTCTCTCTCCCACGTCCAAAACTCCACCCAGCCACAACCGCCAGCCCCCATCTCATGGAACCACCTCCACGTGAACCAACATGATGACCCAAGTTGCTGCACAGTGAAACCATCACAAACTCAACGTAAGCCATCATCACCGAGGCCCTGTGCTAGGCAAGGAAAACAGAGCAAAGTTTCCCCCATAAACCGAGAGCCACTCCCATCCACCTGCAGTAGCGTTTATGCGACTTGGACCACTGGAACACCAAACCGATAGACGTTGAAGCTGTTGTGCACCACAGCACCTTCATCAGCCATCGTGAACGTTCCTCCCATGCTCAACCTCTTCGAGTGCAACCCCACGACATCGGCTTGAAAGCCCAATCGGCAGGAAACCACTTACGATCGGCAGGAAACCACTTACGACCAAGCAGTCAAGCCCAGCACAAGCGGACTGCACCACCGTATCCTATAATCAAGCATAGTTGCATCACTGCTTCACACCGACAGCCACCCTAGAAGCCAAAGCTCCTTCACGTGGCGGCCACCCGTCCCTCCACCATAAAGGAGCAACACCAAAGCCCAAGACCACCACCGTGCCAACCACCAAAAGTTTTGAGAGATTACTCTGTTTTTGCTTCACCGAAACAGAGGAAGTGATCTTTCCCACCGTGAGCCTCAAGCCATCCACCTACACCGCCAGCCGCCACCCTGTCGTCCCCTCATGGCACATAGAAAGTGCCGCCCAGCACCACTCGCCACCCCAAGTCGCCACTCTCGCTCGGTAAGGTCAAGCCGTGCCACGGTTTCCTCTCCGATCTCTCTCACCATTTTTCTGCTTACTCTCTCCCTCCGTCCGCTCTCTCTCGCTCATCACCCTCTCAGCTTTCGGTCATGGCAACCGCCGTTCACCGCATCCAGGCCGCCGTCACACAAAGTTCTCTCGGTAAATACTTCCCCTCCCTGCACAATAGAGCTTATTTTTAAACTGGGAATAGTGCATTGTAGTCTTCTCCCATAAGCGATAAAGCTTGGCTCGATGTGGGAATAATTTTGATGAAATTACTTTTATACCCTTCAGCTATAAGCCAGAACTGTATTTTTATTTTTTGGACGTAAATTGTAGCTAGGCCTCAACTGGTTTGCTCTTAATTTGTAAAATGTTTTAATTGGGCCTGGTCTCATTCTATTACAGTACAAGAATTATTCTTTTTACAAAAATATTTTAGAATTAATGTATTAGTCGGAGGAGTTAATTGATATTGATGAAATTTAAGAAATAGTAATATTTTAGAGTTAAGAGAAATTTTAGGTTTTAAGGTATTAAAATAAGTATTTCAGGTTTAAGCATTTGATATATGTGTTTGATTGGAAATTTATAGGAGTACGTAACTATTTTATAGGTAACGATTGATTTTAGTTCAGTATTGTTTTAGAGAAATTTTAAAAAAATAAGAAATCCAGGTAAGAGGGGTTCATATACTAGTTTTGTACAAAAAAAATGAAATGAGGTTGAATTTGAAAATAAGCATGCTTGTTTTTTTTTAAAAGAAATCTGAAAATGACCTCAGATGTTTGTTTTGCATATGCATAAATTCTATATAAGAGAAAGTATTTTCTATCATAACTGGTGTAGACATGAGCTAATTTTGTGCATTCTATTTCTGAACTATGCAAAAAGAGCTAATATGAAAATCTAAAAGTTTTTGCTATGAATAAATGAAGATGTTTTGATTTCGTTTATTTTGAACATGTGAAATGATCTGAAGTTGTTTAGTATTCGGTTTTGATATGATGTGGCATCTGAAAAATCTTAGCATGAATTTCTGATTCTGTACCTAAATATGATCTGGTTCCGATGTTGTTCTGTTCTATTTCTGTTAATGTCCTGTCACGGGTATTATGGTGGTTTATAACTCTACCACGGGGTGAAATATGGTATACAGCTCAGCCACGGGTATAATGGTGATTTATAAACCTACCACGGGGGTTAAACATGGAATTTGCCCTGATGAAATGCTCTGATATGATATGAAGATGATGTCTGAATTTATGATATGCCAAAAGATTTCTGAATAAGAAAGTTTTTCTAAAAGTTTTCGCTTTGATGTTTTATAACAAGTTTTGTTTATGTATTCTGAAAATAAATATATTGTTTCTGCATTTTGGAAGTAAATGTTTTGTTCTGTATACCGAAATTTATTAATGCTCATGTTTACATGCTAGTATAAGTTTTCTGCTTATTGAGTTATTGATAACTCACCCCCTTATCTCCACAATATTTTTTAGATGATTTTGATGGTTCACCTGAGGAACAAGATTAGGAGGCATTGGGTGAGATGATTTAAGTATAGTGGATTAAGCATAGAAAGTTTTTATGAGTGTTGGAAATTTTTTTTAAGAAATTTTATTGTGTTATGATGACTTGATATTTTGAAAAATCTGTTATATTGAGGAAATTAGTTTGAATTAAAATTTCTATATGATATTGGGAATTTGAAGTCTATAATTATAATGTTAAAATGTGAGTTTAAGTGTTAAGAAGTAACTCTCTGACCTATGCGGGACTAGGGCGTTACACCAGTTATCTGTACCATCAGCACACATGGAAGTATAAATAGGACTTTTTGTGATGTAAAACCCCTTTTCATATTGACATTTAAACACGTATAATAAACAATGAATAAAGTAACATACAAGAATTCCATGGCAAAAGAAATCTCTCAAATTATTCAGAACTTTCCCAAACCCCATGCAACTGGATATTTTCACTCTTGGAAGCAAAACATTTCTAATATGCAAGCTTCTTAGTCTGGAAAAGAAGTCCAAAGTTACTTTATTGCAGATATCGGCCTTGCATAATGCTCCTTATAATATTTGAAAACTTGAATGTTGGGAATGCAAAATAACATTAAGGCATGATCTATAACGTAAGGGTTGTGCAAAGGAGAGCAGCCTTTTACTTTAGATGCATAAAGCAAAATCTTTCCTAAGAAATATCAAATGAGCACTACTTTTCATGCTTTGTGAAGCGTTTTGTTATATTATGTGGAGGACAAAGGTGGGTTTTGATCACTCCTAAACTCTGTCGCTCTCTCTCAAGCACAAACTAAATCTCCATCTTCTATATTGTTATATTCTCTTCTACTTTTGATCACTTATTTCTTTTATAACTTTGCTCCCATCTATTTGTATAAGCTAGCCACCCTCTATCTTAGACCGCTTTTACTTTCATTTTACAAGATTTCCTCTTTTTCCCTTCTTTTTCATATATTTACTGGGAAATATTTCTCTTTTCTTTCTTTTACAACTTCTTCCCCATCCTCCCTTAGCTGATCTCATATTGTTCTTTTTCTTGCAACTTACAGCTATTATCCTTCCAAAAACTATTTTATTGCGAGCTACTCATGATCTATTTTATCCTAACAATAATATGCACATAGTCTACCTTCACTTGCTCTAGAAGCAGCAGGAAATCAAGTGAAAGAAATGAAAGTCCAGTTTAACTTTGTTAATATGAATTGCAGATTTCTGCCCTATGGTTTCCTTAGCCTTCTGTACTGCATTTCATCTCTAAGCTGTGCCTTCTTGGAAATAGCACTCTATAAGTGAATCAATCTAGTTTTTTTAACTCCTCACGTTCATGCCTCTCCTCATTGTCCATACAAGCATATTTGGGGGATCCGATTAGTGACCCCGGGGTGCTCTTTCCCTCAATTATTGTTATAGAAAATTTTTTAGGAGATCTCTCTGAAATATGCAAAATCAGTTCCTACAGTTGTTGTTGTAGTCAATTATTATTAAAAAAGGATACGAGAAAATAAATTATTCACCAGTGTTATCTTCAATGTTAATATCAGAACATCCTATATCTGGTTTAGAACCAATCTGTCTCATCTTATTAGTGAACTTCCAGGTATATTCCTCATTTAATTAAATGGTTTGTAATTTCACTCATGTACGTCTGATGACACAATTTCCCCACTTTCCTGGAACCACTTTGACCTTAGACCTTCTGGTTAAGTAATAAACCAGTATATCTCTGGTTTCTGCCTTTGTTTCTCCAAGACAAGTCTGTATTTTTAAAATAGGTAAAGATTGGAAGGCACATATGCGCGTGATTTTTTTTTTTGTATAATCTCGAAGCTTTATTAATTACCTCACTTATGGCGGAGGAAAACTGTTATAAAAATTCACTCATACTAAACAAGCCTAATACAGGGAAATCCAAGCCTGTCCATACGTGAAGACCCTCTTGAGTTTAGAAGGGATATCATGAGAATACCATTGCTGAGTGCAGCCCCTTGCTCCCAGTCGTGCTAAATAATCTGCCGACGCATTACCTTACCGATATTTATGCATCACTTGGATATCTAATCCTTTCAAGAGCTCCATTATTTCATCCCAATAATCTTCAAGATACCATACGTCACATGATGATGCCTTCAACCATTTATCCGCCAAACTGGAGTCTAATTCCAAATCAACATGCCCCATTCACATCCTCTTAATCAGACGTAGACCGTGTAAAAGACTCATCAATTCTGCAAAATTGTTTGTACCTATACCAAGGTGGACCGAAAAGGCCATGTGCAGGTCTCCACTTGCATCTCTAAGTACTCCACCTGCCCCAACATATGTGTGATTGCCTTCCAATATCTTTTATATAATATCAACTATCCATTCCAATCCTTTATACATAAATCATGAGGACTTTATTTCATATAATATCCGTGGAAGCATTGTCTGTATTTCTGACTTGTTTCTGCCAGTATATTAAAAAGATTTTTAATGTGGGAAAATTTACATTGGCCGCTTCTAGTAGAAACAAAGTTTTGTCTTTGACTTCTTGAACTTGAGAGTATAGTGCCTTTATGTAAGAAGGGAGTGATCCTTTTTCTTTTCACAAACGGTTAGTGTCAGATTTTTCCGTATATGGAGTACTCATATATAGGAGTATATATATTATATTGCGTACAAAACGGACTATTTCTACTGGACTGTCTAGTAAATATATTTGTATGCTTAATTTCCATGGAAATCTTTTAAACACATGCACCAGCTTAATATATATGACTATATATATATGGGAATTTTTTTTTTTAATACGATAATGAACTTCCATTCATGAAGAAACATTAGAATGTTTTCCTGAGATAACCTTATTCACAATTTCCTCACCACCCTCCTCAGTCCAACATTGAAATTCATTCTAAGATAAAGCAACCTGCAACCATTATTATCTCACCAGAACTGCTTCTAATTATGAATCCCAGCCCAACTCTTTTGTTTTGAACATCCATTGCAGCATCAAAATTAACTGTCAACCACCCCTAATCAGTTGTCTTCCACTTCACTATTTCTGTACCTTTTGTTACATCAGTTGGTGTCACTTTCATCCTCTGCACAGCTTCTCTTAAGGCCTTATGAACCAGTACAGCCGCATTATAAGCTTGTGTAGGGCCAGTGAATTGATCTTCAAAAACCAGCTTGTTACGACTGGGCCAAATACCCCTCATAACACCCCTACCTACTCTAAAACATTTGATTTTGGATTCAGAATGAGCTTGCATAAACATTAAAACATCATCCACCTTCTGAAGTGCATTTCTGCACTACACAGCCATTTTCAGAGCACATGTATTATGCATCAGGGCATTGCCATAAAGCATGCAGTACTGTTCCACAATCTACCTTATGCATTAATTTACAGTTTGCATTATTTGACCAACCTTCCTCTTATGCATAACCAGTTCTTTTGTAGGTAGTGCATTTGTGCAAGCTCTTCTTCTATCCAATGTTTTATTGCCTCAGACACATAACACTTCCAATTTTTTTCCCAGTTACTGCTCTGCTGATCACATCCTGATGTCTCAGCTTCTCCCCTTCTCCTTTTACTTCTAGCCACATGATATGCACTTCTAACATTCTTCAATCTTTACTAAGATTCCAGATTAGTTTGACTTAATTACTTCCTGCATTTAGGTAAATTGGATTCACTACTTCTATCAGCTCTTCTAACGGTCCGTATAAATGCTTATTCATTCTATGTCAATGTTACTCTGAATAGGATATTTTTGTTTGCTTCCCAGTTGTCTCTAGTTAAGCTCTAATTGTGGGCTTTTGGAAAAGCTTATTTTGAAATGTTTCTAACTACTTGTGCTTTCTCTCTCTTCCATTCTCACAGGGAGTAAATAGAGCATTTCCTTATGTCTTGAGCAATGAGGCTGATGACATTATTGAGGTCCAAACGCCCATGCTCTTCCAACTGGTAGGTTTGACGTCAATTTATTGCAATAATTTGAGAGGAAACTTCATTTTTTGCGCTGTAATGCTGACATTCATTAAAAAAAAAAAAAAAATCAGTGCCCGTACCAGATGTTTGGATGTTAATGTAAACCTTTCACCCTGCATGTTCATTCAAAGAATTTCAATGTTGGAGTTCAAGCATTAATGCTTCTCGATAAGATATCTTCTAAGAATCAAATTGTTAGTGACCGGTTTTACCGAGCCTCATATGCAAAACTTCTACTTCCCGCTGCCTTGAATTCTTCCAAGGCAAGTAAATATGGGTTGATGTGGTGTAGTTTGTTTGGTTGCACATCCTCCAAATTCAAATTCAATTTGAAAGAGTGTTCATAAGCATGAGCTTATATTAATGTGATGCAGAATTATATCTTCTTTTTCTTGTTATTATTATTATCTTTAATCTTCTTTTTGGTTTTATTATCCTGTTTGATGCCATTTGGTTAAACTAGCTTATGATATGGAATTGGGTGAGGCTATTTTGATTCCACTACTCATTTATCAGATGTGTTTCCTAGTTTACCTACTATGATCCTCATTGACATCTATTTATAGCTGGGAATGTAGTTGTGGAGGTTTTGTTGTATATTGATGTCTACAGCTTTTGTAAAACCCGGGCCCAGCCAAGCCCGCTTTACAAAATTTTTGGGTTTATAGGTAAGAAAAGCCCACTTCGGATTAACAAGTATTTTTTTATGGACTACGAGCTCGGATTTTCTTTATTTTGGTAGAATATGATTTTTCAATAGGTTTGATAATTAGGTTTAAAATATTTTAATGGTCCAAGTGGATTTTCACCCGAAAAATTTATGGGACAAGTGTAATTTTTTTTAGGTTGAGTCGAGGCCCAAAACATAGGGTAAAAGCCCATGCATTAATCCCATACAAGATCCAAGACATGGGTCAAATATTTTTTTAGGCTAAAGAGCCCAAGCCCGTGAAAATGATTCTAGACTACCCGACATGCACGGTTTCACGTTTGTTTCCCTCTTCATGCACGTCTCTTCTTCATGTTTTCTCTAGGGTTTTATCTGTTTCCTATATATATATTTACACGTTCATCATCCTCAACCAAAAACTAGAATAGCCACTTCAATTTTTCTCCCTTTTCTCTCAGTTTCTCATTACCGCCTCTCCACCTTCAAGTAGCCACAACCCAGCCACTGCAACTCCACGCACGGAAACCAGCGAGTCACTGTAACATGAGAGGACCCTTGCCGCCAGCCTTGGGCAGCTAGGCCGTAACCACCAAGCCGTCGTTCCACTCCAGGCTACATCCTTGCCGTGAGGGCAGTGAGGGGTCCTGGGAACTTAGAGAATCCCTCTACGAATCATCAATAGTAGCCAGCTTATAATCCCAGAAAACTTTGAATTTCGTGCACATTCGTCAGACGCTTCCAGTTTACTACAGCTTCGATCTTGCTGGGATTGACTGATACTCCTTGACTTGAGATTACATGTCCTAAGAATTTCACCTTCTTGAGCCAAAACTCACACTTGCTTGCTGAATTTGGCATATAAATGATGCTCTTTCAGCCTTTTCAATGCCGAATGGAGATGCTGCTTATGATCTTCTTCACTCCTTGAATAAATAAATATATTATCGATGAATATGACAACAAAGCTATCCAGATAGGGTTTGAATACTCTGTTCATCGTATCCATGAATGCGGCAAGAGCATTGGTTAGACCAAAGGACATCACTAGGAATTCGTAATGTCCATATCTGGTTCAAAACGTCGTTTTAGTGATATCCTTCTCCCTAATCTTAAGCTAATGATAACCAGACCTTAAGTTTATCTTTGAGAACACCGATGCTCCTTGCAATTGATCTAGTAGGTCATCAATACGTGGTAACAGGTACTTGTTCTTAACCGTTACTTTGTTCAATTCTCTATAGTCAATACACATCCTTAACGATCCATCCTTCTTCTTAACAAACAGAACTGGCGCTCCCCAAGGTGATGAACTAGGTCGAATAAGGCCTTTCTCCAGTAGCTCTTCTATCTGCTCCTTTAGCTCTTTCAATTCTAAAGGGGCCATACGATAAGGGGCTTTATGGATAGGGGTTGTTGTGGGCTCTAGTTCTATGGTGAACTCGATTTCTCTATCGGGGGGTAATCCGATTAGATCATTGATGAAAACCTCAGGATATTCCTCAACTACAAGTATCCCTCGAACTTCTTTTTTACCACCATAATCTTCCCTTATGAGGGCCAAGTAGGCCGTGGCATCATTAGCGATGCACTTCCTTGCTTTTAAGGCTGAAATCAAAGAGGGGGTAGCCTTTACAGTCCCTCCCATATGACGGATATGTCCACCTTCGGATGAATCGAAAATAATCTCCTTATTCCGACCGTCTATCCTAGCATAGTGTTTGGATAGCCAGTCCATTCCTAGTATAACGTCAAACCCTAGTTGTTAGACGATGATCAGGTCAGCTTCCATCAGTCTTCCCTTCAAGGTTAGAGGGCAGTTCTTCAACATTCGGGGTATAGGTGATCATGCTCCCATCAGAAATTGATACTACTATAGCTTGAGGCAGGATCTGAGTCGGCAGGCTACACATGCGTGCAAACGTTGAGGACACATAATGCGGAAGCCGTGTATTTGTATAACGCGATTTTACCTAATGTATAATCAACTACTGAGTACTAAGAAGCTATTTAAAAGCTAATTTCTAAAGAGGGGTATTAAAGGAAAATACCAGTGATAACTTCCGTTACCTCGTCCTCGAGAATCTCCTCGTTGATCTCACAAGGGGTGATGGCATATATGCGAGCTTGAGCAGGTGGCCTCTGATTGAGCCGATTATTAGGAGCGTTCTTTCCACCTTGTGCATTTTGAGGGCACTCCCAAATCATATGTCCTGACTGGCCATATCGATAACACACTCCTAAGCCCACACAACATTCTCCACTCTGGTTCTTTCCACATTTCTTGCAGGTAATCGATGGGGCTATCATAATGCATTTTCCTTTGTTAGCTCCTTGGATGATCCTCCTTTTGGCGTTACTTCTGCCAGCAGTGAAGGAGGAAGCCCTCTTTCTCTCAAGGTTGATCTGAGCTACCACACTTCATTATTCCGCCTCCGTTATTGCAACTACATTAACCAACTCCTAGAAGTTATGGATGCAGAACCCAGCTACATAACTGCGAATCCTAGGATTCAGCCCTCCTTGAAACTTCAGGGATTTCATTTTCTTAGTGGCAATCAAGTATGGGGCAAACCTTCCCAGCTCCATAAACTTCGCAGCGTACTGCTCAACAGAGAGACTACCCTATACCAAAGTGGCAAACTCCTGGGCATCTGAGTCTTCATTGACTTTGGGAAGAATTGATTGTCAAACTCCTCCTTGAACCTATCTTCGGTCAAAATGGTGATATTGCCCAATTCTCTTATCAGAAGCTACCTCTTGGTGTCCCACCAGATACCAGCTTCACCTTGAAGCAGATGCCTTGCGTACTGCACCTTCTGCTCCTTAGTATAGAAGTTGCAGTACAGCCACTGATCTCAAAAGTCCTGTCGAGATCCAATATTGGCCTTCATGGGTCCCTCAATTCCCATGAAATTGGGGTATCTATAAATCAGGAACTTTTTATATGAACACCCTCGGTTCTCAATCTAGTTGTTGGTTCTGTCTCAGGATCACCTCCTGTTGTTGTTTCATAATCTCCATCATCTGACAAATCCCGTCCGCCAGGTCACGTCCTCCATCAAAACAACAATCCCGATCTCTGCGGGTATTACATCCTTCAACGTTCCTTTCTTGTCTACCATGTGTCAACTTGTCTTAATCCTTCCAACTCTTGCGATGTATGCGTATTTGATCGAGCTCCAACTGCAGGATTCAAGCCTATGCAAAACTAATGATTCAAATCTATGTCTTGGCGTAACATTCCTAAGGACATGTGGGTTTACCCAGAGATGAACTACTCTGATACCACCCTGTGACACCCCCAACCTCCGCTTGGGATGGAACGAAGACTTAGAGCTTCTGGACATGCAACACAATGTTACATACCCCCGTACATGACAGTTAATATGCAATGCATCCTAGTATGTAACTAGCAATATGCAATAATCGCAGCGCAAATAAAGGTGAAAGTATAGCTTATGCCAAAATAACTAAAAACATCACAATTTCATTAGTAATCATCAAGTTCAAAATACCAATGTTGCATAGACTTAGTACAACTAAGAGTTAAAAGTTAAAATCAAATCATTCTCTTCATGAGATCTAAAGCATGAAGACTTGGACTATAAACATCAGGATTAAATCCAATCTCCTCTCAAGGTTCGGCTCCTCCTTAATTAGTTGGATCTAGTGCTATATCTAGCTCGATCTCCTCAAGACCTGGCACAACTTCTACCATTCCAAGTGGAATGATAGTGGTCCCACAAGGGGTGAGATTTACTCAAAATCTCTGTAAGTTAAACAACCAACATGCACAAAGATAAATTAAGCATGAAGAATGATAAATATGTAATGTATGAAATGTAGAAAGAAAATCAGTATGCATGTATCTATCAAACTTCCTGATCTTGGAAGCATAGCCTTATGAAGAAGATATAAATATGACATTCAAGTTATATTGTTTGTTAGTCGAGCTTGCTCTCCTTTTATTTCACTGATTTTTCTCATATCCAATTGACTGTTCGTACAACACTAGTTTGTGCTTGGTTACTCTAGCTTTAGCAATTAAAATGAATATGTCCACCACAATAATGTTTTTCTAATACAACTATCTTCTTTTTCACATTTGCGCACACATATAGTGAGCTTAAAAGGCAAATATGGCTGAGTTCTACAAAGAGACCAAATGGTCTAAGAAAAATGGAAACTTTGTCAAAGTCGCAACAGAAGATACTTATGTGAGTAGTGCATTTACAGTCCCAACTAATCAATGTTTCTTTCCGAATGTAATAAATGCATAAATAGCACAGGCCATGCTATATAATCGGATGTTTTGTCCATGTGCAGAAAGAGATGGTTGGTAAGATGGATGGCCTAAAACCAGAGCAATGTACTGATGAGATAGCAGTGACTGTCATTCGGGAGGTCCTTGGCCATAGACCAGGATATGCTAGAGGAGTAGGGGAGATGGTCATCCCCGAGTCCTCTAGACAACGTGACCTAGATAGGGAGAAAGAGTACCTGGCATTAATTGAAAAACATAAGCAAGATGCTGACAACTACAAGAGTCAACTCGATGAGATGAGGGGAGGTATATGGGTGCTTAGGGAGAGACAGAGTGAGATGGACAAGATGCTTCAAACTTTCTTTGCCAACATGCCGCAGTTCACTGAGTCTAGATGAACTGGTTCCCTCGCAAAATAATGGGGAAGTATGTTGTAACTATTTTGGTTGGTTTTTGTTAGTCAAGATATTAACTGGGCAATATATGTATATTTATATATATTATATATATCCATATATATAAAGGGACCTATGTCTACACACGGGAGTTAATTGGGCAGGTTTTTTATTTTTGTGCTTTTGAGCATATCCGTAGATGTATCGTATGACATCTACGAATAATGTTTTATGCTTATCTAGTGCCCATGTCCCATTTGTTGACAAGTAGGGGCAAATATGGTTGTGGCAAAAGTAAGGAGTACAGTTCGATGTCAGTGTAAGCTTCTTATATGAAGTATAATTTTCGTACTTTATTATAGCTATTGTTTGGCATTGTCTTATTGAACTGACCTTACTGCTTGTTATATAGGAACAACAACTGACATGAAGTTAGTCTAGCTAATCTATCAAGTGGCTATTTTTATTTTTCCCTATATTATTTTTTCCATCTGGTTGTTATAGATTCAGTGATATCTGGCTCCTTTTGTTTTATTTAAATGTTATTCTGCTAATGTGACTTTAAAACATTATAAGTTGTGTAACAAATGTATTTTTAGGCTCTGATCAACATCACTCATCAATTGCTGTATTCTGCTTTGTACATTAGCATTCGATAAATTTTATGAAATCTTAGGTCCATATTACCATCTTGGGATATGTCTGAAACATTACTAAAATATTTCATTCTTGTTGATGCAGATCTAACGGCAAAACAAGATTCATATCCTTGTCTACATCTATTCTTGGAAGAGAATCTGTGCTGAATGATATTAACTACTTGCACTCTCCTGGAAGTAAGTTGTGTTCTAGTTGATAGCATTAGCTTCACACTTACAATGTTTCCAAGTATCATATGCATGACATGCTCCACAACTCTGGCACTATACAATATTTTGATTTTAAGGAATATGCTTAGCTAGTTCTTTAACTTTTCATGTTGTGATTTCAGGAATTTGTCACATAGAAGTAGTGTGAACTGACATGGTATTCATCTCCTCTCGTTCTGTTCTCTTTTTCTTTTTTAATGTTAAGGTTTTCAGTTATCTCCTGTAAAACAATAAATGTAGCCATAGACTAGTGGTGCGACTGTGTGAGGAGTAAAAAGACTTATTGTAATAATGGAAAACTAGCCAATATAAGTTCTGAAATCAAAAAAATGATCAAACAACATTACAAAAAAATAAAAAAAATAAAAATCTAAATGCATGCAAGATATGTCATATATTTGACTATTGAGAAGTCTCACACGGCTTAAGAACAAATTCATCCTGTCTTTATAAGAAGTTATCTCACTCCTCATATTCGACCTTTTATGGGGAGAAATTAGTATTTATATATGGTATCAGAGCAGGTTAACCTAAAATCGATGATGGACTCCTGCTACATACCCACGATAATGGTACCGGAAATACTGGCCCACACGTGAGGGGGCATGTTGAGAAGTCCCACACGACTTAGGAACAAACTCATCTTGGTCTTTATAACGAGTAACCACACTCCTCCTATTAGGCCTTTTATAGGGAGAAATGAGTGTTTCTATATGGTATCAGAGTAGGCTAACCTATAATCGATGATGGGCTCTTGCAACCTACCCACGATGATTGTACCGAAAATACCAGCTCACACGTGAGGGGCCGTATTGAGAAGTCCCACACGGCTTAGGAACAAACTCATCCTGGTCTTTATAAAGAGTTACCACACTCCTCCTATTAGGCCTTTTATGGAGAGAAATTGGTGTTTCTATAATGACTCCATCAATAGTACTGCTGATCATTAAGTTTCAACTTAATTAGTGGGAGTAGTACTCTTCTACAATTAATGAAGCTTTTGTTTATAAGGATAATTCAAATATGCTAACCTACTTTCTTTATTTAATTTTATTAGAGTTTAGCTATTGGAAATGCCGAAGTTGAGGGACTTAGTCTTATCACAACGGTTGTTCCTGGAATAGATGAATCAATTAACAAGTTGGTGCATCAACTTCATAAGCTAGTAGATCTTCATGAGGTAAGAAAATTCAGTTAGGAGGAAAGATGTATTACATCAAATTAATAAACAGCATTTTTAAAACCTCATATTTTTAACATAGGGAAAATGCTTGATGTGGCATTCTCCTAACTCTTGAATTTATTGTTTTAAAAAATAAGATCTGATCTAAGGGTTGATGGGCGGTGCAAAGTCAACACAATGGGATGAGAGTGGGATGAGTGTAGTATAGAACACAACCTTCCCATTAATTACCTTGATTTTTTTTCTCCTTAAAAATCTCTCTAGTCTTTGGATTTTCACCATTATGTAGATGGTAATGTTAATGAGTTGGTGCATAAATATTTGATAGTTATATTTCCTCACTCAATATTGTGTATATATGTTAATTATCCGTACACTACAAGAAAAAATGGTTTTTCCAGCGCTCAAATTCGTCACATAAACACTAGAAAATCGTTGCATTTACTCAATTCTGGAGATTTTTGTCTCGTTCGATGAAATAAAAATGATATTTCTGATCGACTGTAGCGATAGCCAAAATTCGCTGGAAAAACACACTTTTTTCGATGATTTATTTTCGTCGCAATTGTCCAAAAAATTGACAGAAATATCCTTTTCATTTACCCCTAAATTGTTGAGAAAAGTCAATTGTAACGATATATATCATCACAAAAGGTTAGTAAATCGCCGTAAAAGACTCAATATTTTCCCACCGATTTTAATTTATCGTTGCTGTTATATGTTTCCAGCGGGGTAATTTTCGCCAGAAAAAGTTATTTGCGGCAATTACTCTACATGGTGGATCACTCTTGAGTATTTACTCTACATCTTATAAATCCCACTGATAAAGACCTTCATGCTGATGCTTTGATCTTGAGTATTTACTAGTCAAGTTCTGTTGATAATTTATTGGCTGTGAGGAAATCTCCTTACCAAAAATGTCTTTATATCATCCTCTCAATAATGTTTCTAACAACTGAATAGTCGATTTTCTTTTTCCACTTTTTAATGTTCAGACCTTGTGTATTGGCAATTATAATAGTTCTTTTTCCATTATCTAACATTTGGGAAGAATATCATTACAGACATGGTGAGTTATGTGTTTTTCAGATGATCTGTTTCCACCTTTCTCTCTTTATGTTATACTCGCAGAATATCTTTCTGGTAGTGATTAGATAAATACTTATTCTTTCTTTTGGGATTGTTTTGCCTTTTGAGGGGGATAATAACTGACGTCCTCATAAAGTCCTACTAAGTAGTTCTATGGCACCAATTGTTGTGGTCTTTATTACTTGTTTGGGTACTTATAAGCAGCTTGTAAGCAGTTATATATGGTTGTGTCTGCATTTTTTGATATTTTCTATATCTGATATTTCTTATTGTCTTTTTCATGCATGTCAACCTAAGTATCGGCTATTAGCAAACGTATGGATCTTTTATATATGAGCATTTCTGGTTGAAATAATTATAGCAATATGTTTTTTTTTTTGTTTTAACTAATCATGGGTTTGATTAATGCTGCAGAAATATCCAATGATAATTGCTGGCATGCTCAATTATCTTGTCATGATTATTATTTATTCATTTGCTCAAATGTGTGATGCCTACACTTTGTTAATTTTAGGATTTTGTGATTTAGGACATTCATTGGTCAATTTAATCTTTTTAGTCTCATCAGTTTAGTTTGCCCTATTCTTTTGGAGATGGAGTTGTGCTTTTTTTAAAAACCTAATCTTCAATTTGATTTTGTTTTTCAGGATGAGATACGGAAGGGATTGGGTGTTTGCCCCCAAATTGATATTCTTTTCCCAGAATTGACAGTAAGTAGGAAGCTCATGTAATTTCCATTACAGCTATTGACAAGATATATAAATTTCCATTTTTTAAACTTGTAAAAAAAACTATTTGAACGGTAGTTACTAGTTATGGATGCTTGTGTCAATGGGGCCCAGCATCTTTGCCTGCTGGGCCGAGTGTTTGCCTTTAGGTTGCCAAATTATGACGAGAGTACAGCCTTTTGAACTGCCAGTCATGTAGGGTGACTAGGCAAGGCTGAGTCAAGGCTTTGATGAGTCGAGGTTCATATTAGAGAAAGGAGAGTGAGGCAGCCCTGGGCCCGATCATCACCTTGGTTGTGGTTATTTGGGTTTCTTTCTTCAACTGCGCTTATGGAAGATCTCTTAGTTGAGATCCTGTGGGGCTCTATAGAAGTGTGCTTATTTGTTTGATTGAGAGTTTGATCAAGTCTGGCACACTTGACCTGCTATAGATAACCTGGTATACCAGGGTTCAGATCCTTATAGCCTTTATAGAAATTTATGCTATGATACTTATCAGAAAAGGAAATTTATGCTGTGATCTGATTCTTTTCTGACTTGTCTTACTGTTACAACTGGAGGTTTGAGGCATGTTAGGGTGTGTTGGTGCTTAATGATTCCAGTTGTTTTTTCATTTTTCCCCCAGTTTGTTTTTCTTCTTTTGGTTAATGTTAGTTTTGTGCCGTTAAATTGGTTTGCCCGTCCTTTTATAATCTTTTTCTATGAAAAAAAAAAACTCAAGTCATGTAGATTGAAAAGTGTGATTTTCCAATGATTTTTATTACTCTTTTATTTATGAAAAGTGTCAATTTTCCTTCAATATTATTGATTTTATTTTACTTTTATATATTTTCTTTATTTTCTTGAATTTGAAGAAATGAGAAGATTTAGTGCGAAATGAGAGCATTTTAGTACAAAAGAAAATACTACGGATCCACACCAACGAGAAGCAACGATATCTTAGGAGATTTAGGTGAGAAGACTTGATGACAAAGCTCTGGGTGGTTGGATTGGGCGACCAGTCTAACCGATCAACTTAAAAGACCAACCTAAACGATATCATAGGCAACAACTAGCAAAGGGTTTGAAAGCAATTTTGATCAAGAAAAGGAGAAAGAAAACACAAAAGGAATCCACAGAAAGTCCAAATTCAGAATATACTAAGAGACTGCTTGGACATACTTGAGTGTTGTGATCATAACTTTCTACTCACATATCCGATTAATTCGACTCTAGATGGGTTGGAAAGTTATCTTATAGGACGACAACTTTGTCTCCAATAAGAATTTTTAAATTCTGACTCCTGGAATGTGTACAAGGATACCAATATAAGTCCCAAAAGTTGTGCAACTTTTTAGGCAGAAATCATGAAAACATTAGGTTTCTTTTACAAGCATATCATTAGCACGAAATTAAGAGGAGGGAGTTTGAGTTTTAAAGTCCATTAGTCCAGATATTATTCTTTAAGTTTCTTTTAAAGAAGCGGATCTAGAGGGCAAAGGTGAGAGCCGCATGCTTCATCAACTGACTCCAATGAAGAACACCAATTTTATTCTTTTTCTTTTCAATTTCATACTGAGCTAATTTTATTTTCTAGATCTTTGATGTAGTCTAGCATTAAACATGCAATTTATATTCTAAGTTATTTTATTTTCAATATTTTCAAGATTGAGTGTTTATTCTTTGTTCTTAATAATTGCAATTTTCTAACTAATTATTGTTCGATCTATTAAATCACAATGAGACCGAAAGGTGATTTGTGATTAGAGGTCTAGAATTAAGCACCATTAGTTGAGTGAAAGTAGAGATACTTTACCGCAATTAGTATATTTTTAAGAAAAATCCAAAGAACTTAATGAATCTCCATTTAATTAAATTCACATGCATAGAGATATAAAGTTATTAATTGAAGATATTTCTAGTATTGTTCGAGAAAAAATATTGAATAGTTAAGGAATTTTTACCATCAACTTGAGATAATTGCAATTCTATAACGAGGAAGAATAAATTAGGGATTCACTAGATAAAATCAAACGCTCTAGATCTATTCTTTTTATCTTTAAAGTCTTAATTTTAATGCTATTTTCTTCATTTTAATTTAGATAATCTATTCTTTAAATTTCGTTTTTTCAAATAGTAATTAATTTAATAAATTTCAGTACACAATAGCATAATTAATCTTTGTGGGTTCGACATTCGTTTTCTTTAAAACACTTTATTGCTTGTTACGATTCTGTGCACTTGCAAATATTTTTAACATAACATAGATCTAACTCAACAAATAAGTATGAAACTGATTAATCAATCCGGAATCTACACATCTATAATATTCTATGCTTGCCAAAGGATTTTTACCTATAAAAAAATAATAAGCCTCTTATGAAAAATCTACCCCATTAATTTTAATAATTGTTGTTGATTGATGTATTTAATTACCTCCAAATGCTAGGTTGATGATTGTCACATGTATCCTTAAGGGCTGGTTGCATTGTTGTATGAAGATGTTCCACCCACCCCTAGCGAGTTGCATATTGTTATAGTCCTCTACCATTATACTTAAATAGAGGTGCAGAACATTCATGTTATTTTAGTGATATTAGGCTCCTCAAAATCTACAACAATAGTGATGTCTGGCTTATGTAATTAGTAGCAGTTTGTACTTAATATGAGTATAATGCACCACCCAAGTGTATAAATATATATATGAGTTTGGATGAATGCACTTAAATATTTGAATTAGATGCAAACGGTGCCCTTAATATTTGTTGATGGGAATATTAATTAGTTGTCATTTAAGAGTTGAATTTTGATAGGTTAATGACGTTAATGCTTGATGTTTCCAATTTACAATCAAATAAATCATGTCCATGCAGGTTGTTGGGTATAATAATCATGTTCCTTGATGGTTTCCCTTGCTAATATAGTGTTAGGAGAATTTGACCCTATGGAAAAATAGTATTTCTTGAATCTGTTATAACTTTTTATTAAGAGTAGATTTGTTATAAATAACTAAACTTGTTAGAGGTAGGTTTCTTTTTAATCACACTACATTTGCCTTCCAATTGTTGATCATTGAAGGAAAAATTTACCTTAATGCTAACTGCCTAGATGTTAAAAAAAAATTTTTTAAAGCGTATTTGTGATGAAATCGAATTCGTTGCGAAATGATTTTGGTTTCTGGAAAAAGTTATTGCGGCGATTTTAATTTGCAAGTTTATTTGCAATGATTATATTTTGTCGGAAATATCTCTATTGCGACAAAACGCCGCAAAAACTCAATTTGGACCTTTAAAACTTTTCCTAACGATGGATAAAATCGTCAGTATAGGAGTTTTCCAGCAATTGGTGTACGTCGGTAATGAATACAATTGCGAAGATTTAAGTACACCGTTGGAATAATTATTTTCAATTGTGGCAATTATTTGACTATTTACGGCGATTATGTAATCGATGGCTAGCATTTTTCCCAGCAAATTAATTTCACCGTTGGAATAAGTCTCCACATTCGTGGCGATTATTGTACTATTTGCAGTGATTATAATCGCCGCAAATAGTTTTTCCCAATGATTTAATAGGCAAACCGAATGGCCATTTATGGCATTTTAATTGATATTTGCGGAAAAAAAAAAGGCCGAAAGGGTAATTATTTGTGACAATTTTTTGTATTCATTGGATTTAAACATGAGTGAACAAACAAATGCAACAGATGTGAAACGATTTATAAATCACTTGGAATAGTTATATGTAACGATTTAAGCACCTATTCGGCAAATTTCAAATGTCGAAAAAAACCAATTTTCTTGTAGTGGCTTAGCAGAAAACCAAGGTCGTGACTCTCAAATGCACTGATACAGGTCTAGCCATATTTAATAGCAATTTAATGATGTTAATCATGTATTGGCAAGGAATAGTATGAACAATCTCAACCTTGATAATCGCCCGAAATAATCACCCAAGGTATCAATCCCGCCCGACACGAGAGCGGATAAAAGTACTAACAACCCGTAGTCCAACCATTGATTGGAGAGGATTGAGCCGTTAGCAAGTCATACCAATTGGACACTCAATCATATAAATGGAGGTCAAAGCACAAGCCAGATGTAACTTCTAAATAATTTGAGAATTGAAATACTCAATATGCTTTATTCTAACTTATAGGCGTCGGAGGTATCCTATACCATACCGAGCCTCTCTTATTTACTTGATACAGGTCATTAGGGACCATTAGCAGGAGTACGAAACAAGTCCACAATAGATACAGCTATAAATTTTACAAGCAAGCAATCTATTTAAAAAACTCCATGACCTGGAAACTATAAACAAGGCCTTCATATCTAATGCCTTTAAATCCAGCTTTGGTTGCCAAGGGCTCATATTCTTGCCGCGTCCTTTGCTTTCCTCCTGGGTGTTGAGCCATCATAAGCACATCAAGTTGAGAGTTGCGCTTCATACAAGTGCTAACCTCGGGCATCATTGGAAGAAATGCCTCCACAACGATTACCTTCCCATCATTTGGAATAGCTGAATAGCAGTTTTTCAGAAGCTTCAAGCACTGTTCATCACCCCAATCATGAAGTATCGCCTATAAAATTATCCATAGATGGGATCACATATATCTTCTCAAACAAAGCTGGAATGTTATATTCATCATGTATTTATCAGTCTCAGACATACTCACTGATTTGACAGTATTTCAAGTTGTTTCATAAGCCAACCACTTCAAGTGAAGATGGATGATAAAATCTATACGTTGAAGAATAGCATTTCACACCTTGAACTCCGTCATGCATTTTTACAATCCATCAGTGTTTTGTAGTGATGGATTGTGCCATTGACAATAAATTTGCAATGTATTTGGATGGCTAAGTCAATACGTACGAATCATACAAGATAGAATCCCTGCAAGTTAAATATTTCACTCACCTTCATGAAGATTGCATCTCCTTTAGGAACGCTTTTGAACATATCTCCTCCTACATGTTCCACACCTGCAACTTGAGCTAGTTAATAAGCTTTTATCTACATAGCTCTTATTTTTCCAAACCGGCCATAATGTTATCTAGCATTTAAACTTAAGATCCAGAATTATCATTCTACAATCGGTACAAATAATCTAGCGATATTTCATACGACCTGTGTGAATCCGAGAATTTACGATCCAGTGTTGCCAGGTTCGGGTCAAACGGCGGGTTGACTCAATTAGACGTGATTAATAAAAAAGTTAATTGCACCCCAACCCTTAAACTTGCAATTAATTTAACTGCATAGCTGTTTAAGAAGATAGGTAAACAACATTGGAAATTAGGTGGAGATTTATGATCAGTTGAAATCATACCTGGATAAGATGGGGCTTGTTGTACGACATGAGGCAAGTCGAAATTAATGCCCTTGATGTGGGGATACTTAGAAGTAATTGAGTGTAGCGCGCCACCTAGACCACCACCAACATCAACCAATTGCTTGAGTGGCTCGAAGCCCTTGTAGGACTCAAGGATCTTCTTAAAAAGCATTGTAGTGTTATTGAGCATAGCTGTGTTAAAAACCTTATTAAACCTGGGGTCCATGCCAAGATACTCGAAGGCACTCGTGCCATGAACCCTATCGAATGGAATTCCTCCCTCCAGAATTGCATCTTTTAGCTGGGACCTATGAATAGATTAGGGTTAGAATAACCATATTAATTTTATATCAGGGACACACACGGGAAAAAAAAAAAAAAAAGATGCGCAATATATCTTAGTAGCACGTGACAGGGACACAGTTCGCACAGCTATGCACGCTCTTAGTAGGAAATGGTTGGAAATCAATAGAAGTAGAAGAAATAAATAAAAATACGAAGGGAAAATAGGTACAGACCAGCTAGCTAAGAAGATCTTGTCTTGAAGGAGGGCCATCACAGGGCGTAAGGAGACCCCGTCTTGGTCAGGAACGAAGTGTTTAGACACAGGTGAAAGAGCGTAGAGCCTCTGAAAAGACCCAGCGTCATCAGCACCCGCAGAGCAACTCAGCACAGAATGGCTGGTTAGCATCCTGAGGATGCGGTCCAGCATCTTGGGTGCCTCAGGATTTGTTGTGGGCATCTCTGCTGAAATCTGTGTGGGGGAAAGCTTAGCTCCAGTATTATAGATTGATAAAATGAAACGTAGAGTTTAGAATAAACACATGTAACATTTCTTCTAATCCTCAAGAACAATCCAGTAATCATTCTAATTCAGAAAATACAGATTCATTAAATTTGAATGATGAAACCCAATTTCCTGTTCTGAGGAGATCAACTCGACAGCACAAAGCACCTAGTTACCTGCAATCTTTTCACTGCAATCTGGCTGATTCTACTTCTCAATCTTCTTTCATCGATCCTGCCATCAATACAGGTACTAAATATAGCATTTCTGATGTCTTATCATACTCCAAATTATCTCAGTCACATAGAGTTTTTTCTGTTGCTATATCTACTGAAATTGAACCAAACTTTTATCACCAAGCTGTTAGGCATACTCATTGGAGAGATGCCATGGCTGCAGAATTGTCTGCACTTGAATCAAATAACACTTGGGTTCTTACATCACTTCCTCCAAATAAAAAACCAATAGGTTGTAAATGGGTGTACAAAACTAAATACAATTCAGATGGTTCTATTGAGAGACATAAAGCAAGACTTGTAGCCAAAGGGTACACTCAAAGAGAAGGCCTAGATTTTTTTGAAACTTTCTCACCTGTTGCAAAGATGGTCACTGTTAGATGTGTATTATCATTGGCTGCAATACACAATTGGCATCTTTTTCACCTAGATGTCAATAATGCTTTTTTATATGGAGACTTAGATGAAGAAGTTTTCATGAAAGCACCTCCTGGTTATCTACCTAAGGGGGACTCTCGGGTACGCAAATTGCAAAGATCTCTATATGGCTTGAAGCAAGCATCCAGACAATGGAATTCAAAATTCAAATCTGTGCTATTTGATATTGGATTTATACAGTCAAAGGCAGATTACTCCTTGTTTACTAAGAAGGAAGGAAATTCGTTTGTGGCTTTATTGCTTTATGTGGATGATATACTGCTTGCTAGCAGTGATTTAGAGGCAATTGAATCTGTCAAAACAGCTTTAACTTTACATTTTAAATTGAAAGATTTGGGACCAGCCAAGTTTTTTCTCGGGATGGAAATTGCAAGATCAAAAGGAGGTATTTCTTTATCTCAAAGAAAATACACTCTAGAGCTAATAGCAGATTTTGGTTTGTTAGCTGCCAAACCTGTTCTGTTTCCAATGGACACTCATGTAAAATTATCAAAAGATGAAGGTGACTTGGTTGATGATATTTCTGGTTATAGAAGATTGATTGGCAGATTAATTTACCTCACTCATACCAGACCAGATATTACTTTTGCAGTTCACCATTTAAGTCAATATCTGGACAGTCCTCGAATCCCTCATCTTCAAGCTGCAATGAGGATTCTTAGATACTTGAAATTAGCTCCTGGACAAGGTCTTTTATTTCCAAGTCATTCCAAAGTGCATATAAAGGCTTTTTCAGACTCGGATTGGGCAAGTTGTATAGATACTCGCAGGTCAGTCAGTGGGTATTGTGTTTTCATTGGAGATTCTCTGATATCTTGGAAATCGAAGAAGCAACATACGGTTTCTAGATCATCAGCAGAAGCTGAATATAGATCAATGGCATTTACAGTTTGTGAAATAATATGGATCCGATCATTACTTAAGGATCTGCATCAATCACATACACAGCCAGCTTTATTGTTTTGTGATAATCAAGCTGCTCTTCATATAGCAGCCAATCCAGTTCATCATGAAAGGACCAAACATATAGAGCTAGATTGTCATTTGGTGCGTGAAAAAATAGAAGAAGGATCACTGACTGTTCTACATATTGCTTCTGTTCATCAAATTGCAGACTTGATGACTAAGCCTCTGGGTTCCAAACCATTTGATACTTTGTTATCCAAGATGAATGTGCATAATATATACACATCATCTTGAGGGGGACTATTATAGATTGATAAAATGAAACGTAGAGTTTAGAATAAACACATGTAATGTTTTCATTGGTTTACTTAGAAAGTTAGTTATTACAGTTACTTTTACACTTCTGTATTTTAGGCTATAAATACAGATCTATTACTCTGTAATAAACTCACTGAATAAGAATACATTTTTCCAACTTCATCTCTCTCGTATCAGACTACTCTTCTCCTCCATCTATGACTACTCTGTTTCACAAACAAACAGATTAGCAGTTCGCAGACCAGCAAGTTAGCTCCCAAATTGTTAGGAAAACCAAACAACTCAATAACATACTTGGCGACAAAACTAAACGAAAGAAAAGAAGAAGAAGAGGAGAAATAAAGGAAAGGGTTTCGTACGAAGGGAATATCGATTGTAAATGCGAAATGAAAGATAACAAATTTTTGCCAGAGAAGAGACGAGAGCCTTTGGAGGCAGCAGAGAGGAGTGACTTGGAGGCTCTGGAACCCGAACGGAAGATCTGAGAGGTCATTGTTCGAGTTATTGCAAGCGTGGGAGCTATACGACGAGTTGAATGCAAAGTGCGTTGCTAAAAAAGCAGGGACGAATGACTTAGAGAGAGAGAGAGAGAGAGAGATGCCGACAGAGCTTGGTTTTTTTTTTTAATTAAACACCGGCTGACGTGGCAAGCCGGTTCCGCACGAAACCGGCTTTTGATGTTGTATGTAGAAGTGCTATTTTTTTTAATATTTCAAAAAACACAAAATGCATAGTAGTGCACATTATCTGTTGACCCTTTCGATGCACTTAGCATTTCCCTTAATACGAAATGGGTCCTTAAATGCGCTTGCATATTTTGTATCCAACAATACCCTACTTAGGATTCGTTTGTTTTCAGGGATGAAATTAAAAATTATAAAAAAATTTTAAAGTTTTGTACAGTTAAGGCTATTTTTAAAAATAAATATCAAATTTTTATCCTATTTCATCTCATTTTATTTCTCTTTAATTTATTACTGTTTATAAGATGTAATACACCGAAAAAAATAGATCTGATCCATCGTTGTTTTGTATGGTTTGAAAAAAAGTTGATCTAACCTTGGTCATTGTTGTGACTAATCTGTACGGTTAGAGCACATAAACACCCATTGAAATGCCGAGTCAAAATTTTTGCATTTGTTGTTACTGTGCATGCACGACCTTCAATCATGAATAGTTTTATGAAATCATCTCATGTTGTTCCTGCACCAACAAAAGGACAGGCTTCACGTCGTTTCAGCTAAAGAAAATAATATAAATAGTTATGGATCTCATCACAATAAATATTTTTAAAAAAAATAAAATTAATCTCATCTCAACTTTATAAATAAACACATATCTCATATCATCTTATCTTATCTCATCTATACTTAACATATCTCAATACTATTCACACATATCTCAAAAAATCTCATTTCATCTGCGAAAACAAACGAGACCTTAACTTTCAAAGATATATATATTATTCAAAAATAAAAAAAGTTATATATATTAAATGAAAAAGAAAACATACCAAAATTTGACAAACACAGAGTTTAACCTTTTCCTAATATTTTTATATAGTTTATAATACATATATTCAGATGTGGTGCTAAAAGTTTATTTAGTGGGTGCAAAGTCTCTATCTAAACTCAATAAATAAAATATCAAACAGACAATATTTTGTTTCTTTTTAAGAAAACTCATTCGGCTAAGATTTTCATATTCTAAAAGTTTTGCACAATTTCTCAGTCCCTAATATTGCTATGAAAACGAACTCTCAATATAAGTAAAAAGATAATCGTTCAATCAAACATTCCATTTCGGCTATGGTTTTTTGTTTATTATCTTTCTATTTCTTTGATCAATGCCAACTTTTTCGCTTTTTGTTATGATCTTCGTGTTCCCAATTGTAAATAAACCAAGAATATGTTATGTTTGACTCCAAATTATCCATATGGCATAATAGTCCACACATCATCTATACGGTAAAATTTGATTTGTAAAACTTAAATTTTAAAATTTATCTTTTAAATTAAATTATAACACGTGGATGATGTGTCATGGTAAGACATTCAAATATAATTATTCTATTTAAATATATACTATAAATAACTACTATTACACTATTCAAAATTAATAATTATAATAATTGGTCAGTATATAAATATGTGAAAAATGTTAAAAAAAAATGTATGTCAATTTAAAATGAAACATACGTATATTTTATTTAAACCTTTGAGTGAATAAGCAAGTATGTGAGTGAAAATCGTTTTACTATATGTTGATACTATAAAAATATCTAACTAGGCCAGAAGGGGAGAAAAGTCATTCCTAGCCCACTAGGGCGACTTGGACCTTGTTCGGAGTTGTTTGGAGTTCTCGACAGTGTTCTGATGCGGTTGTACGGTGGCGATGCGTACGTCCATGGCGGTGAATGGAAAACATAAGTGCAGAGAAATAAAAGAGATGAATACATAAATTTACGTGATTCGGCATAATACCTAGGTCCACGGGAGTTTGGGGAAGAGAAAACTATTATAATATTATCTTTTACAGTCTCTCATATCTCACTATATAATAGTGATGCTGAATACAAATTTACTGGAGAAGAGACTTTCGCTAGAGCTCTCCTGTTTGAAGGAGCCGTCAAAGAGGAACAAAAAACACTTAAGAAGAAGAAAATCCCCTGGTCATCTGGCTGAAGGCCTTTTATACATCTATTTGCACGTGCCGTCATTGCATGTGTTAGAAAGCCTTCCCTTCCAACTTGCGCCACTCATGTTGATGCTCTGAAACCTGCCACCTGCCTGTCATGTCCCCTACTTGTAACTTTTTGTCTCTTTTCCTAATGTAGTCTGGTGGCTAGGCCCTATTTTAGGCTTTATTGTTTTTACCCCCTCACAGTACCCCGCGATTCTTAAGGGTAAGTAAGGACCTTGAGAATCTTTAGAAGTAAAAATGTAGCCGACTTGGTCTGCCTGGATACGTAAGAAAGTAAATTCCAGAGGCCAGTCCTCGTTCATTTGTTCCTCTAGTGCAAACAGTAAATATCTCTGAACTCAAGTTTGAGATATGAGCTCGATTACGTAGTGTGCGGGTAGGCAGATTGTGCGAGTCTAGGGCGGGAGATGGGCTTTGACCGTGCGCGGAACTCGGATGAGGCGAGAGAAGGACTCGACCACATATGGTGCGAGCTCAGATGTTTGTTGTTATTTGTAAAGTGTATGTTTGTTTGAAGTAACCCATGCAAAGTAGTCAGAGGGCCCGTCGACCACCTAGGTCCACTTTAGGTGGTTGCCGAGCTCATCTCATTCCCTAAGGTAACCCGCGCATGGCGGTTGTGAAGCTAGGAGGCCCGCTAACTCCATAGGCTCGCTCCCGAAGGTAACCCACTGGACGTGGTTATGGCTCGAGCGTGGCAATTTGCGCCAGTCAAGGGAGCCGTCTTCTTGTGAGTGTAAAGACTCAACTTAATTGGATGGGGGGTCGACGGAAAGTACTAGGACTTGGCCTTACCCAGCAGGGAGTCAAGGGAACCATATTCTTGCGAGTGCAGGAACTCAGTTTTGTTGGACGGGGGGTCGGCGGCAAGTCTTAGGACTTGGCCTAATCCCGTAGCGAGTCAAGAGACCCGTCTTCTTGCGAGTGTAGAGACTCGGCTTTGTTGGACTGGGGCTTGGCGGCAAATCCTGGGACTTAGCCTTAGCCCGTAGTGGGTCAATGACCTGTCTTCTTGCAAGTGTAGGGACTCGACTTTGTTGGACGTGTTTCGCCGAAGCCCGGGGCCACATGACTGGTGTTTCCGCACTATAAAAAGTAATTTTGTTAGTTGAAATAAATTCACAAAAATTTTGAGAGACAATACCGATAAGTTTTTAGTTGATGTGGTTAATCTTTTTGCTTTGACTAAAAATTTTTCTGCTGTTGGTTGTGATTCTTGCGCACGTAGGTGAGCTCCGTGCTGGGGATCCGATTAGGCGAATCCCGTGCTTTAAGTCCTGTGCTAAGTAGATAGATCCTGAGCGGATGACTACTTTTTCGAGTGGGACAGTGATTTTCCCAAGCTATGTTTTTCCCGCTTAGCAAGTCTTGTGTAGGAAAGGTACTGAGCTGGTAGGCTAGAGATACCCAACTGGTGTCAACCATGTAGCGAGTTCCTGAGCTAGGGAGGAGGCTTCCAAGCGGGCGACATCCGAGCAAAGAGATGGGAGTAATTTCTGATGGTGGCTTCTGAGTGAAGTTGTTTCCGAGTGGATAGTCCCGAGCAGGTGACTCATGAGCAGGTGGCTCCCGAGCAGGTGGTTCCCGAGCGGAGTAATTTCTTATGGTGGCTCTCGAGTGTAGTTGTTCCCTAGTGGATGAGTCCCGAGCCAAGGGGCTGCGATGGTGACTCCCAATCAGGTGGTCCCCAAGTAGAAGAGTCCCGAGCAAAAGAGTACTAAGCCGAGGGGCTGTGGTGGTGACTCCCATGCTGATGGCTCACGAGCAAAGTGAGGGTCTGTCCGAGCATGGGTTTCCCTAGAAGTGGGGGTGTGTCTACCTTGAGCCTAAAAGCACGTTGGTGCACCACGCTGCCAGCAGTCGTGGCGAGCAGGCTGGGGTGGTCGGAGACCACCTCATGGGAGGCAAACAGAGCAAGCGACCCCCTTGGTAGTTGCCGAGGGCCCAATCGTGCCATGGTGGGGCTGGGCTTCGCGTCCCTTATCGCACGTGAGGCTACGCACGAGACTCCCTTGGTGAGGAGTTCAGTCAGTCCATCACAGGGGCGAGGGTGGAAGTTGTGCACAGTGCCCTCCCGAGTACTATACATGTGGGGTGCAATACACGTGGGGGGCAGCGCTTCTGTGCTACTGTGCTCTTAAGTGCATAGTGTTTGCCTGCTATTGTCTCGGCAGTGTGTTTTTATGCAAATTAGTGATTCCGGTGCAGGGGCGAGGAGTTCAATAAGTCCATCACTAGGGCGAGAAAGATTTTATCTTTCCTCGCCAAAAATCTTTCTCGCCTGCACCCGCCCATTTTTCATAAATGTAAAATTCAAGAAAATTGATAATACTCATTTCGAAGGGCGTTATCTGTGCATCCGATGATTTATCCAGTGCACTAAGAAATCATCCTTGTCCCACCTCCGACGAAAATAAGAAATTGTATCCCACAAATAGTATCACTGTTGATGCTGTAAAAATCGCTCAACAGGCTGGAAGGGGAGAAAGACTCATTCCTAGCCCACTGGGGCGACTTCAGCCTCGTTCGGTGTTGTTTGGAGCCCCCGACAGTATTTTGGTGCGGTTGTACTGTGGCGACGCGTACGTCCATGGCGGTGAATGGAAAGCATAAGTGCAGAGAAATAAAAGAGATGAACATATGGGTTTACGTGATTCGGCATAATGCCTATGTCCACAGTCGTTGGGAGAAGAGAAATCCACTATAATATTCTTGTTTATAGTCTCTCATGGTGTCTAATATCTCATTGTACAGTGGTGATACTGAATATAAATTTACTGAAGAAGAGGCCTTCGCTAGAGCTTCCCTGTTTGAAGGAGCCGTCGAAGAGGAAGAAGAACATTGAAGAGAAGAAAATCGCTTGGTCATCTGGCTGAAGGCCTTTTACATATCTATTTGCGCATGCTAGTCATTGCTTGTGTCAGGAAGCCTTCCCTTCCCACTTGCACTCCTCATGTTGATGATTTGAAGCTTGCCACTTGCCTGTCATGCCTCCCACTCATATCTCTTGTCCCCCACTCATAACGTTTTGTCTCTTTTCCTAATGTGGCATGGTGGCTGGGCTCTGTTTTGGGCTTAATTGTTTTTACCCTCTCACACTATACATAAACTACTTTATAACATTTCAATAGTTATCTACATCTATTATAAAAAAGCATTTATACGTTTATAAACAATAATTTGTGTTTGTCAAAATTCCGTCCAAATGTAGAAACTCCATTATTGTCAAACTTGAAAATGAAATAAACCAAGTAAAATATTGCAATCAATTAAGCATACCCATGATTACTTTTCCTCAAACCGCACTCTAGTAACTCACTGGTTGATTTGACTTTCTCGACAAATTCTATATCAAGAAACATGCAAACATTTTGGAAGACATTTAATTGAGTTAGTTCATCAAATAGATTGTGCTCAATATCCACAATCAATGGGAATAACTCATATAGATTAGCTTACTCTCAATTTCATAACCAATCTAGCACTCCAATATTGCAACCATACACTTTTAAAATCTCTATTGGAATGAAGACATTAAATGTATTAGTTCCAAAATGCATACTCTCATGCACGATAAAGACAAAACATGCATTTTCCTTTTTAACGGTATTGAAAACCAAAATATCATTAAAACCATAACCTTCACACAAAAGCAAAACCATCAATTTAAAACAATTTAAACATTGTTGAAACATAACTTCCTTTTTCATTTGTATACTTAATAAACAAACAAAACATTGTGTACCTACCCAAGATAATGTTTGTCTTCAATCTATCATTATGGAAACCACACTATTATAAGAATCTACACAGGAATGCATTTCACATCAATTTCAAACAATCTCAACCAAAATATTTCTCACCAATAGGGGATTCTAAAAAACAATTATAACAGAAGTCACTCACTAAATTTAATTAAAAAATACAATTCCACACAAACACAAAACTACACTTTTCAAATCTATAAATAGTTTTAGGAGTACTTTTTAAATTTTCACTGAACATAAATAGAAGAGAGTAAAATTAGTGTAGTTTATCTATAGATTTTAACAGTATTTAAAAAACACATTCCATCATTTTCGTAAAATTTGGATGCTTTCAGTGGCAACCAAATCTAGCCAAGTTATCTTTTCCATATAATAAAAAACTAAATACTGAAATATAACAACCAACCAAATAGGGAAACCGAAACGAAATTATTACATAAAACAAAAACAGAATTTATGACGCAACTACAACACTATTTTCCCTTCTGACCAGTAATAATTGAAATATCAACGTTTTTCCAATATAAGTTTTTCATGTACCACCATGTCTGTAACACCCGTTCTTATGGTAAGACTTTAGAAAATAGTTTTTGAAAATGAGATAGGAATTGCTAACCCGTTTAAAACTTTTTTCTTTCATTCCCAGGATATAAAAGATTCTAAGTTCAAAACTAAAATCTACTTTATAAATCTGAGAGAGAGTTTTGCAGTGAAAATCATTAAATTAAAAGTAAAAGTCATTTTACAAAAATACTCTTTCATACGTTACATAAAACATGCCTAAGCTTCTGTCACCTTTTCCTTGGATCATGTTTGTCCTGATACTTCTTCCTCATTTTGTCCCTAAGAAGTGGAGGGACATACATAAAAATTAAAGTAAGTCGAATACTCAGTAAATATTATTTCATACTGTAAAAGTTTACCAACATAAATTTTCATTCATGCATTTGACATTCATCTACATACTTTACATAAAACATTCATTTTGTTTGAAAACATTACAAGGTGGAGTTTTTCTTTAAAAATGTTTTCTTTTCTCATAAGACATTCCCCACACCTTATACATCATTCATAAAGAGCTAAGTGATTACACAACATTTAATTTAACTGTTATCACTTTTCCACTGGCCAGTACACATTGTTACACCCCGTGGTTAGCAGTCTTTTGGACCCAGATTCTGCCCATGGCCACACGTTGGGAATCCCTTTCAGTCAGGGGGCACACTGGATGCACTACCAGTACTACTTACCCGGCATTGCAATCTACACAGTCCATTGTTACCATATGTAACAACCCGACCCTAAATTTAGGCTATAAGATAAGTTTTATGTATTTTTCTTATAACCATAAATATTCTATTGTTATTATTATTATTATTATTATTATTATTATTACTATTATTATTATTATTACTATTATTTTATCATATTTTGCAGTTATTAGTTTTAATAATAATTATTATTAGTATTATTATCAGATTTTTACATTGTTATTATTATCAATTTTATTATTAGTATTTTATCATGACCGGATTTTTTTTTTACTTTAGCCAAAAGAATTTTAGTTTTGAACTTAAACTATAGCTCTTCCTATCTCCACCCGTAAGTTTTAGAGTGTATATCTCTCGAATAAATTTCCTAATAGAAACCCCCAAGCCCACGTCTCTCAGTGTTAGTTGGTGTCAATGACCAACTCTCACGTCGAAACCTTATATTAAATCCTCTCTTCCTCCTCACATTTTTTCCATCAACAAACCCACACCAGTGTTACACAGAAAATACAGAACACACCCATGCCTTGGAAAACACCGATCACCACCTGAGTGAGTCTCCACCACGCCGAAGCAGCTACGGACAGCTTAGGAATTTGCTGTTGCCAACCATCGTAAGCCAACGGCCAGCCGCGGCGACTCCACTGCCAGACCATGCATGACCGTGAAGGCCCTCCAATACGTATCACACGTACACCACCTTGTGGCATCTTGCATCGCAAACGAGCACCTTCACGGCCAACCGTTTCTACCCAAGCCACCCATGCACGTCCTGAAAACATCCTCTGTTTTCATAAACAAAAACAGAGCATCGGTTATTCCTTGCATGGCAAACCCGTATGCCTCCTCAGCCATCCAACTCCACAGAAAACAACCACCCAAACCTCCTACGGTTGCCACAGTTCAAGCACAATAGGAACACTGTAGCCCACTGCTGTTGCCACCCATCTCTTCTCTCTCTCGGTTGTTTAGGCTTCAAGAACTCTTGCTCCCTCTCTCGGCGTCGCATCACCACAGAGAAGCCACCCAGAGCCACCGTAGCCTGCAGCTTCCTCTCTTGGCGAGTCCATCGCAGAAACTTCTCCCTCTCACAGTAAGTTGTTGCTCAACCCTCCTCTGCCCGTAAGCCTTGGTTGCTTTTAGTTTTCCTTTTATTTCCCAATGAGTGTCGACTGCTCTCGTATTAAGTTGCTCTTAGGTTTTAGTTTAGTAAATGCATATATTGATGAGATTACATATATGTCCTTTCTAAACCAGTATCTTGAACTTGAAGGAGTATTTTATGCATAATTATATTTATAAACCTACGTTTAAGTATAAGTTGATTATGAATATTATTACTTCATTTTATTTGAAGTCGAATTTAATATTTCCAGTTGAGTTGTGTTTGATTTCATTAAATAAATATATTAATCATAAGTTTTTTTTGTTATAAGAAATTATTTAAAGGATTTAAAATATATTTTAAAGTATACTTTTGATCCTAATATTTTAGTTAAATATTTCAATAGTAAATAACAAGTGTTTAATCGTTTATTTTAAATACCTTAAATCTATGGTATGAAATAAACCTCTAATGTTTTTATAATAGATTTTGATATATTTATGCTATTAAAGTTGTAAATTTAAAATAAAGAAATATGTTAAGAGTATTTAAATGATATTAATATTTATTAGATTTCTTATAAAATTAAATAATTATGTTAATCATGGAAAATTAAATCTATTTTAAGAATTTAAGTTTATGACTTATTTAAAATAGCCCAAGAGTTTTACTAAAGTATAATATATTATTAGTATTTTTAAGTAATTTAAATACCAAGATTTATTGATTATGGTGTTAAACAAAAGATTTATTTGACTATTTTCTAAATTTTGATTTTAATTAAGAATATGCTATTAGTATTTTAAATAATTTAAGATATAAACATTCATTGATCTTATATTAAACAGAATATTTTATTCATTATATTCAATAGTATGAATTTTATTAAGTAGGATATTAGGATATGGTTTCCTAGATAGATTTAGTGACGTTTAATACTACGTATAGGTGACAAGCTACGAAACGAGATTCAAGAAGAAGTGCAGCAAGGTAAGTAATTTGATCACAAAATTAGGGTCATCACAGTTTAGTTTATATATAAGTATTATTCAAGCCAGTTATTTGACAGCCATTTTTATGTATCACTCATGTCATATGCAAACATGTCATTCAACATAGTATACGATCATGTCATTCCGCATCATGTTTAGATTCAGAAATTATAATTATATATGTATTATGTCATGCATCTCATGGTCATAAGACACGTAAGCTATCTTAAGTTCTAGTGCAAGATAAAATCAGTTTAGTTAATCAGATGGTCATTCAGATGCATGGTACCAATGCAGTTTAGATCAGGGTGGATGTGCAAGCCACGGACTCAAGCGTGGTCCACCATAGTATGCCAGAATACTATCAGCGGCTCCCCTCGTGGCCACGGGACGTGGGGCCGGTGCACAACCTTGCACACAGGGTTAAGTGTGTTGGCCAGTCAGTTCAGTCAGTTAAATCAGATCAGTCAGTTAATTCAAATAAATTAGTCATGCATAAACATCAGTATCAACAGTCATGAATTTTAAGTTCTCAGCATGAAAAACTTTTATGAAAACCTTATGTTTAGTATGTTAAAGTTGTGATGGATTTCTTACTGAGTATTCGACTCATTTTAGTTTGTTTTCATGTTTTTTAACCACCCAGGTGAGGATAATGATTACGAGCAGACAGGTCAGGATTAGAAGGAGCAGTTATTTTAGTTTTAGACCTTCTAGAAATAAATTTATGTTATTGCTTTTATGACATGACTTCTATTCAGTTTATTCATTTAAATTTTGAAGACATTTTTATCAGATAAAGTTTTATGAAATAAATTCTAAATTGTTTTTATTTTAATATGAGATCTTCTGCCGGGTTTATTTTATGAAAAACACGTGACACTCCTAACCTACGGGAATGGGGAGTTACACCATTATTCATTCATTCAATCATGGTCATTACGTATTTTCATATATTAAAACATTCATTCATTTCCTTTTATTCATTCCTTTCAATCATTTCCTTTTCATTCATGCAGTCATCAGTCCATTCCATTTCGTAAACATCATTCAAAAGCATAGGCACAAACATCATCGGTAAACATAATTTCATAGCATTCTTTAAACATCATTTCATAGCATCCTTTAAAATTCATTTCATAGCCTCATTTAAATACACTTTCATTGCATAATTTAAACATCGTTTAAAAGCATCAAGTATAAACCTCAACATTTCATTTCATGAAAAATAAAGACAACAGATACTATATATAACATTCATTTATATGCATACAACTATTACTTTGGGGCTGCCAAAGAAGGCCTTTACATACATATACCTTTTATTTCCTTAATACTTAGCATACTTATATAACGTCATTTCATTTCATTTCATAAAGCATCTTAAAGAGAAACATTTCATTTTCATATCATTAGAAAACTTTAAAAGAGTATGAACGTAATATTTACCTAAACTCCATGCTATTTACATTTCATGCAATCCATTCATATGGGTGCCAGATGACAACCTACATGCATACATAACCTTAACATCATTATCTTTTCTCAAGTGCATAAGCAACTAAAACTTAGAAAATGCATAAACTACTCTCAACTTGGACTTTCTTCACTTAAACATACTCTTCTATCCAAGTCCATCTTCTATAATTTCCTTTATCACTTTTGCAAACTCTCAAACCTATAGCTTAAGACCCGCTTGAGGTTACATTTCCAACACATAGCATTCTACTTCAAGTTCTTATCCTTTAAAGTGAACTCGATTCACTTTAAGGGTTAAGACACACTATCACCTTCATAAAACTCTTTACCTTCCACACCATCCATCATGATGCATAACTTGAACCAACCAAGTTATACATTTCAACCTTAGCCAATACATAGATCTCTTCCTCCATTCATGCACAATCTAACCAACACTTCACCGTAATCTTAACTATGCATAATACACAACTTTAAACCAACCTTGAGGTTTAAACATCGTGTACTTAGGTGTAGGACAGATCTATGTATAATAATGCTTCATACACCTGACACTAACCTCCAACTCAAATCCATACAATCATTCCACTTCACAGTCTTCCCCAACCTTCAAAATCTCAACACTTCACTTGAAATCATGTCATTTCACAGACAACAAAACTATCCAAACACTTTACACAATTCCCAACCACTTCCAAACTGCACCGTGATCCCATCACTTCACATGGCATCTGGTCATTGCACAACTACTCAATCACCTCATTCTTCTCATGACACAACTCTACATTTAATCCCAACACTTCACAACATCACGCCATACCACCACTATGTCACAACTGCACAACTTCACCACTTCACACTACTTACAGCCACAACACGATTACACAATAACACCTGTCAGTTCACACTATGCATAACCATAATTCAAACTACTCCATAGAGCACCGATCATAGTTTCCAACACTTCACATCACCATCCACAAAACATTCCACAACTACAAAACCATCCCACACTTCATAACATGTCAAACAACACATCACAACAATAGTACACATCACACAGTTCACACCACCACACACTTCATGATGGGCCCCAAGATGGACTTAGTTTTAAAGATCTATTGAAAGTTCCAGATGAGTCAATTACAAGATCAAGAGCTAAGAAGATCAAAGAAGCAATGCAAGGCAATCCAATTGGGATGAAGCTAGCAAGAGCCCAACACTCAAAATGGGCTTAAAAGAAGGAGAACCAGTTTTGATCCACTTGATTTAAGCTGTGGAAGACATGACTTAGAGATAGGGCCTATTGTTATTGGAGGCTTTCAACTTGATTAAAGGATTTATTTTATTAGTTTAGAATAAGTGGACTTGAGGATGCTTGGCCTACATATGTCTTATTTATTATGAACTAGGGTTTTGGGAAGGCTTTGTATTGTAGCCAAAGGCTTATTTGGAAAGTTACTTTTTAGAAGCTAGGGTTTCAAGAGCCGAGTTACTGTACCATTACTGTAGCAGCCGCAACACTATTCACTTAGGGGCATTTTTGGAAGATGGGGCTTTATTTTGGCTAGGATTTCAATTAGGCTTAGGTTTAAATACTCTTTGTAGCCTCATTTGAAGGGCTAGACAATATTGAATTTTCGTTATGAGTTGAGTTTACTTCTCTTGTTCTTAATTAAACTTTTGAACTTATCAAAAGCCAATCACAACCTTTGTGGCGTTCCTCCATGTAATTCGGATTCTTGAGACGGGTTCTTCAACGGGTTTATATTTTAATATAATCTAAGTTTTTGAAACGAGTTCTCATCGGGTCTAAATTTTTCATCCGTTGACTTGATTTTGGCTTTCTTGGGTGAGTTTTCAAATTGATTGTAGGTTCAAGGGATTCTATTCCTACAGGTTCATATCATTTGGTATTCAGAGCTCGGTTTCCAGTTAGGTCTGATTCTATCTTTTAATTATTGTATCTTTAATTTTAATTCTAGGGCTTCATTGTTCTAGGGTTGCAAAAAAAAATAAAAACAAAAAGTACGCTACCGAAATTCTTAGGGTTTTGGGTTTGGCTGAAATTTGTATTTCCTAAGGTTTCAAAATTCTAGGATTTCTTGCATCTCTAAGTTTGTTAATTGCTTAGTGTGTCGTTCCATTGATTCTCTTATAATTCCTTGTCAATTCTTGTGTGTTTGGATTCATTTGCTTGATTTTCAATTGAATATTGTTGTTTGCGATTGAATTAGAGGAAAGAGAAAAGAAAAGAAAGGAAAAGAAAAGAAAAGAAAAGAAAGGAAATGAAAGAAAAGAAAAAAAAAAGGAAAAAAAAAAGTGATAGCATACTCAAATGTTGCTACATAGTTACAACAAAGAGAAAGAAATACATTTGTTGATTGAGCTTTATCATCAAAGGGGCAAAATACATCTTTCTAGTTGGTATCTTGTTTTATAATTATTCTTTCCCTCATACAAATTTCTTGAGTCTCATGTCATTTTATTTCTTCAATTTTTCTTGTTCTAGTTGCTTGGATCTATATTACTAGTTGAAATAATACAAGGTTGTTTTGTCTTGATTTAGTTCAACTAGTTCTTAAAGACCTTGAGCGGGAAAACTATTGACGTAAAAGGTAAGAGAGTGTGAGACTATTATCGGGAAAGTCAATTAAGAGTGAAACACAAGTGGAGTGCCATTATTCGAGTGTAAACATGTAAGAGAGTGTGTAAGGTTTTTCACTAGCATTCTTTTTGTGCAGCACATTACGATATTTCATAAGAGTGACTAATCACCAAAGAAGATGGCAGATAACTCATCTTTTGTGTTGCAAGCCATGCAATAACAGTTTGATCGGTTGAATTTGGTGTTGGGTGAAGTGAAGGATAGGATGGATCAACAAGAAGCAGTGATTAGAAATTTGCAAGGTGGGAGAGATAGGAGGCGACGTGAGCCTAGTATTGAGAATGAGTATAAGAATGAGGAGTATAGTGAGTCTTTTGTTGTCAGGCGTGGTCACAATACACAAATTAGGATGGATGATACAAAGCAGCGGAGAGAGAACATTTTTCATACTAGATGCCACATCAATAACAAGGTATGCAGTATGATCATTGATGGGAAGAGTTGTATTAACTTGGCTAGCACTACTTTAGTTGAGAAATTGAGTTTACCTACCTTGAAACACCCGAAACCATACAAGTTGCAGTGGTTGGGTGATTGTGGGGGAGGTTAGGATAAATAAGCAAGTGCTAGTTTCTTTTTCAATTGAGAAATACAGGATGTGGTGCTTTGTGACGTAGTGCCTATGCATGCTGGCCATATTTTGTTGGGGAAGCCATGGAAATATGATAGAAAGGTAATCCATGATAAATTAAAGAACATGTACAGTTTTGAAAAGGATGGAAAAATAATCAAACTTGCTCATTTAACTGCAACACAGGTCCATGGGGACCAACCAGAGCTGAAAAGTGAGATTGATAAAAAAAAAAAAAGGATTAAAAGTAAGGATGATATTGAGGAAAAAAGAAATTGTGAGGCCGAGAGTTCAAAAAAAAGAGAAGATTGAAAGAAAAAAAGAGTGTGAAAAGGAAAAAGAGAGTGAGAGGAAAAAAGAGAATGAGGCTGAAACATCAAGAGAAAGAGAGAGTGAAAAAGAAAATAGAGAGGTGGTTGAGAGTTAAGAAAAAATAGTGGAGCCATGAGCGGAAAAAGAAAGAGAGATTGAAAATGAAACAAGAAAACAAAAGTGAGTTTTTATATTAAGGTAAGCTTTTATACTAACGAATTTAATGACCATTTGCCTAGTGTTGTTGTTTCTTTGTTGCAGGGATATGAGGTCATAATTCCTAGCGTATGTTTAGGGGATTGCCACCTATTAGAGAGATTGAGCATTCATAGATTTTATGCCAGCTGCGACAATCCCTATCCGACCTTTTTTGAAGAACATGAGTCATTGACGCACTTGAAGGGATAAGGTAAGTTGAATAGAATGCATGCCAAGTGGGTGCAATTTATTGAGACCTTTCCTCATGAAATCAAGTACACACAAGGTAAGAAAAATTTTGTAGTTGATGCTTTAGTAAGAAGGTATGTCCTTATCATCATTTTAGATGCAAAGTTATTGAGACTTGAATATGATAAGAAATTGTATGTTAATGATGATGGCTTGGCTAGTGTGTATGGAGTATGTGAGAAAGCCTCGTTTGTTCAGTTCTATAAACTAGATTGGTATTTGTTTAAAGAGAATAGATCTTGTGAGCCTACTAGTCTTATGCGTGAGTTACTTGTGTATGGATTTGGTTTGATGGATCATTTTGGGGAAAAGAAGATTTTAGACATATTGCATGAACATTTGTGGGAATATCATTTGCCATTCATTGACTTGTTGCATGAACGTTTGTGGAAGTATCGTTTGTCTTTCATTGAGTTTATATATAATTTGAGTGGTCATTTTGGTGTAAAAAAGATTTTAAATGTGTTGGATGAACATTTGTGGGAATATCATTTATCGTTCATTGACTTATTGCATGAATGTTTGCAGAAGTATCATTTGTCATTCATTCAGTTTGCATATAATTGGAGTGGACATTTAGGTGCAATGAAGACTGTAAATCTATTTCATGAATGTTTGTGGGAGTATCATTTGCCTTTCATTGACTTGTTGCAAAAACGTTTGCGAGAGTATCATTTGTCCTTATTAGAGTTTGCATATACTAGGACCATGCATACTACTAATTCTTATTCTTCTTTTGAATTTTTTTTTGGTTTTAATCCATTTACTCATTTAGATTTAATGCCTTTACCAGTTGATGACATGAGTAGTTTGGATGGACTTCTAAAAATTCTTGAACAAATTAATGATAATGCATATCAAGTGGATCTTCCAGGCAAGTATCATGTTTCTGCTATTCTCAATGTTACTAACATTTTTCCCTTTGATCCAGTTGGAGATTCGAGGTCGAGTCCTTTTGAGGAGAGGGGGAATGATGGGCTCCAAGATGGACCTAGTTTTAAAGATCATTTGCAAGTTCCAGATGAGCCAATTATAAGATCAAGAGCTAAGAAGATCAAGGAAGCAATGCAAGAATTGGTGCAATCCACTTGGGATGAAGCTAGCAAGAGCCTAACACTCAAAATGGGCTTGAAAGAAGGAGAACCAGTTTTGATCCACTTGATTCAAATTGTGGAAGACATGACTTAGAGATAGGGCCTATTGTTATTGGAGGCTTTCAACTTAATTAAAGGATTTATTTTATTAGTTTAGAATAAGTGGACTTAAGGATGCTTGGCCCACATATGTTTTATTTATTATGAACTAGGGTTTTGGGAAGATCTTGTATTGTGGCCAATGGCTTATTTGGAATGTTACTTTTTAGGAACTAGGGTTTCAAGAGCCGAGTTACTGTAGCGTTACTGTAGCATTTTTAGAAGATGGGGCTTTATTTTGGCTAGAGTTTCAATTAGGTTTAGGTTTAAATACTCTTTGTAGCCTCATTTGAAGGGCTAGACAATATTGAATTTTCGTTGTGAGTTGAGTTTACTTCTCTTGTTCTTGATTGAACTTTTGAACTTACCCAAGGCCAATCACAACCTCTGTGGCGTTCCTCCATGTAATTCGGATTCTTGAGACGGGTTCTTCAACTGGTCTATATTTTAATATAATCTAGGTTCTTGAATGAGTTCTCATTGGTTCTAGATTCTCCATCCATTGACTTGATTTTGACTTTCTTGGGTGAGTTTTCAAATTGATTATGGGTTCAATGGATTCCATTTCTATAGGCTCATATCACTTCACAACAACAACATAGTCCACACGTTGGTTGCTGTCCGGCAAGGTCCCGTGGCATCGAAAGCCATTGATTTGGGTGGTGGTCACGCCACCACTTGCATAGCCTTGTAGCACCACCCCAAACCCTATCACAACAGTCCAACAAGGTGGTTGAGTAGTCATGGTTGTGGGTGGTGCGACAAGGCCATGGCTAACCAGACAGGAAGGGAGAGGGGGATAAAGGAGTGGGCTGAGCTAGGGTAAAAGGGGTGGCATGGGGGGTTGGTGATGGTGGCTATGGTCGTGGCTGGAGGCTGTGCGCGACGGCTCAGGGATGGCATGACTGAGGCCATGGTGGAGAAAAATAGAGGAGAGGGGGAGAGGCGTGGATCTATGGAGGGCAAGGGGCTGGGTGCGCAGTGGTTGCTTGGCAGGGAGTGGTGGCCCAAGGTGGTGCTGGTGGCATCGCAGCGGCCTTGGGAGTAAAAAGGGGCTGAGCCTGAGAGGAACAGAGGGAGTGCGAGAGAGAGAGGCCTCGTGCTAGGCAGCAAGGGAGGCTCCGGTGGAGTGCTAGCAGCCTCGACGAGGCTTGTTGGTGGAGGTCACGGTGCCCTTAGCGGCAGCAATGACAAGGAAACAAGAGAGAGAGAGAGAGAGAGAGAGAGAGAGAGAGGCTACAGGTGTGCTTTGGGGAGAGAGAGAGAGAGAGATATCCATGGTGGGGAAAGGGATTGGAGGTGGAGGGAGGTCAACTGTGAGGCGGTGTCATCAGTGTGTGGTGACGACGTGGGGTTGGCCGTAGTGGGGCATGAAGGAGAATGGAGATTGGAGAGAGAAGGGGGACGACATGGAGGGGAGAGAGAGAGGGAAGAGGGAATATGGGGGTTGAAATTAGGGATTTTGTGATTTAATGCCAACCCTTCATCTAGGGATCCTCAAATTGATCTAACAAAGGAAATTAAGGACATGCAATAAACTAACTAAAAATAGGAAAATAAAAAAGAAATACAATGAGGATAAATAAAACTCAAACTTTGTTTTATTCAAATTAATAATCTTCATCATAAAATAAAATGATGAGTTTTATAAATATTTCTAAAAGAAATAAAAGCATCTAATAAATAGACTTTTTAACATAAAATGAAACAATGAATATTAAATAATACTCTTAAAGAACTAAAATCATTTAAATAAAATGATTTTCTAAAATTATATAATTTTCAGGACTTCACAACATAAAAAGGCTTACTTGAAAATACGAGCTTGGTTCAATAATACTAAAAATACCCCATTTAAAATAGTTTTGGACATTTAAAATATTTTGAAGACTTTAAAACACTGTGCTCCATTTAAAAAACATATGCTAGATTTAAAACACCAATTTAAGATTCAAAACGCAAGGGCAAGACTCGTGACCAATCAAGAGAAAAAAGAGCGGTTGGTCACAATGTCCATATACAAAATAGAAATCACCATTTTCACAATTGACATATTCAATGACAATCATATATTCTACTCTATTCAATATTAAGATTAACAAATAATTTGTTATGTTTCTCTTTTAATCCAACAAAGAAACCATACTCAATATTGATATGCAACAATACCCAAATAAAGAAACCTATAGAGAATTATTACACACAACGCAATAAATCTATAAAAAAAAAAAAATTGAATAGATAAAACTGCAGCAAATCAACGATCAAGGAAAAAAATATAGAAACTTCATGAGATTTTGTAGAAATTACCTAAACAGACCGATTATTGTGATAACCCAGACTTAGCCAAGTCTTCACATGTCTTATGTCCCCATGTTGGGCGCATAAGGTTTATAGTCCTTAAAAAACCTTGACATTTTATTAGTGAATTATTTGCCCTAGTGTATTTGGTATCTAAGCCCAAGAGCAGAGGCCCAACAAGGCCCTTAGAATTTGGCCATCACTTTGAATTAGGGTTTGGAGCCCTAGGAGAGCTAGGGGTACACACCCAACACACTAAAGGTTTGGCCACATGTCACACACAAGGCACAATAAAACTAGACTTGATTTAGGGAAATAAGGGTGAGAGACTTTAGGGTTTCGGTAACCCAAAAGCCCTAGCATGCCTACCATGATAAAAAGCCACCAGTTTTTTACACTTGTCACACATGGAGAAGGGTTCTAGAAGGAAGAAATCATGAGATACCTTGGGAAAGATGAGATCCATTCCCCTAGACTCTTAGCCAACACACGCACTCAAACACCCTCCATATTTCTTGCCACTTGTCAAGACTATGAGAGTTCCTATATGATTTCATCGGGAAGTGGTGCATAGGGGATCTCAAGAGACTCAAGCACAAGTTCCCAGGAGGATCCTAGGGTTCGACCAAGGGGTGCTTCACACCCATCTAAGAGAGACCAACCCACTTTTCACCAAGGGTCACGCATGAGTTGGTTGGGGTTCTTTTCTAGAGGATGAAGCAATTGGAATGGGAAGGTAAGCCTAGGATGATGCAAACCCTAATCCCTAGGAACCTCGGCCACTACACTCACTCACCCTCTCATGCCACTTGTCAGTCTTTAGGGTTTCAAGTAGGGCATGGGTAAAGGAAAGGGTGCCTAGGGAAGATGTACCACACGTTACCCCAAGAATCTAGAAGAAGATTAAAGATCTTTGTGGAAAAAAGGGTGAGCAACAACACACACACACACAGAATTGCCAAGTGGCAAGCATGCACTCGCCCACTCTCCCAAGAATGATTAGGGTTTTAGTAAAAAGACCCTTCAGCCCCAAAGGTTCATTAAACCTGGACATAAAGGAGGGACTTGAAGAGGCATTAGGGTTTTGGTTTTGGAGCAACACGCCACTTGCCAAGAGACCTTTGAGTTCCCCAGGAAAACAAAATATGGGAAGATGAAGAGGGATTCAACCAAATGACGAGGGATATGCCACTTGGTTCCCATGCAATGATTTCGTGCATTTCTAAGGTGAAGTGTGAGAGGAAACCGATGGGGCATATGAAAGGATAGAGGCTGACGGTTAAAAGGCCTTTTGGATGCCATTTGTTTATGCTTTGCAACCTCTTCCCCTCCCACACGCCCAAACCTGCCTTTCTCCAAACAAACACCATCTCCCATTCTCCTCTTAGTCACGAGTAAGGAAAAAGGTGACAACCACATTTAACCCCATCTTTATCTTATCATATCATTTTATGTTTAATCCCCGTAGTAGAGTTGTGCTTACCTCTATGGCCAAACCAAACAATATTAGAATGTGAAACTTTTCCTTATTCATTCTCGGAGCCCGAGTGTGCACACAGAAAAGAACACGAAGAAAAATACTTTATTTCCAAAGTGGGTACACTCATATCAGAGATGTTGATACCAACCATATAACAAATTAAAGCCATCTTATTAGAACCAGAAACAAAATCAGATACAAAACCAGAAAGTCACGCCAAAGATTTTTCGGATACCAAATCATATCACATAAAGTACTGAACATTTTCATATCATTTTAACATAATCAAAATGAATTCAGAGCATCTTCATATAACATGTACGAAAGTCACAAATTTCATATTCGTTCTTTTGTACATTTCAGAAACAACATGTCAAAATATTGCTCATGTCTATATCAGTTATGTCAGAAAACACTTTCTCTTATATAGATTTCATGGGTAATGTAGAACACATAACTGAGGTTGTTTTCACATTGCTTTTCAAAACATATCATGCACATTTTTCATAAAATGAATCTTAGTTCATTTTCCTTTTTATGCAAAGTCTAACATAGGAACTTCGCTTACTTGAATTTTTTTAACTTTTTTGAATCTTTCCACAACTGTGCTGAACAAATATCAATCGTCACCTATACGGAATACTAAATGTTACTAAATTTCTAAAAGGACGTGCTGAAATTCTCCATTTACTGTTATACATACTACGAAAATAGCTTTAATAATTATTTAGTTATAAGAAATCTAATAAATACTATCATCATTAAATATATTCTTAACTTATTAATATAATTTTATCAAATATGGTAAAACAACTTAAATTCTTTTTGAAAACTAACTTAGTCATATTTAAAACTCATTTCTTTATAAACTATTATTGGAATCATAATTTAATACTACTAACATATAATGTAGTAGGGAATCGTAAATCTCTTAAACAATAGTAGTTCATAAAAATATCCTTAATAATACTTACATTAAAAATCAATGTAAACAACTAATCATATCTAATTTAAAACCATCAACGATTTATTTCTATTTAATAGGCTTAAAATGTTTAAAATAAAAGATTAAACACTTACAATTTACTACCAAAATCTAGTTGTAAAAAAATATAGAAACTTCATGAGATTTTGAACTGCCATGTGAAATTATTATTCTTAGGTCCCGTTTGGAGAAGGACGTAAGATGAGATGAGAATTCTGTAAATAATAATAAAATAGTTTGTAGGTTTATTAATCTGAAATTATTACTCTTAGTGTTGCTTCCTCTTCTTCATTAATTTATTCTACCACCTCTCTTTCTTTAATATTTTTCCTTCTTTGCCTTTTTTTATTTGTAGGTTTATTTTTATTTTCATATTATTTGATAATTTTGATTTTTATGTCATTGCATGATTGAGAATCTACGTTGATAACAATATGAAGTAGCTCTTACTGGGAGAGACGCTAGGACAAGTAACACATCATCATTCTAATTTAATTTAAGAAAAAAAAAAAGAGCAGACCACGTTCAAACAATCGGCCTCCTTGGTACGTGCGCTCATCTCTCTCTCTCTCTCTCTCTCTCTCTCTCTCTCCCCCTCCTCTTACTGCGAACTAGCCTATGCAATCATAAAGGGAAAAAATGCCACTTACTATTATGTTCGAAATTCGTGATTTTCATGCTTTAGATTTGATTTTTAATTTTGATTTGGAAAAGAAGAGAAATGGAATACTATGGAAGGTTATACTTGTAACACCTCATTTAAAAACACCTTAACACTTGGTCATAGTAACCATGACCGTAACCAAGTAGAAGTTGTAATCCTTGAGAAAAATAAAAATTTTGGAGTTTGAGTTGGCAAAGAAACTTACTATCTAGGTTTAGTTAGTATTTTTAGAGAATTCTAGTGCTATATTAATTTTGAGAAAATGTGCCAAGAGGCCAATAGTAGAATGACAAGTGACATATTGGAGACTTGCCACTCTTGTGGGCTAAGTAGCTTGATTAAAATACTAGATAGATTTAGAGAAGGTCAAAATGTTGGTTAAATAAAGACTCTAGCTTATTAAGATAAGAGAGCTCAAGATAGACACAAGACTCTAGGCCCAACTTAATAAGACTCAAGACTAAGATCAAACTTAGTGAACTATTAAGGCCAAGAAAAAGTCCAATAAAATATCTTAATATGGGGCCCAAGGAAAGGTCCATTTCAAATCTATTGAGATTTTTGAAGTATGGCTTAAAAAATTTGACAAAAGAGAGAAAAAAGTATATATTTTCTATATGGGAGAGAAATTGCAAAAAAAAAAGGTCGATCGATAGTTTAAAAAAAGTGAGTAGTTTTTTTTTTCAAGAAAATTTCATTAATATTTATTACAAATGACAGAGTATTTATTTTCTTTCTACAAAGCATGGAAGGAAAACAAAAAAGGACTGTTTTAGTTTAATTTGCTCTCTACTGTTTAAATTTTGTTTAGTCACATCTTGCGTAAGTTGTATCCTTTTCAGCGGTACAGAGTATCAAATACTCTTATTATTATTTTTATTTATTTTTTAATTTTAATTTTAATTTATTATTATTATTTATTATTTTATTTTTATCTTTTTATTATTTTGTCACTGTTATTATTAAAATATTCTGAAATACTTTCGCTAAATCAATGCAATATTTGTTCCCTCTTTCTTGACAAATTTTTTATCATCTTTTTTTGATTTTTTTTTTCCCTTCCATCCATCCTGACAGGTGGTCTTTTAATTTAAGGT